>JARHVA010004295.1:1125000-1572500 GCA_037957365.1 Torreya grandis
GTGCTCCTTCTGCCATCCAAGTCTCCTGCCATATCTGAATCTACATAGCCATGTAGAGAAGTATCTGAACCTCCATATCACAAGTGTCTACTGCTAGTTCCTCTCAGATATCTAAGGATCCATTGAACTGCCTTCCAATGTTCCTTACCTGGATTGGCCATATACTTGCTTACTACTCCCACTGCTTGGGCAATATCCGGTCTAGTACACACCATTGCATACATCAAACTTCCTACCGCAGAAGAATATGGAGCCTTACTCATGTAATCAACCTCATCATGTGAATTAGGAAATTGTTCTTTACTTAACTTAAAATGTCCAGCCAAAGGTGTGCTTACCGGTTTAGCATCCTGCATATTGAACCGTTTCAACACCTTGTCCACATAATCTTCTTGAGACAATATCAACCTGTGATTTTCTCTGTCTCTCTTAATGCTCATACCAAGGATTTTCTTAGCTGCTCCCAAATCCTTCATAGCAAACGTTTGAGCTAATTTCACCTTAAGCTCAGAGATATCCTGCATGTGAGATCCTGCAACCATCATATCATCTACATACAACAATAGAATAATATATCTACCATTATCAAATCTCTTAAAATATACACAATGGTCGGATTGACACCTACTATAGCCATGCTCAGTCATAAACTTGTCAAATTTCAAGTACCATTGCCTAGGAGCTTGCTTGAGGCCATACAAGCTTTTCTTCAACCTGCACACTAGTTTCTCCTTACCCTTGACCTCAAAACCTTCTGGCTATTCCATGTAAATTTCCTCATCCAAATCTCCATGAAGAAATGCTGTCTTAACATCTAGCTGCTCAAGATGCAAATCCTCAAAAGCAACCAAAGACAATACAACCCTTATAGAAGTCATCTTAACAACAGGAGAAAAAATCTCACCAAAGTCAATACCTAGCTTTTGTGTAAATCCTTTAACAACCAATCTGGCCTTATATCTCATCTGTCCATCCTCACCTTCTTTCAACCTGTAGGTCCATCTGTTCTTCAGTGTTCTCTTACCAGCTGGCAATTCAACCAAATCCCGTGTTTGGTTCTCCCTTAAGGACTCCATCTCCTCAACCATGCCACGCTCCCACTTACTCCTGGACTCCACCTGTAATGCTTCTTCAAAACTTTCTGGTTCTCCACCATTGGTTAGCAATAAATAATATAAGGAAGGAGAATATCTAATTAGAGGCTTACTTACCCTTTTAGACCTCCTGATTGGTGTCTTGGACTCGTTCTCAACAATCTGTCCACCCAAATTTTCTGACAGTGACCGACCTCGGCCACCTGTAGACCTGTTACTGGCCGACGCCGGTTCTTCCTGGCTGACGCCGGTGCCTGGTCTGCCGACGTCGGTCTCTATATGACCGACATCGGTTTTTATACTGCCGACGCTGGTTCCTAACCTGCCGACGTTGGTCTTTGTGTTTTCCTGTAAGTGATTATTTATTTTTCCCGCGAGCTCATTTTGGACCATAACTTCATCCAATTCATTATTGCTCTGCCCAGATTGATCTAGCTTCCTTATCTAATCACTATACATCACTCTTTCATTGAAAACAACATCACGGCTCCTAATTACCTTGTTAGTTCCTAGATTCCAAAATCTGAAACCAAAATCATCTGAGCCATAGCTTATAAACGTGTACCTCATAGACTTAGCATCAAGCTTCTTTCTATTTTCCTTATCTATGTGCATAAAGGCTTCACAACCAAAAACTTTGAGATATGAGAGATCTACCTTTTTACCTGTCCATGCCTCTTCTAGAATTCCACCATCCAGAGCTGTAGAGGGTCCTTTGTTGATCAGGTACACTGCGGTGTCAACTGCTTCTGCCCAAAATTCCAAGGGCAACCCTGCATGCAATCTCATACATCTTGCACGCTCCATAATAGTTCTGTTCATCCTTTCAGCAATACCATTCTGCTGAGGTGTCCTTGGAACCGTCCTTTGCCTACAGATTCTGTGAGTGTAACAATACCAGTTAAACTTAAGACTACAGAACTCACCGCCATTATCGGATCTCAAGCACTTTAATCTTCTGCCTGTTTCATTCTCAACCATGGCTTTCCAAATCTTAAAAGTCTCAAAAACATCAGATTTCTTTTTAATACAGTAGATCCATACCTTTCTTGTGGCGTCATCTATGAATGTAACATAGTACTGTGATCCACCAATAGAGGCTACCTGAGCTGGTCCCCACACGTCTGTGTGAACAAGCTGCAACTTCTGCCTTTTCTTAGTAGACCCAGTCTTGAGAAAACTAACCCTTTTTTGTTTTCCAAATATACAATGCTCAAAAAATTCTAGATCCATACTTTTCAAATCTGAAAGCATACCTTTAGACTTAAGGATTGACATCCCCTTCTCACTCATGTGGCCAAGCCTTGAGTGCCACAATTTAGCATCCACATCTGAAGTAGATAAAACTGAAGGAGATTTGTTAGTAACACAATTACACAAATAGAGAGTACCTTCTCTCTTACCTCTGGCCATAACAAGTGCACCCTTGGTCACTTTCCAAGAATTTGCTATGAGAGTTACTGTGCAACCCTCATCACCTAGCTTACCTGCAGAAATCAAATTTCTCTTCAAACTAGGAACATGCATCACATCCCTCAACACCCATGTGTTGCCATTCTGCATCTTTAGCTGCACTTTACCTTTGCCAATAATCTTACAAGGCTCATCATCCCCTAAGTACACTATTCCAAAATCTCCATGGACATAGTCAATGAAATATTCTCTGTTAGGGGTAGCATGGAAAGATGCACCAGAATCTAATACCCAAGATTCTATATTATTATGCAAAGAGAAAATAAGAGCATCCTGTGCAATACCTGCAACCTTTGTCTCTTCCTTTCCTTCGTGCTGATTGTCCTCCTTAGGCTTTGACCAGCAATCTCTGCTTATGTGCCCCAACTTTCCACAGTTCCAGCATTGTGGCCTTCTGCCATTCCTGGATTTGGATCTGCCTCTTCCCTTAGACTTAGATCTTGACCTCCTCTTGCTCTTTTCTTTTTGCCTTCCCCTGCTTTCGAGATTTAAAGCATTCTCAGATGTCTCAGATGTCTCTTCTGTGCTTTTCCTGTGAATTTCCTCATTCAAGATAACACTAACCACATCCTCTACTTTTAAAATATTCGAAGCAGAAGCAGTATTAGAAACTGCCATTACCAAGCCATGCCAGCTTTCAAGCAAAGAACATAATATTAAAAGAGCTTTTATTTCATCTTCAAATACAATATTGACTGAACTTAACTGGTTAACAATACCATGGAAATCATTCAGGTGATTAGAAACAGATCCACCTTCTTGCATATGCAAATTAAATAACTGCTTCATTAAATATACCTTATTTGAAGCTGAGGGTTTTTCATACAAATTTGCTAACGTGGTCATTAACTCTACCATAGTTTTTGCCTGTGACAAATTAGATATCACAGTGGAGGCAAGACTCAGTCTTATAGACCCAAGAGCCTTTCTGTCAAGAACTTCCCATTCTTCATCCTCCATGTCCTTGGGCTTCTTTGCTATCCCACCTAATGGTAAGTAAAGATCCTTCTGATACAGATAGTCCTCTATCTGCATTCTCCAGTGTTGATAGTTCTTGCCATTAAACTTTTCCATTCTCAACTTACTTTCTTCTGCCATTGCTTCTCCCACTCAAACAGAAATCCCTGCAGAAACCCCTGTGAGCAACCTGTAATCCAAACACACTACACAGATCTGAACCACCTGTTAGTGAACCTGAGCTCTGATACCACTTGTTGGGGATCAACCAACAATGGATTACACTTGTGAAAGCAATAAATGCGGAAATGAATCAGATAGATAAGTAACTGAAATGATAAATAGCACAGAACAAGATATACAAGAAAACACCCTGAAAACTTGTATTAAAAACTCTTTACAATAGGAATACAAATGAAGAACTTCATTCTTCCACACCTCTCTCAGATGCACACAAGATCTCTCACTAGATCTCTATTCCTCAAGAGCTCTCTCTCAAGTGTACTGTCCTTCAAACATTCACAATGTTCTACTCATACTCATACAATAGCTTAGAAGATCTTTCCTACATATAGAAATAAGAAACTTGAGCATGCTCTTACAACAAACAGTTAAGCCACTTCAACAAGGGCTCTAAAAATAATATTACTAACAATAGAGACGCGAGCTTGAGTCTACAACTCAAACTCATCATGCAAACACTCGCTTCTATCCTCGAAAATCACTTTCTGGACACACAGGTAACCGACGTCGGTTCCTGCCTGTTCCCCTGTGACCGTCGCCGGCCAACCATACTGCCGACGTCGGCGCCTCTGCAACTGCAACTGACCGACGTCGGTCGCTCCTGACCGACACCGGCGTCTGTGTAGACCCGAACCTGTTTGTGTGCTCCTTGGTGAAGCTTTTAGCTCCACATCCTAACATATTCCATTTGAGATTGACTTAAAAAAACATGGTTAGTGGTTTTTGGGATGTTTATTATGTCTATTATGAAGAGCCTTATCCTACAAGACATTCATTGAACTACATGAGGCACTGGAAGCCACCTTCCATGCCAAAGTCATGATAAGTATAGATATAGGAATCAACCCCTTTATGGAGGCTCAAATTTATGTGATGTTTTCTCATCTAGATAAACCTACGTCGAAGAATTTTTTTTGAAGTGTGACTACTACTAAAGGAACAATAGTGCCAATAATTAACTGAGAATGCACTCACTACCAAAGATAGGGTTCAACATGCAAAAGTGTTCTATTAATTTGAATAAATATAAAAAGAAATAAGTTCCCATTAATATAATTCCATTTTTTCAATGCTTTGAGGATATATTTTGGTAGAGGTTAGGGCCCTTGAGTATGTTTAGAAAGCTATAACTACTAAGCTTGGGATTTTGATAGCTCAATCTGATAGTTTTCTATAGAAGTTTGAGTAGATTAAAATATTGAAAATAAAATTAGATGTTATTTTCAATATTTATAGGGCCTTCGACTAGTGGGAGGAGATAAGGTTTTAGGGGCAATAGGTAGGCCCTAAATTTTTATTATTTGAGACTTTAGCATAGTCTAGGATGGACTATCAATTTAGTCTGGGTGATGTTGGACTTAAATTTTGTAATATATTCTATGTATTTTGGATCCATGAGCACATATAATAAATATGTGGGAAATATCAACATAGAAGAGACAAACATGGAAGAATAGTGTTTAAGACATTGGAAAATATGAGTGAGTTGTGAAAGACAATTAAATGGATACTAAGGAGCATAATATGGAGGACTCAAAAAAGTGTAAGACTAGGACAAGGGCGTAGAAAGTGGAGGTAATTAAAAATAAATTCATGGAGGTATCAAATATTAATTGGAGTGTGAATCTATTACTGACACATGAAGAATGAAAAACATGAGTGTAAATATATAGCATAGAGAGTGCATAAGAGTTGTCGGGCCTAATTCAAAAGGAGCTTAATTATAACAACTTGTCATGACTTAATTCTTTATAATAGTCATTGGATTGTCATATATAATATATTAATAATGTAACCTAAGAAGGGGTTCACTAGTGTAGAAATTCCCCATAGATTTAATTAGAAATAGTTGTTGAATGTAGATGTGTTATTATTGTCAAGATAAATATATAGAGATAATGTGTATTGAATGAAGTACCTTTGTAATCTTATCAAATTATATAAATATAATTAATACTTTATGAATCTTAATGTGTTGAATCTATTTGGTATTAATTCTTCTATTATGATACTAAATAAGTACATGCACTATTTAAATGCATCAAATGGTTAACTCTAGAATGATGTTTTTAATAACGATAATTAAATGTGTTCACTCAAGAACCTAAGTAATATTTGTCTATTCACCATTGCATGGTAGAAATAATATGAATTGATCTAGGTTGCATTCCTCAAGTGAATTCATGAAGTCACTCATGTGATATGTTGATGCACTAACACGTTGGCATCTTTCTTCCTCCAGGAACGTGACTAGTACTTAGTCATGAAAAACTATGGTTAAAAAGAAACCTGACATACAATCACCAATCAACTAATCTTTTACAAATGTTTATAACATTATATATTTATTTTTCAAACAATTTGATCATGTTATTCCTACATTATTTTAATTGAAAATGGTTATCTCATTCTATTTTTTTATTATTTGAACATTTGTGATTTTATAACATAAATTTCTACTTGGTAAATATTTCAAAATGGTAAAATACAAGACATAGTACATAAATGGCCTCAAATGATGAAGCCACAATATATTTAAATGACATTAATTATCCTAAAAATAAAAATAAAATTATAAAATAAGATGAAAATCATATCCAATCCCTAAATTATCCCCAAAATAAGTTTCAACAAGACATCAAGGGTGATTTTTCCATTGTTGAATCTCTCTTTATTTATCAAAAAACTTAGCCTCTATTGAATATAACTCAATCTAAAGTTGTGCAATTTATTTTTCTTGTTGTTTTTACAAAAGATCCCATAGATACCTATCTAACTCATAGGGTGAAACACCATATTTATCCATATGAGAATATATTAACTCCACCATTGGAGTCATGTTTCTAAAAATACTAGATAAATGTATCAAACCATTAAAAAAAACTTTCTCTCTACCATAACAACTGAGGAATACAAAATATTAGACCAAGAGAGGAAAATTAGGACATGTAAATTAAAAAAAATCTATGATGTATGCCTATAGTATAAAAAAATTCACTTTTTCTAATAAAGCAAAAATGATATTATAACACTAAAAAAACACTTGAATTCAACCAAAACTCTTAATTATATGATTTATGGTACCTATGTGATTTATAGTACCTCTATGTGAAATAGGGTAAATAGAGGATGTTAGTATTCAACCAAAACACTCACTTATAATATACTTAAGAGATCTTACTACACATATTTACCCTTAAATTCACCTATCTATAAATATTTGGCTACCCTTATAGCTTATTATTGATAAACCACTAAAAAGTTTATGTGAAATTATAAAATTAATAAAAAAATCACCCAAAAGATGAAAATAACTTGAATTTTATGCAGATTATGTTAAAATGTTTCTCCATAAGAAAGAATGATTTTTACATAATAAAAATGGTAATGATCTGATTGGCCACCATAATGTGGATTACCTACACTTTTATGCCTTATATTATAATTTAAGATTCAAGTTATTAGAGTCGATTAAGCTTAAATTCACTGCATCTTACTCAAAAAATGTTATAAATCATAATTATTAAGAAAATCAGTACCTATGATACAAAGATAAATGTAAAAAAATATATTTTACCTTTTGAAATTGTAAAATAAAATGGGTACAATAAATGAAAATACATAAGGAATGTATAAATATGAATTAAATGAAAATTAGGTAATGATACAACTATAGATATTAGTCCCCTTAGGTTAAAGGTCATCTTATATGGAAATGTTGATAACACTTACCTTTAACTGCTGGTAGTGCACATATTAATCAATGATAGTACTGCTAGTAATGAGATTATAATTAGGTAAATATATAAATACAGATCTTAATACCCATAGGTTAAAGTCCCTTTTATAATTAAATTATAATAACACTTTCATTTAATTGGTGTGCATACCCATCAATGATAAAGCTTCTATTAGATACATTCTCTTCAAATGGAGTTTTGATAAACACAAACCTAGTTTTCCATAACAATTTTCAACATCATTTATCATCTAATCTTGAAATGTATGAATTCCCACATAACAACCAATGAGGTGAATTTATCATTTTTAAAATATTCCTTTTCCACATCTAATTATCTTTTGAATTCCTGAACCAATCTTGTTGTCTCACTTAGTATCAGAGATAACTTATTGTAGACAATTAAATCTAGATTTCTATGTTAAACTAGTCTTATACGCTTGAAAAATATATCTCAAGGCTCTACCCTTCAATTTAACATTATTTGTAGATAAAAATATTTCACTCACCACCTCACTAGGTCTAATTACTTATTTCTTAGTCCAACATTGATTAATCTGATTATCTAGATTACGTGTAACCATACAAAGCCTATTTTTTTGGACATATCCTTAATTTTTAGTTACATAACATTATTAGCTTTCTTTCATCTTGGATAATTGGATTTAGAATAAGACAATAACATCTACACTATTGTCCCTAACCCAACAAAAATTTCCTTACCTTGCAAATACTCAAATTTTCAAATATTTTGATGTGTATAGGTTGGCCTAAGAATGTCAATAACCAGTATATGAGGATAATTTAAAAAGAGCTAGTATAAATATAAGACAAAATTCTACTACTCATTATTCATCTATAAAATACCATGTAATCACCTATTCAATCTCAATCAATCAATCAATTACACATCTAACTTATACTACCATATTCTTTCTTAATTTCATATCATTCATAGGATTAGTCACACTACAAGTTTGAAGCACTCAAAAAATAACCTGTGAACCATATTTTTCAAGTTACAATCTATATCATTGGCATGTACTCGTATATAGTATTCGACACTATTTTTCACACACATACCAACACTAAGGGAGAAATACATAAGTTTGAGGATCTTATTATAGTATTAGATTTGTATGCAATGATCATTAACATAGGGGTCCTTGAGGTCACCTCCACACTATGATCCCATTAACCCATTTATTGTCAAACTAACCTAACCTAAGATGGAGAGCTAGGGTTTGAACTATAAAAAATGTTATAGAGCCTATACACAAGGTCCATATGCATAATTTAAAAGGTAGTAAAAAACCATAAATACCTAGGTGGTCACATATTGATGCAATAAAAATTCCATATAAGATAATTGTGCCTATAATTAGACAATAGTGTTGACACAAATGTCCATAGGGAAACAAAAATGTCAAAGTAGCCATAAATAATATTTATAAAATGTAATGACTAGTTAATGAATAGAAGAAAACTTATTTCCATACCTATACATCCTAGATATATTTACACATAATTTTATAATATAATTACTATTTATTGTTCATGATTATGAAATCAAAATACTACTGGCATCATAATTTCTATATTTAGTATTTCTGTAATTCAACACTAAAATTGAGTGTCATAAACTGAATTATTTAATTGAACTAATTTTAGGAATAAGTTATCTCAGAATTGAATAACCTATTACTAAATACCCTTAATTATAAAAAGGCTTAAACATTTGATGAACCCAACTTCTAATACTTCTATGTAAACCCTAACTTGATTTAGGGTGTTATAGTTCCCTAATTTTTGATTTCTGAACTATAAATATCTTTGAAAAATAATATTTACATTTATTCTAAAAGAGTCAATAATGTTAAATATGTATACACATATAATTTAAATAATTATATTGTACATAATGGTATTGATTGTTTTTAATTTTTCATACATATCTAAATCAATCAGGAGTTCTTTAAAACTAGATAAAAATAAAAACTATACTTACAATTCTTCTTATGGTGATAAAAAAGCTATATACACATAATATTTTTTAAATTTATCATTTATTGACACTCTCTCTTTTAGGAAGTTGTTGAATTTAGATCTCACTAAATTCACACCTTAAAGGGTGCACTATGGAAGGGTTGGGTAGACCATTGGTGCTTTGTAAGTTTGTTAGTCAAACCTATCATTACATGAATTTGTTACAAATCCCATTATCTAACTACCCAAGTAAACAAACCCCATTTATATATTTCTCTAAGAATTCAAATTTTAAAATAGTCCATAACTAATAAAATTCCCTATTTTCTTAGTAATCCAGTCAGGTTGACCCTGTTATATAAGTTAAAGTGCACGTTAAGGAACTAAGTTAACCAAGCCAACTTAGTATGAGACCTACCAATAACTTTTTATTAAAATTGAATCATTTTGGTCAACCTTTATGCAATAATTTTTTTTAAGGGTTAGGAATTATGCATTACTATAAATACAAGTCTTATTTTAATCCAATAGAGAGGAACATTCATTTTCACATCAATACAACTTGAAATTCTTCTTTATTTACATCTAAAGGAGTCATTGCTTAGGGTTTGCCATGGAAGTAAGATAACTTGTATTGTGGGAAATATTGAATGAAAATTATAAGTATTTTATCCTAGAGATGATTTATATTATGTGATCCTTATAAATCCACAACCTATTACAAATCACCACTGGCAAAGGGAGAGATTACAACTCGACAAATTTTCCCAAAGGTAATTATCTTTAACTTTTTTTATTTCATTAGATAGATATTATATAAATTAATACAAGATTAATTTATAAATCCTTTCTTAGATTACCTTTATACTTAAACTTAATATTTTTATATGGTATTATTTTATTATCATCTTCTACCTTAAGGTGATCTAGGCCCCCATTTACCTACCATGATCCCTCGATTATTTTTTTGGGTGTTAAACCATCCCCCTTTTTGTCATAAGATTTGGTGAGAACTAGATTAGTTTCAATTTATTTATTATAAGGCTTATTTAGGGTCATTTTATAGTTTTATTTGACTTAAGTTTTTATAAACATATCCTTTAGTGTTGTGCAATAATAGATACCTTGGTTAGGCTTAGAAGATCCAAATTGGTCATACCTACTATATAAAATGTATCATAATAGATGTGAGTTGATTACCTTATCTAATTTTTATTTACTAAGTGGGATAATTTGTAGATATATCTTAACATATTGTATACATTCTAGTGAACTAGACATGAATCTATCCCTTGTATTTTTTATTTTCTATTTAAAGCCAACTTGGTCACAGTAGTCACCCTAGTTTAAACCTTTATTTTTGGATCCAAGATCTAAAATCAACTAGGTTAAAATTTTTGACCGATTTTTGTCCTTTATTTATAGTTTTATCATCCAAAATAAGTTATTCTATGTTGGTCGACCCAATTTTATCCTCTATTTATAGGTTTCTCATCCACATTCAACTAGGTTAAAATGGTCGACATAGTTTTATCCTCTATTTGGATGTTTCCTTCTGAAGTTAATAAGTTCACATTCGTCTATTTGTTTATTTTTACATCTAGTATATACATTAAAATAGGTCATGTTGGTCAACCCAATTTTATATTTTAATTGTAGGTTTTCATCTCTAGTAAATTAGGTCACATTGGTCAACCTACTTATTTTTCCTATTTTCTAACTTTTCACTTATAGTCATCTAGGTTGTGTTGGTCAACCTAATTCATTTATGTAGTATTTAATTTTATTTTTTATCCAGCTAGTTCACATTGTTAAACCTAATTTTATTTTATTATTTTCAATTTTTAGCTTTCTATAAATTAAGTTAACCTAGTTGAACCTGTTTAATGTCTATGTTTATTAGATTTAGGAATCTTAGTAAACCAACTAAGTTGACTAAGTTTACCTATTTATATTTCTCATGTTCATTATAAATAATCTTCATACTTCAATTTTTAAATTTATCCCAGTTTTTGATTTCCATTTTTAGAAAAAATATTGTCCTCTAAATTTCTATTATATTTTTACCATTTTATTATTTATTCATAATTGTATTACAGAGTCAAATAAGTCAACCTAGTTGAATTAGTTTTCTATCTATATATTTTCCTAAATAAAATAATATGATGCAACTAGCTCTATTTATTTTTGACCTATTTTCACAACAAACTAGATCAACATGTCTGACCTTGTTATGTTTTTTATTCCAACTAGATCAACATGGCTGACCTTGTTCTCTATGTTTAATTTTTTAGCATAATCAAGCTATTTCACTTTGTTTTGATATAAATTAATCTCACATTTAATTTTAAAAGAGATGGATGTTTGTTTGTTTAAAAACTATAAATTTATTTTTAATACTTATTTTTTGCCTTTATTTTCTCTTTGTCTTCATTTCTCTAGTAATTATGTACCAATAATTTTAAAACTACTTAGATATTATCATGAATGGATACACAATATTCTATTTATAGACTTTGTCTATCATTTGTAGATATTATTGTTTGAGGGGATTATCCCAATACTCATAGTTATAGTACATAGCTAAACATGGTCTTTAGTTTCCATGTACCTCAAGGCATTTTAGAATTGCCTCAAATTTACCTTTATAATAAACCTTAGTAATCCAACATTTATTTGATACTATGGTACATTAGTTAGTTGTTAGTGCCAATAATTTATAATTCTAGATTACCCTTGAAATAGGATTTAGTGGGCTATGGGAATGGTACTTCCTCCATAGTCAGTGATTTGAAACATTGGGTCGTCACTATCTAATGGATAAGTAAGTATATATTTAAGCCTAAAAATCAATCAAAACCTTTTAGTATAGCTTATTAATCTTCTTTTTAGATAAAAAATTAGAATTATTAGTTAAAAAATTATATTTTATGCTTGCTTCTTACTATTATCTGTTGTATTCCAAACTATATTTAGCATCATTGATATAATTTTGTGTTATGTGTTTCTACTAGATTGGCTAGCATTGACCTAGTTGAATGTGTGTGAATAGACTAAATCAGCAAGGTTTGACTCAGTATTCTATATTTTTTCTAAAGTGGTACTATTTTTTTCCAAATTCAACTAATTTGATCAACTTAACCTATTTTAACTTTGTTTATTTCCTACATGTACAACAAAATTGACTAGCTTAACTTAGTAAGCTATCAAAAGTTTTGTATTTTCCTACATGTACAAATGCATTGACTAAATTGACTTAGTAGGATATTAAAAACATTATATGTTCCTACCTATACAACTTATTTGACCAACTTGATCTATTAGTCTATCAAATCTCTCTCCATTTTCCTTTTTGTACAACTAAGTCAACTAGTTCCACTTAGTAGACTATCAAAAAACATGTCTTTCTCTGACTACCTAATTAGGTTAACTAGTTTGATCGATGATCTTTGTAGACTACTAATTTTCATGTCTTCCCAACTGGGTTGACCATCTAACCTAATATGTTTCCATATTTTTACCTTTTCTTATCTACCTTGCAAGGTTATTTGTATCGACCCAATATATTTCTCACATGCAAATTTTATCTTCACCTTTCACCATATAGTAATTTTTTGGTGAAACTAAAATCCAAAATCAAAATGATATGATGAATTTAAATATCCCCCCTAAATTGCCTCATTCTATCCTTCATTTATTTTTGTAAAAAATCAAGAATTAGCAATGTTCATGTGGAAACTATAACCAAACATTATGGGTCACCTCTTTTAAAAACTTGAGATCTATTTAACTATCCCTAAAAATTGCCTATTGTTTAGGATGAGAGTGATCTCAAATAAACTCCCAAAATGATGTTTTTTATAATTTAAATCCCTCAACATCAAGGAAAGGATCCCATGATCATCTAAAATCTCATGATGGGACCTTACCTTGATTTTCCACCTTCATCTACACAAAACGTTTCTACAAGTCTTGGGCAAGTCACCCCATGTATTTTTCTTCTTCCATACCCATTTATTCTTCCATGCCTTTAAATTTATATACTATTTATTTTATCTTACCTATTATTTCAATTCATATGGAAGGTGTTTCCTCCAACAAACATATTTAAAGTGACCATGTTCATACTCAAGTCAATGCTACCTATAGTGCATTTCAAGCTCCTTATAGTAGTCAAACCAATATTAATACTAATAAAATTCTATTATAATCCATGAATTGAATGGATAATTTCCAAACTAATAGTACAAATAAAATAATAAAAACTAAATACCAAAATTTACAATTACAAAATCATCCCTAACCCACTTATGGGGAAGACAAAATCATGATGCCCTGACACCCACTTAGACATGCACAAGGTAACCTTATACCTTAACCCCCACTTCTTAACAAGGTTATCAAACACTTAAAAAATGAACCCTTAGTTATTAAAATCATAAGCATCAACATAGGTGGTATTTCTTCCTATTATCTACTTATAACAGATCCGCTGATCCTACCTTTCATTTGAAATCTTTCTAAATTTTGTATAAATATTAGATTAAGATCAATACCTTTACCACCGCTAATATATTAGTTAAAAACTTTGTATTTTATAATTTGGATTCCTAATCAACACAAATCTCATACTATATCCATTTTAAAATATTTAGTTAATGTAATAGTCCAAGAATTACAAACTAACAAACTCCCTAAAATTAGCTTAGTTAACTTTATCAAATGTAAACAATTAGAATAAAAAATTTCCAAAGTGTTCATTAAATTATGGAATGCCTTATCCAATAAATTTCAACATAAGATGTTGGAAGACAATCTCTTCCACTTATTTAGCAATAATGTCCATCCTAAATTTTAATATCGTGTTAGACTCTATTTACAAAATCTTTGGAAGAAGCACTCAACCAAGTCAAACATCAATATTTTTTCATAAGACAATTTGAGCCTTCCCATACTCATATTGTAACTAAAATACTTATTAAATATAAAAATTGGCATGCTACTAATGATGTTGTTATAGATACCTATGATTACATATGCACCATTCATACTAGTACTCCTAGTTGTTTAAGGATGTTACTCCTTGAAAACCATTAAAAAAAATACTTTACCATAACTTGTTGAAGTATTTTCAATGATTTCATGGAGGTGTCTTGGTGATTGGATGATGTTATTTGATAGCCTAAGAAATAATGACAAAGTATGCAATATTCCTAACAAAATATGATTAAAGTAGCCTTAGTTGATCTTCAGAGTTTAACTATTTAGAGATGACTAAGTATGAGTTTGACGTATTGAGCATATTAAAGGGGTCCTATCATATTTTCAAGGTGGTTAAAGTTCTTGTGTGCATAAGTGGAATTCATTTGATAGTCCATAGTTTTCATCTAGATGGTTTGGGTCTAGTGGTAGAAATTTTGAGTAGGAATTTTAATGATGTCTTAATTGCCACTTATGGATGATTCAAAGGGAGTTGGTCATATGTGAGAGGATACTCATAAAAAAATTAATAAAAATACATAAAAATAATAAGAATTAGTAGCATCTAATAAATCTTGAAAAAACACTTGACAAGATTGATTAGATCACAAGTCACTTCGAGTGGGCAACCTTGTTGAGCAAGCTCAATATAGTAATTTTATGGATGCCTTCATTGGCCTCAATACTTAATTATATATAAATTATAATATAAGAAAATACTACTTCCCATGACTGTGGGATAAAACAAAATGCTCACGAGATTACTTATAAAGCATATGCTTCCATAGTAACTACTATATGAAAAAAGTAAAAAGAAGAGATATCATGAGTTCATAACATCCCCTCCCTCTTAAAAAAGATTTATCCTCAAAGATTAAAATTTGGGAATTGATTTTGAATATAAAACGTGGTTTCTAAGTTGTATTTCATGTCACTAAATTAAAACCTTGGTGATGAAGTAGGAGTAAAGTTAGCATGTGCACCTATCCAATATTGCCTCTAGCTCAAGAAGAATGGATCCTTCATTATAAAGTTCTTATAAAATATTTTTCACTTGAATATTTGTGCCAAGAAATTTCTTCAATCAAGAGACATGAAATGTTGGGTGAACTCAAGAAGAAGGTAGGAGCACCAAATTTTATGCAACCAACCCAATCTTCTGAAGAACCTTATATGGCCCATAGAACTTGGGAGATAGCTTATGACACACTTTGATTTTTAAGGAGGATTTTTTATAGGTATGTAAGTGAAGACAAACCATATCACCTACTTGAAATTTTTTCTCAAAATGGTGTTGATCCACCTATTATTTCATTTGATTTTGTGCCATATGAATATTGTCTTTAGGGTACTGAGGATCTAATCCCAATTTTGGATAATCATGTTGACCATTTAAACTGATGAACTATTGGGGATGTATGAAAGGAGCACTGTTGGTGATGGAGTATATACTACTTCATATGGAGTCATTTTCATTGAAATGTAGTAGGAGGTATTGTACCACCATTCAGCAAGAGGGATCCACTTTGTGCACTAATGTTGTTCTAAGGTGAAACAATGAAGGAAATTTTCCAAGCATTTAAAGATAATTTTAGTCTGGCCACCCATTTGTGGATGATACCTAGAACTCATATTTAATTGGGTGTCGATACGTTGAAATAGTTTTGTCCAAAAATGGACAGTGAAGGTTGTATCACAATTTGAGATAATGGATGAAGGAATGCCATGAAGATGGAAAATCTAGTCCAAGAAAATTTATGTGATTGTGGAGACAGTGTAGGGATGGCTAAGGGCACAAAAATAACTATATTTGGAGAGGTGATCAACCACAACCAAGATCACCATTTTCCCTTTAGATTTAGGGAGATATTTAATGAAATCCATAGAAATATCTATCCAAATCTTGATAGGGATGGGTAAGGGTTTAAACAACCAAAGGATGAGTGTTATTTTACCCTTATTGATTGGTAGGTATCACATTCAACCACAATCTATTAAATTTCGTTTTTCATTCATTTCTAAAAGAATTTTCCTCATGATTGTTCATATGTTTTGAGAAACCCTAAGTGCCCTATGGATATAGAAGCATGGAGTTCATAGAATACAACCCAACAAAGATCTGTGCCCTAGGGAAGTACCAAATGACCCTTGTATTATAGAGAAGCACCATCCCCAAAATAATATGGTAAATCTAAGGGGTTAGTGTCCAAATATTAAATACTTTGAGATAGTGAGGAGTCATTGACATACCCCTATTGTATAGAATCCAACCAATTTAGAATAGACATGGAATTAGCTAAAAGTGAAGCTTGGTCTACAAATTTGTGAGATAGAGCATCAACCACATTATTTTCCTTACATTCTTGTACGTGATCTCATATTCATAACCCATGAGTTTATTGACCCATTTCTATTATGATGTGGTAGAGACCCATTATTCTAGGAAATATTTCAAGCTTTGGTGATCAATTTTGATGTAAAAATGATTTCCCAGTAGGTATGGCTACCACTTTTGCACTACATGTAAAATGGCCTTCATTTACTTATTATAAGTATATAGCACTAAATTCTTGCCATAAAGGAATTTTTTGATGAATTAAATAGAGCATCCTTCTTAGAGGACAACATCACCAAGTCTATTGTTGTAAGCATCACTCTTGATAGTGAAGGTCTTGGCAAAATTTGGCATAGCTAGAATAGGTGTAGTACACATAGCTTGTTTCAATTATTCAAATGTACATTCAACATCTTATGTCCAATTAAAGGAATAATTTTTCAACATAATTATAATATTCTTGTAATCCTTGACAAACTTGTGATAGTATTCAGTCAGTCCCAAAAAACCACAAAGGCTCTTAATTATCTGAG
Organism: Torreya grandis; assembly: GCA_037957365.1. NCBI lineage: Eukaryota > Viridiplantae > Streptophyta > Pinopsida > Cupressales > Taxaceae > Torreya > Torreya grandis. Next base: position 1,142,341 of record JARHVA010004295.1, read on the forward strand.
GATGCAACCAATTTGTCATGGTAGATATTTTTTTAAGATCCACCTAAAACCCTTAGATTTAAAAAATATTACTAATATACTCTTCATCATATCCAAAAGTACATTTAGACTATCTTTTATAAATATGATGGTTAGATATAAGTTGTAGTGTGAGCTCCAGATGTTGGAGGTGCTCAAACCATGTTTTACTATAGATGAGAATATCATTAAATAAGACTAAAATGAATTTCCATAGGTAAGTTTGGAATTTTTTATTCATAAATGCCTATAATTTTAAAGGATCATTAGTGAGGCCAAAGGGCATGACTAGAAACTTATACTGGGCACCATACGTGTAAAAATTTGTCTTAGGGATATCATCCTCATGAAGTTGGATTTGGTGATATCTAGAGCAGAGATCTAACTTAGAAAAAAAGTGAGTGCCATAAAGCTCATCAAGAACCTCATAAACAATAGGAATCAAAACTTGTCCTTGACTGTGAAGTGATTAAGTGCATATAAATTAATGTAGAGGCACCATGACCCATCTTTCTTCTAGACAAGGAGAACCAAAAAATAATATGGGTTGGTAATAGGGTGAATAATGCCTTACTTTAGTAAGTCTTGAATGAGCATCTTGATCTTAGTATTTTTTTGAAATGGGTATCAATAAGTCTTGATGTTGGGAGGAATGCTTCTATGAAGGAGATGAATATGATGATCCTCTTGCCATGAAGGTGAAAATCCCACTAGTTCAACAAAGACACGTGCATACCTCTATAGAATGGTTTGTAGATCAGAAGGAATACTGGGGACTATTAATGGTTGTATTTGAATGGAATAAATATAGGAAATGATGTCATGTGAATTTTTATTAATAAAATTTTCCATGTGATGTGAATTTATGATGCTAATAGATCCTGGTTGTAAGCCTTTCAATATGTGTTTTTCCCATTATCTATAAACTACATCCAAAGGTCAGTACAATCCCACAAGATGGGTTAAAGTGTGCATAACCACTAGGCTCCAGAAATAACATCACATCTAGCTAAGGGTAAGGCAAACATATTAGAGAACAAGTTATAATATCCAATAGAGATACACACATTGTGATACTTCTTTTTGCAAGGTAATGTGCCCCCATTGGCAATCATGACTTCAAATTTGGAGCAAGGATGGATAAAATAATCAACCTATTTGGTGATCTAAGGGTTAGTGAAGTTATGAGTACCACCCAAATCAATGAGTATTATGAGAGGTAGATTCTTGAAGTAACCCATGACTTGCATGGTTTTTCAAGTAGTGAATCTAGCTAAGGCATGGAGAGAGATCTGTAGTTGATCTTCTTGAGAAGTAGGTTCCATAATTGGCTAAGCTTGTTCTAGATCATATGTTGTATCCTGAAAATCTTCCCAATCTTCATTTTTTAGTGGAGAGTCCACATCTAATAGGTAGATATTTTTATTGACACACTAATGTCCCTGAGTAAATATATCATCATAGTTATAACATAGTCATTTTTCTCTATAGGCTTGCATCTCTACTTTAGTCAAATGCTTTATAGGAGTGGTTCTAGGGGATAACATTATTTGAGATCATTGTGGAGCTATATTTTTGAATGGAGCAAAATTAGATTTGAATCATTACTGAGATGTGATCTTATCCTCTACCAACTTAGCCAATCCTAAGGCTTCCATCATCATGTTAGGCTAAAACATTTTGACCTCAAGTCAAATTTCATCCTTCAATCCACTAACAAAGAAAATCATGAAGAATTCATTAGAAAATCCCTCTACGTGATTGGCTAGTTTTTCAAATTCTATTTTATATTCTCGCATGGTTCCTATTTGGAGAAGTTTAGTGAGTGCTCTAGTGAAGTCATCAAAGTAATAGGGCCAAACCAATACAAAATGAGGGTACAAAAATCAGTCCATATGGGTTCATCATGAGCCTTGATATACCAATGATACCATTGAATGGCTTCAAGTTCCAAGTGAAAGGATACAAGTAGGACCTTGTTAGCATCAAAAGTATTATGTAGACTAAAATATTGTTATGCTTGATAGATCCATCTAATTGGATCTACACCATTGAATCAAGGAAAATTAAGCTTTAGCCCATGATAATTATTGGAAGAAGAAATCCCAATGTTTGAAGACTCTAGATGTAATTTGTTGTTCATGGTGGTATGCTGAATACTGAGGCCAAGAATATTTTCATCAAGATCTTTGATGTGGGTCTTGAGGGTGGAAATTTCATCCTCCATGTTTTTGTCTCCTATTCAAGTTACTACCATTACCTAAATAATATTTTTTTCCTGTAATGGATAGGAAAACTAGAGTTAAGACAAGTTTAGTAAGGAAAAATTTAAATTTGGGAAAAAATGGAAGGGGTAAAGGTGCTTTGAATAATTTTTTTGCATAGTGGGAGTATGATTAATGAAGGTGAAGGCAATTTTAGGAGTGAAAATAAAAAAAACTAGAAAATTTTTCAACGAGGGACAAAAGAGTAGAAAGAGATGATGAACAATATGGAAATATTTTGAGGAAAATGGAGAAGAATAAAAGTTATGGGAAAACCTAAAAAAAGGAATTTTGAGATTTGTAAGAATTAGGAGTCGAATTGGGATATAGGACCTCAAGGAAGAAAATGTAGGGAATGGAATTTCAGGTGTCTAGATTTTTTTTATTTCTCTTTTCTATTTTGTCTTGTGATAAATACTCTAAGAGTCTACTAATACTCTATGGATGGTTTGTAGATTCTAGTTTCTATTAAATATCTACCTATAAGTCCTTTGATAGTCTATAGATACTCTACTAATTGATTTTTTTGAGTTTGCTAGAAATATTCTAAAACTAATAGAAATAGACCCCAAGTTTAAATGGTTGCCTAAGGTTTTTTAAAATATCACTCTAACCACCAATGTTATCTAATCGAGTAGCGCTCTCCAAAAAAAACTGGCCATGGATTTATCTCTCAGTGATAGCTCTTGGTTTTCCTCATGGATGGGAACTACTCAATCAGGAAGGGGCCATTGTCCATTTTATTGGTAGGTCATCTCAATGGGATAACTACTTTTGGGTTCCTATGATACTCCTCGCAATGAGTTTTAAGAATTTCACCCAAGCACTTCCCACATTTATATGGTCAGGGTTTTTATGGTGATCTAAAATAGATTATAGAAAATTACTTAATTTAATTATGCAACAAAATAGAGTTAATATTTTTTGAAAAATTAGTAAAATGAAGTATCCATTAGAATACAGTTAAGACTTTCTAAATAAAAAAATTCCCTAAAAATTGCTCTGATACCGAATGAGAGGATCCTCCAACAATAATTAATGAAAATGCATAAAAATAATAGGAATTAGTAGCATGAATTAAATCTTGATAGAACACTTGAAAAGATTGAATTGATCATAGGCAACTTCAAGGGGTAAACCTTATTTAAGAAAGCTCAATAAAATAATTATGTGGATGCCTTCATTGGCCTCAACACTTACTTATATACGAATTCTATTCTAAGAAACTACTACTTCTCATGAATGTGGAATAAAATAAAATGCTCACAAGATGACTTACAAAGTATATGCATCCATAGCAACTAATATACAATAAATTAAAGACAAATTATATCATGGTTCATAATAATATGGTTGTGATCACATTAGTCCCTAGTTTTTTATGTGCCATATCTCAGGTCATGCATTGAAGCCCAATCAAAGATAAGAGGATGCAAATTTGGCTACTTAGACAAAACTCACTATTTTTCATACATAGCCAAATTTGCAAAGGGTTCAAGTAGAGATAAGTAAGCATGTTGATGAGGTTACCATTCACACAAGTGAAGTTCTTTGGATAAATGATCATATGGGTCTGTTCATTTTTTTCCTAGTCTCTATGTGCTAATTCACAAGTCATGTATTGAAGTGCATAAAAAGGTATCCATATGTAAAGTTGGGGTCCTAAGCATTTTGACAGTGTTTTTCCATACTTAGCTAAATTTGCATAAGGAAAGAAAGAGATAAGTAGGAATTTTAATGGTATTATATCTCACACATGTGGATGTTTAAAGAGAAGGTGATCATATGGGTTTTTTTAGTTTTGAGTCTAGTTGATTTGCACTAAATTTGATATCATGTGTTGAATCATGATAAAATTTATGCAGGAGCAAAGTTGGTCTCCTAAACAAGTTTTGACATAGTTGGCTCTATGACAAAAGTTTTTGAGAAGGAAATTTAATGTTATTATATCTCTCACATGCAAAGGTTTTAGGAGAAATTTGTTATATGATTGGATTCTCCTATGTAAGGAGATCGTCTAGTCTAGATTTGAGATCATGCATCTAAGAATAGAAGAAGTTATTAAGGTTTAAAAATGGATTCTCAGGAATATGAAAAAGGTTCCCATAATTAGTCATTTATACACAAGTTAAATCTCAACTAAAATTAATAGTGCTCTTTGCTTCAAGAAGTCAGGAAGTAATGAGATGAGGATAGGTGCATGATGTTTAACATCTAAGCAAAGGTAAAGGATAAGGATCCAAGAGTGAGCAGGTGTTCATACATGTTGATCAAATGGTGACCATTTATAGTTAAATATATGACTAATATATAGAGATCGATGGAGTGTGATGAGTCAAAATTTCAAGATTTCATAATATGAGGTCAAAGTGACTGAGTTTTAACTATGACCATTTGGATTCAAATATTTGAATTTAACATAGGCAAAAAAATAGAGCTCTATATATTATCCATAGCTTTCGAGACAAGTAAAATTTATTGGTGTTGTAAAAATAAAATATGAAGATTACTCCATGGTGAATCTAATGAACCTAATTTGAAGATTTAGAAGTGTGTCTAGTCAAAGATATTAATGTTCAAAGTTGACTATGCGTTTGTGCTTGTTTTACAAGAGACTTGAGAGATTGTTTCAAGCTTGTTTTGATGTTATTTCAATATCTCTTGATGAATTTTATATTGAGGAGTGTTATAGACTCCATAAGGATGATCTGTGAATATTTTAGAGATATAATCAATCTATCTTTAGTATGAATAATGCTTACAAATTTGATTATTTATTCATTAATGGTATTTATATGTATAAAGTCTTTGTTTGAGTTGTTTGAGCATATGTTGAGGTGAGATTAGGTGATTGTGATCATTTGAGGATGTCCTAGGGGACATAAGGAGTGGATCTATGTATTTGTAAGTGGGTTTGTGTTCTTATTATTCTCAAATAAGTGTCACAGAGATGAATGGGTCTTCATAAGACCTAAAAGTGACTTAGGTCTATTTAAAAGTGGATTGTGCTTAAGTGTGATCTATATGAGATGCCTTAAGAGTGAAGGCATGTGTTTTGGCTAATAAGGGAAGATTTTGGTCTTGTTAATTCATGGATTCTATATATATAGTGAAACTAAATGTTTTGGTTTCTATGTCATGTTTCGGATAAAACTATAGTGTTCTTGTAGTTTTAAGTTGAGTGAAGGGATATGAGTGTGCATATGAGGACCATTTGATTGAAGAAGGAGAGAGATTATGGCATGCCTATGTGAGAGACCTATATGAGTTAGAGAAAAAGTTTTTGCAATTTTTAGATAATCAAGACATCCATCATCAGGTGTTGAAGATATCAGTTCTAAGGTGAAAGTGTTATTTTAAAGGATTTTCTAAAGGAATTTATCTTTCTTAGGGTTAGTTTATCCTTGTGAAATCTGGTTTCACTAATATACCTTTAGTTAGGACTTAATCAAGGTTATAAGTCAGAAGGACTTGACCAAAGATTTTTGATCAAAAGGACTTGATTAGTATCTTATTTGTGATCATATTATAGGACAATATTCCATATTTTTATAGGATTGAGAGTGGGTTTTATTCCCTAAGAGGTTTTCCTACATATATCTTGTGTTCTATATGTGATATTGCATTATGTTCATTGTTCACTTCTATGAATGATAGGTATGCTTCATCAATGATTATGTTGAATGCTCAAGTATTTGAAAGGGTTTTAAAATTTAATTAGATTATTTGACACCACTGATTCAACCCCCCCCCCACCCGCCTCTCATTAGATTTTACCTCTAAAAGTTGGTATGATAAATACCCTTTTATAAAAGCTTGATAGCTTGAAGGTGATCCAAGGTATAATGACTAGTCAAAATATGCAAGGTGGTTTCTCTACTAAGTAACCAGCAATGTTATATGGATCTAATTATGCATTTTAGAGTGATAGGATGAAAACATACATTATGTCCCTAGGGGTTGATGTATGGTAATCTATTTTGGATGGTAATTTTATTCCTTCTATTTCTTCATTTAGTATTACAAACAAGAAGTTGTTTGATAATAATTTTAACATAATGAATGCCATCACTTATGGTCTTATAGATACTGAGTTCACTAAGGTAATATACTTCACATATACCATGTAAATATGGGATAAATTGAAGACCATATTTTAAAGAGATTCAAAGGTTAAGATAACTGAGTTGCAGACTCATAGAAGGCAATTTTAATGTCTTAATATGAATGAAGAAGATACTATGGTATCCCCTTTTAAGAGAGTTGATGAGATTGTGAACATCATTAGAGGTCTTGAAGAGAATCTTGAATAGACTATTATTTTGAAAAAGGTATTAAGGTATTTATCCCATAAGTATGATCTAAAAGTATCTTCTATAGAAGAGAGTCATGATCTTACTCAATTTAAAATAGATCAATTTCATGACACCCTTACTACCTATGAGATGAAGAAGAATGATGATATACCTTCAAAGAAGGAAACAACTTTCAAGATTGAAATAAAGACAAAGAAGAAGTTACAAGGTGAGAAAATCAAGGAGGATGACATTCTTGATATAGATGAGGATGAACTAATTACTTTGATTTCAAAGAAATTGAGAACAGGTTTAGGAAAGTATAAAGGTAAGATACCCCTCAAATGCTTCAACTGTGGTGAGATAGAACATTTTGCTAATAAGTGCCCTTATAATTACAAGAAGGATGATGATGAATAACATGATCAAGGTCATGATGATATAAAGATATCTTTCATGTCTGATAAAAGCTAAAAGGGATTTATAAGGTTTGACAACAAGAAGAAGTACTTCAAGGATAAGAAGAGTCTCTACACCAAAGAAGATTGTAGGTCATCAGATGAGAGTGAAGATAGTGACTCAAAATATGATCATGAAGATGATGGTCCTACTAAAGATGAACCTATATTCATGGTTGTGGAAGGAATTTTATCACATTAGAAGGAGTCTACTTGGATTGATTCAGCTAATAATAAAGATAAGGTAGACTATAAGACTATATTGATGAATGCTCTTAAAGAACTAAAGATGAAGCAGAAGATCAATAAGAAGATGAAATTTCAAACTCAATGAATTTGAGTATAAATTTAGTGTGTTTGAGGCAATAATGGATGAGGATGCTAAGGAACATGAATATATGGTCAAACATCTCAGTTGTTAATTGAAAATTATATCTACAAGCCTAAAAGTTAAAGAAGATGCATGTGCAAGATATGTAATTGAAAATGAGTAATTAAAAAATAATTTAGAAAAGGCATATAGTAAGGTAATATAATTTTTGAGATTTGAAAAGAGATCAAGTGATCTAGACAACATTTTAAATGATCAAAATCATGCAAGTCATAAAAATGGTCTTGGATACAAAGAACCAAAGACTGTGACTCAAGACAAGATGAAGACTAATGTGAACAAGGACAATCAACCTTTAAATATAAATCATTAGACAAGGAATGAAGGTTTTATTAGAATGAATACAAAATAGATCAGACAACCAAATGCCATGAGGTGCAAAGTTTAATAGTTACTAATATACTTATAATTTGTTTGGGCATAGAGCTAGAGAATGTAGAAGACTTGTTAAGAATGAATTTACTTAGAAATATGATGGGGTTCATCAATAAAAATGTGTAATCAAGGCTAAGTGTCTCAAATATCATGATGTGGGACACTTTGAAAAAAAAATCCATTTAAGGTAAGACAAGTTATGTTTCTTTCAAGAGATATTAAATGCTACAATTGTTATGAACTAGGACACAATACAATATTTTGTCCAAATTTGGAAAGGTGAAATGAACTTTTTGAAAAAAGTATGATGTGATTCAACTATTAATAGAGAGGTCATATTGCTAGGTTCTACAAGAAAAGGCCTAAATGTTTGAATATGTTCAATTAGGCTCCCATAGTACATGAAAGAAGATGAGTTAACTCATAGATACCAAAGGTGGTAAGTAGGAATTATGATGAGTCTATAGGTCTAAGTAATATGTCTGTTATAGTGGAGAATACTTCAAAATTTAATGAGTCCTAATAGGTATCATTATCTAATAATTTTGAGAATAAAGATACTAAGCTCAAAGATATGACCAAGGTACTAGTTAAGGCTAGTTCTAAGGTAAGTATGGATCCAAGTGAACATCCTTCTATTGTTGAAAAAGTGCCTAGTGATGAGGTTTCAAGATAAAAAGAAGATTTTTTAGATGAAGAGGTATGCCATGAATCTATGTTGTCTCCATGTATTGATAATCCAATCATAGAAGAAAAGGATAATGTTGTAATAGTTGAGGAAGTTATTTCTATAAAGCTAAAGAAGAAGAAGAATAAGAATAAGAAGAAGAAATATAAGTATCAATTAAGCAAGGAGGAGGAATATGAGGATTTTTTTTTTGTTTTAGAGCATTGAGGTATAAAGGGTGTCTCTATCTATGATTTTTAAGATAATCCTTTCAAGTGGAGAAGCAAGTGTTGTTATGATGTTTTTTAGTTAGAATAATCTGAAGGGTTAGATTGAAGGTTCCCAAAATGCAAAGAGGGATTTATGATTTGTTAAGTTTGTGCTTATAAGTATGCAAGTCATAAAATGGATTATAAAAAGTCAAGGTTCCCAATGGTATGAAAGATAAAATATTGGTCCAAAAGTGTGTAATGGTTGTCTCTATGTGTACAAGAAGTTTCAGAGGTAGACGTTGACTAGAATGTGTTGTGCTGACTTTATTTGTTTTAAGTTTCAAGGGTGTTGGGATCTGCTAGAAAAGTGGTCTGCCTTAAGATTTGAAGTCTAAGGAATATTAATATTTTTAATGGGATAAATGGGTTGTCAAATCAAGCTCCAGAAAGATTTTAAGGTTTGTGGTACTCAAGTTAGTCAAGGTTTTGTCAAGTTAGAGGCCTAAAGGATAATAGGTTTGTGAAGGAAGTATGTTTCATAGGATGATCTAGTTGTTAAAAATTGGTTTGCTCAAGGGGGTATATGAGATTTCTCTAGGTATGAAGTTTTAGGTCTTCAATATGTATCTACTAAAAGGTGTGGGATTTGCAAGTTTTAGATAGGGCTATAAGGACTTTAAGACAAGCTTAGTGTGAAGAAAAGTGATTTTTTATCAGTTACTCCAAAAGAGAAAGGTATGCTTATTTCATGGATATTTCTTAGGTTGATTTATATTATTTTTCTTATTTGGTGAGTAGCTTGAATTTTTTGTTGATGGTCCTTATGGTAACTTGAAAGAGAAGGCTAGTAAGCTAGTATGTTGGTTCCTCATGGTGTATAGAGATTTGAAGATGCTCAACTAGTGAAATTACTCATAAATATTGAGGGGATTCCTTCTCATATGTTTCTTTATGTGTTTCATTATATTTCTATGTTTTTTTGTGTTCTTTATTTCTTTGGTTATAGTGCTTGATTGAAGAGAGTGTTGGCATGGAGCAAGATAAAGTTGTTAAGGTAAGTAAAAATAGGCTTAAGGTAAGGGGAAGTTTTTATCATATTTATAAGATGTTAATTTCCTATTTTTGGTATTTTTAGGTCCATATGATCAGTTGGTTCCCACATTGTCATTATGTCAAAGGGGGATAAAGTTCCTATTGTGGGAGTAGTTGAAGAGAGAAAAGGTGTGTTGAATATTGCTATATTGATAGGTGTTGACATCAATTACAAAGGGGTATATTGTTAGAGTATTGTAAATGATGTTATGGTGATGTCATATAGGTGTCCTATTGAGTGCATGATGTGCTTTGATAGCCTAAGTAATAATGACATAGTGTGTAATATTCCCAACAAAGTATGTGTGAAGTAGGCTTGGTTGATCTTCAGAGTTTGACTATTCAGAGATGATGAGGGATGAGTTTGATTTATTAATAACATGAAATGGGTCCTATAAAAGGTCCATGGTGGTTATAATTCTTGTTTTCATAAGTGGAATTCATCTGATAGTCCATAGTTTTCATCTAGATAGTTTGGGTTTAGTGGCAAAAAAATTGAGTAGGTAGTTTAATGATGTCATAATTACCACATGTGGATGAGTCAGGGGGAGTTGATCATATCATTTTAATCACATTAGTCCCTAGTTGTTATGTACTAGATATTAGGTCGTGAATAAAATCACAGTCAAAGATATGAGGATGAAAAGTTGGCAACTTACACAAAATTCACTTTTTCCTCATACTTAGCCAAATTTATAAAGGGTTCAAGTAGTGCCGAGTAAGCATGTTGATGAGGTCAACATTCAAATGAGTGAATGTGACAAGAAAAAATGATCATATGCATCTATTTACTTTTTTCCTAACCTCTATGTGATAATTTTTAGGTCATGCTTTGAAGCATGTCAAAAGGTATGCATATGCAAAGTTGGGATCCCGGGTATTTTGACAGTGTTTTTCCATACTTAACTAAATTTTCATAAGACAAGAAACATCTGACTAGGCATATTTATGGTGGTATATCTCATACATGTAGATTTTTTAAGAGAATGTGATCATATGTGTTTTTTTAGTTTTGATCCTAATTGATTTGTGTTAAATCTAATATCATGCTCTAAAATATGACAATAGTTATGCAGGAGCAAAGTTGGTCTCCCAGACAAATTTTGAAATAGTTATCTCTATAATAGAATTTTTTGAGAAGGAATTTTAATGGTGTTATATCTTGCATGCACAAAGTTTTTAGAATCATTTTTTTATATTATTGGATTCTCTTACATAAGGAGATCATCTAGTATAAATTTGAGATCATGCATCTAAGCACAGAAGAGGTTATTAAGGTTCAAAAATGGCTACTCAAGAAGATGATCAAGGTCCCCATACTTAGTGATTTATGTAAAGGTTAAATATAAATCAAGATCAATGGTGAATTTTACTCCAAAAAGTAAAGAAGCGATGAGATGAGGATAGGTACATGATGTTTAATGTCTAAGAAAAGGTAGAGGATAAGATACAATGATGAGAGGGTGTTCATACAGGTTGATTGAATAGTGAGCATTGATAGTTAAAGATATGATTGATCTATAGAGATTGATGAAGTGCTTTGAGTTAAAATTTGAAGGTTGTATGAGATGAGGTCAAAGTGACTGAGTTTTAACTATGACCACTTGAATTCAAATATTTGAATTTAACACAAGGAAAAACTAAATCTCTGTATTTTATCCCTATATTTTAGTAGAAGTCAAATTTACTAGTGTTGTAAAAATCAAAGATGAAGAGGAATCCTTAACACATCTAATGAACCTAATTTTAATATCTAGAAGTGTGTACAATCAAAGATATTAATGTTCAAAGTTGATTTTGTGTTCATGTTTGTTTTGCATGTAACCCAAGCTAATTTTTTGAGTTTCTTTTGATGTTGTTTCGATCTCTTAATGAATTTGATATTAGGGAGTATTATATACTCCATGAGTATAATCTATGAATATTTAAAGATATAATAAATCTATCTTTAGTATTAAAAATGATTAAGAAGTTGACTATTTGTTTGATAATGGTGTTTCTATATATAAGGTATCTACTTGAGTTGTTTGAGCATATGCAGATGTGAGCTAACGTGACTATGATCATTTGAGGATGTCTTAGGGGAAATAAAGAGTAGACCTATGTATTTTTAAGTGGTCCTATGTTCTTTATATTCTCAAATATGTGTCAAATAGTTGAATGGGTCTTTATAGGACCTAAAAGTGAGTTATGCCTATTTAAAATTTGATTTTGCTTAAGTGTGACCTGTGTGATATGACTTAAGGGTGAAGGCATGTGTTATGGCTAAAAAGGGAATATTTGATCTTATTAATTCATGTATTATCTATATAGTGAAACCAAATGTGTTGGCTTTTAGGCTTATGAGAGACTTGTATGTGAGAGATTTGGAGAGCAAAGGAAAGTAGAGGAGAGTGAGAGTGCCCAACAATTGGGTTAAAGAGCAAAGAAGATTATGAAATGTGTATGATTTATATGTCATGTTTATAATGATAGTATAGTGTTATTTTAGTTTAAATTTGAGTAAAGGGATATGAGTTTGCATATAAGGACTATTTGAGTGAAGAAGGAGAGATATTATGGCATGCCTATGTGAGAGACCTATATGAGTTAGAGAGAGTTTGTGTAGTTGTCAAATAATCAAGAGGTCCATAATAAAGTGTTGAATGAATTAGTTCTAAGGTGTAAATTTTATTTTGAAAGAGGGTCTAAATGACTTCATCTTCTTTAAGGTTATTTTCTCCTTGTGAAATAAGGTTTCACTAAAAGACCTTTGGTCAGAAGGACTTTACCAAGTTGTAGGTTAGAAGGACTTGACTAAAGGTTCCTAATCATAAGGACTTAATCACTCTCTTATTTTTATCATATTATAGGACAATATTCCATGTGTTTTTATTCTTGAGAGTGGGTTTTATTCCCTAAGAGGATTTTCCATGTAGATCTTGTGTTATGTATGTGATCTTACATTATGTTCACTATTCACTACTATGAATGATATGTATGCTTCATGAATGATTGTGTTGAATTCTCAATTATTATTAAGGGTTTGGTAATTAAATTAAATTGTTTTCCATAACTAATTCACCCCCCTCTCAGTGGATTGTGCCTCTAACACAACATATATCTAAATTTTCCTAAGTGAATAATGCAGATTCTCACAAATATCTTTCCATGGCATAAATGCAAAAGCATCTTCAAAAGACTTCACCATGAGATATTAACCCTACTCACAATACCAAACATTGGTATGATCCAAACAAATTTTGTTGGTATCACACAAGTTGGGGTAATTCTCATGCGACTTATCTCCAATTAAGAAACATTACTCTTGAATATCTTCTTGGACCTAATTTTTCTCACAAAATCCTAATTTGTGAGGGTCAAAATAGAGAAAGATAACATGAAAATAAAGGGGGTGGTAAACTAAATAGTTGATCTCTACCAACTAGATACATCTGCACTTATATATCAATAAACCTAACCTTACATACACTACTCCTAAATTAAATCTTTCACTTCAGTGTTTTAATGTGAAGGTTGTGATGGTTGGTTAGGCTAGGAGGACTAACCAAAATGTCTTAATTGAAACTAAAGGATTTAAAATCTCACTCAACCCTTTCACCATACTTATACACTTCACATGACCTATAAAATAATATTTAAAACTACATCTAGGTGTTAGAAAGGACAAAATGCTAAGGAATTCAAGTTAATTCACATGACAAGACCAAATATTCATTCACACACACTAATAAAAGTCATATAAGGATGTAAAAATAGTTGAATTTCATTAATCAAAGGCATAAAAATGGGGATTTATTTTCCAAACCCAGGTGGAGGATACAAACATAGCCTATCAAGGTTTAATATATATATATAAAGTGAGAGAAGAAAAATATAAGGGGTGTAAGAGAGCCCATTAACAAGTGTTACTCTTTATGGAGTAAGTTAAAATCAAGAAATAAGAGTTATATAATAGTCTTATAAGGTCTCAAAATATAGTTGTTATTCTCTTTATGATGCTTCACCTTCTAAATGGTGTGGAGACTTCATCTTACTTGACATCTTGTACTTGTTTTTCAAAACTACCTTTTATCTTGGTTTGTGATGGATAATGGCACACTCTATCACTAAATCCTCTGTAAATGTCTATTGATATGATATTTGACACCTTGCATTAGTTTATAATTCTTCATAATTGATGCCACTATGATTAGTACAACTCCTTAGGTGGTTTAAAGCTCAATTTATCTTATTATGCCAATCTTGCCCAAATGGATCAAAACTTGAGTTTGAATTCATAAATAAAATTATTCTCCATTAAAGTCATGTTCATGTCATAATAGACTATAAACAATTCATTTTTATTCATGATAAAAAATCCAAGACTCCATCTTGTACCTAAAGCTCTCATTTGGCCTTAATTGCTTGTATCCCTGAAAACATGCAAAAACTCATTATGTAGAATAATTTAAAAATTATATTTGAAATATATGTACATATATATATTTGAGCACCTAGTATGATTTGAAATTTCCATGCCATATTTTTAGATGCAACTCTGAGTGGATGTACACTTATTAGCCCATTTTCTCTCTAATTAGGTCTCTATTAGCCTTATAGGCCTAGATATTGAGTTTTCACTCCACAAACCTCTCACATATGTGAAACCTCTATGAAGTGTTTGATTTATATTACCAATACTATAACCATACTCCATAACAAAGGCTTTTGAGACCTTGCATAGATATGATAACCATGAAATGGTCCAAGAAACTAGCCTTTCTCCAGCCTTTTTAAGTCTACCTTAAAGAATCAAACTTTTTTAGGAATTTATAGGATTATATTTATATATTTTTATGCCTAATTATATATAATACACCTCAATTCACTTTATCTAATAGTTTGCATCAATCTAGGATATTCTATACCCTATTTTGATCCCAAAATCTCACAAAAGTACAACATTTATTGCATCCATATAGTTGAAAATACAAAAAAAGTCATTTGATATTATTATTGTAGTTAGGAATGTTTTCCATGAGTTTTAAAGGTCATTAAAACTCATTTAAATCACTTTGGAAGTTAATTTCTTTAATCTGGTCATCTCTAGCCTCTAGTTAGCTAAAAACGCACTTGTCATCTTAACAATGATTCATAAAATCTAGGCCCTTAACTAATGAAAAAAATTCCAAAAATTTAAATTGAAAAAGTCCCCCTAACACCTCTAGAGATATTGAGATACCATGCCAAACCTCCATATTATTATGAGCATGAGAAGATGCTTCTCAGGCTGGTAAGACTATAATTCTTATGGTTGAGAGAGAGATTTGACCTTTTAGTGCAAACCTAATGCCTAATTTGAGTTGTGTATGTTTTTTTAGGTCTTTTACAAAATTATCAATGTTTTAAATTTGTCATATTTTCCAATTTTCCCCTCTAAAACATCTTTAACACTCATTGGTTGATACATATGGTTCATGACCATACTAGCTCCCTTGACCCTAAAAGCCTCTATTAATACTTTTCTTCCAATTTGAAAATTTTTAAGGTCCCTAATTAGGTCATATTATTCTATGTCCCACTTAAATTTCATCTACAACATAATATATGCATAAATTACTCACTCTTCATAAGTAGGCCTAAATAGTCTTATTAGGTCTATATGTTTTTATGGCTAAGAGCTCCCATTTTCTCACTATTGGAGAGTTTTAAAACTTAAAATAATCTTTAATAAAGGTATTATCCATATTATTATTTACTTTATCCTCTAATTTAACCCTAAATCAAATAATTTCTTCACAATTTTGCATGAATAGGACTCAAGTTGTATAGGTTTGACAACTTTGCATGTAGGTGAATAAGATTGTGTGAGCGCAAGTTAAAGATAGGTTTATTTTATATCATTTTTTGATGTAATTAAACATATAAATTATTCTATTATGATTCCATATACTTTTCTATTCACTCAAACCCATATCTCATACAACTACTTCACCTTATCTCAAACAATCTCTTCACCACTTGATCACATAGGCCTATGTGTGCATTTAGGCTTAACAAGGCTAAAAAGACTCTATCAAAACTTTAAATTTTCATTATTTTCAATTAATGTCACATATAAGTTTCATTTTATCAATTGACAATGATTTTCATATGATTTTTCTTATCTCTATAGACTTTGTCTTTCATGATAATGTAGGCATCTCACCATCAAGACTGAGCATACATGTAGGTGTTAATTGATAGTATAACTACAAGATTAGGTTGAATTTATTTTGATCACTATATTATGATAAACCTTAGTAATTAAATTTATCTCAAACCTAAATTCACACATTATATTCAAGTCTCTTCCATGTCTTAACATAAGCATGTGTGTGTATTTTTAGGGCTAGTAAGCTTAGACAAACCTATCCATACTTGGATCCTCATTCCATTCACCTTGGACATCATATGAGGTTTATGTTTTATCTTGAAATGATATGAAATTATTTTTTTCACTCTTTATACTCTATGACTTCATATATCATTACTCCTTCATGACTTCACATGTCATTATTCCTAACATGCCTATATGTATGCATCCTAGGTCTTTATAAAGAGTTGAGCCTCTATAAGGATATATTCCTTCCTATGTATCCTATTTAAATAATTTATGTATATTTAATTAATTTATCCTTAAATTTCAATACTATATTTGAAACTAACCTTTTAATCTTGAAGTATGCATTTCCCATGAATGCAGACCTACATGTCTACAGACCTATAGGTCTACATTTTCATTATTTTATAGCCTTTCATGAGGTTGTTTTAGTCTTTTAAAAAATTTAGAATATTATAAATTTATTTATTACACTTATCATTCCATTACTTGAGTTTCACTTTAGGAACAAATGCCTAATTCTCTACCTCTTTTAGACAAACTTGTAGTTCTACATTCCAAATGAACTTTTAAGCAATATGAGTCAACATGAGGCTTTTGATTTATATTAGATAACTTTATCATTATCATAATATTTTTGTTAATCCTTATCACTTTAATTGAAACCTTAACCTTCATACAAGGAAAATTTTTCTTCTTCTACTCATATGACCTATATAGACTTGACAGGTTAATCTAAGACTGTGATCTCTCCCTTAAGAGGATCATTATGTTGACTCATTTGGATCTAAAGTGTATTAATAAGGACTATCACACACTTAAAAATATTTTTAGTTTTATTTATATATGTCTAACAAAATTTTAAACAAATTTAACATGCTAAAGGCATCAAGAAAGTCTTCCTAAAACTGCAACCTGACCATATGTGAGGATTCTTACTCTTTAAAATATTTTACATTAAACGTGTGTTTCAAGATTATGTGAGAGGATGTATAAAAACTTTTATAATTCCCTAAAATTATTAATTTCCAACAATGACTTCACAACATCATTCAAGCCTACTGAAACTAAGCTTGAGGGGTTTTACTTAGCTTTAAGACCAATTTAACTTATTAACAATCATTAATAAATAATATCCCCTTAAAATATTTAATAATTCATGTAATTTCAAGGAAATTAGGTTCCCCATATTTTTTCAAGATATCATGACCTGATCTTCTATCTCATATCCATACCAAGCATGTGAAATTGACCCTAACTAGCTTGCCAAGGGAGCAATGAAGGTTTTGGTACATGTTTTGACTTCTCAAGACTTGTAAAAGCCATAAATCCATGGATATGAAATTTATAAGGTCAAATAAAACTTTTAATATGTTTTATCTAAAAATATATCCTCTCAAGTCCATACAAGTGATTTAAAATGCCTTTTTTGGATTTATTTTCTCCATTTCAGATGTTGCACCTACAAAATTGACAAATTTTGACATTATTACCATATATTCACATTATATAACTAATTTATAATATTTTTAAAGTTTATGGTATGTTAGTTTGATATTTATTGGCTTGAAAAGTGGTGAAGTTAGTTATATGTCCTTTTTTTTCTTGATTTTCACTAGACCTTAATATTTACAAAAGACCCTTAAATTCTCTAAACACACATGAATTTTTTATGAAAGGTGGTAAAGACATGATATGAATTTGAGAGATTATTTTTTACATTTTAAACTTATAACTAGCATTATACTCAATAAAAGTTATTACCTTAATATTGTCAAATTATCCTTAAACTATGTTAAATAAGACCTTAATAAGACCATTTAAAGACCTCATAGAGCATGAAATGGGTTAATATAAATTTCATGAGGCATGAAAATATAGTATTTTTTAAACGTAGTTTATGATAGCTAAAAATTAGCTAACATCTTTGGTAGTTTCCTGGGGATGCTTACTTGCTAAGCATATAGACCGGTTGCCTAGTCCATCCATTGAGAAATGGAGTCATATACTACCTAAAATAATATATAAAATGACTGATAAAATATAAAACAATTTATTTTAATTCCAAACACACCACACATAAATACAACACACAAATCAAGACAACACACAGAATGAGACAAAACAAACACACTTGTGGTCTTAAGCACTTAGGGAAAATAAGATAAAAGCAAACACTATACAAAACTAACCTCAAAGTTTATTTCTCCTCTAGGATCAAAATGGAAATTAATGAGGTCATCATGACACCATGGAATCAGGTTACTACATGTTAATTACATTCCAACTAGGCAAGGCTCATAAAGTGGAGGCTTCTTGCATTTGGAGATAGTATGTTCATAGTCTCTTTAACCAACAATTGGACCTTGTTGCTTCATTCAAGGGTACATATGTTGACTATGTGACTAAAGTACCAAGTTATATTCATTCCAAACTTGTTTTTATTTCAAAAACAATCTCATTTCTACCTCATCCATAAGTTTTTCTTGATGAAGCTAAAATATCTTAGATGAATCTCTTATAATGCTTATATTATTGGCTTAAAGGATAAGTGTATCTTATTTACTAAAATATTGAGGCCAATGAAGCTAAATTTTCATATACAATAGTGAATAAACATCTACAAATTAAATGATAAGTGGATAACCTTGTTTAAGGACTTCAAACAAGTCATATTCAAATGGAATAACCTCTTAGAATGACAAGTTTGGAGAACTACCTTCATCTTACTTGGTGAAACTACCTTATTTAATATGTATTAGATCATGACATATATATATATATATATATATAGAAGAATTTAACCTGATTTTATAACCTCAAACAAGTATTTCAATTGTTATTCACATGGTTCTAGTTCAAATGGGCTTTCTTCAAGCTTGATAAGGGTTGATGTAGAAGTAGTTTCAACACAATTTGATGAGTTAGAATTTTTACATCCTTGATCATGCCCATAGGGCTCAAAATAAATTATTACCACTTATAATAGATACTTATAATATTCCTTATTTTCTATAATAACCTAATCATATTATTCATATTTATAAATGCCATCTCTCTCAAACTCTATCATTATTTGATCAACTGGTACCTTATCAAAGTTAACTTCTTCTCCAAATTCAAAGGCTGATTTGCATCTTCCTTGACCATGTGGTGTTACAATAGTTAAATATTCTTCACATACAACTGAATTTTCATCCTCATAGCCTTATTTTTAATGATATTAACTATAACTTGGATGTTTTTCTCAAAAAGAGGTTGTTCATCTTCACAAACTAGCTTTGAATTGTCAAGCTCAATGTGCTTGCCTTCCTCTTCCTTCTATTTACTAATGAATCCTTCCATATTTGGAATATTTAGGTTTTAAATTTTATCAAAAAATATTCATTTTTCCTTTTAATACTCTCTTTAATCTACTTCCAATATGGAAACTTCTTGCATTTTTCAAGTTTCTCAATAAGGACATCTTGTTTACTTTGAATTTCTTCTTGAATGGACTTCCAAGATGGGAAGGATGTATGATATTTAGGAGGGGTGGAAGGATATTGATTAATTTCATATTATTCCTTGACATTAACTACCCAATCTATTCTTGTTCCACTTTGATTATCCCATGATTTCACTACTTGATTCCAACTTGGAATCTTGAAGGACTTCTTAGGGGGTTCTTAAGGAAGAGGACTAAAAATTTGTGCCCCAAGATGGCTTCATGATATTGTTAGGAATGGTAAAGTCATTATAAACCAAAAATTTAAAGTTTTATTTATAAAACATCACACAAGGAAGATACATATATTATTTTCAAAAATAAGTAAAATCATATATTATTCAAAATGAAACATGCTAGTATAATAATGTCTTGCATATATAAGAAACGTGAAATATAGAACTAGCCTAACTAGATAATGTGAGATAAATCCTCTTATAGTAAAAAATCACTAGATTATGAAATAACTAGATAATACACTAGAAAACATGATAAAATACATAAATTACATACTCTAACACCTCGTTCAAGTGAAGTTAGGGGTTAATAAAAGCCAAAATAGAAATAGTGGTATATTCAAAGTATGAGTCCCAAAAATTAGGCCTGATAAGGCACTCATGTATAATATATATCCATGAAATTAATATGGAATATGTCCTCAAAAACACCCCATAAGTACAAATTATGAAACCCTAAGCATGCCATGCAACTCAAGGAAATGAGGTGATGTAAAAGGCTTCATGAAGATGTCTACAGCCTAATGCTGATTTAGAATGTACTCCAAGCTAAGAACACCATCGTGAATGTGATGATGAATTAATTTCATATATACCTCAATGTTATTGTTCCACTGATGTTGAAATGGGTTATGAGATATATAAATTTCAATCTGGTTGTCACACCAAAGTACATTGGGTGAATCTTGCATGAAGCCAAACTCTATCAATAACTAATAAAGCCAAATAATCTATTGACTTGCTATAAATATTGCCCTGTACTCATCCTATGTAGATGATAGTAAAATATCCTACTAATTCTCACATAAACAAGTAATAGTTGAATAACTAATATAAAATATCTATCCATAAGTGGAATGTATATCATCAACAAAACCTACCCAATCTAAATAATTATATATATATATAACCAACGAAGTAGAACCCCTAGTGTAGTGTAATCCAAAATGAGTAGTGCCTCAAAGATATCATAAAATCCTCTTGGAATCTTGCTAATTACTATCATAGGGTCATTTAAAACCTTATATATAAGCCCAAATACAAACTAAATTTTAGGTAAAGTATGGGTCAAATACATAAGACACTCAACCATCTACCTATACAATATATGATCACAAAGTGGAGTAGTATGAGAGGTAGTGAGATTCACTCTAGACTGAAAAGGAGAATGACTTAGCTTGAAATCAACCATACCATAATTTTAAAGAATATCAAGGTTATTATTTTTTTGACTCAAATAAATACTTGTATCTAACTTTGAAATCTGTAAACCAAGGAAAAAATGCAAAATTCTAAGATATGTCATATTGAATATGTTGAAAGTGCCTACTAAATAGTCTGAATTTGTGATGAAAATATACCTATGAGAAGAATATCATCAACACACAAGACTAGAATAAAAATTTCCTCCCTAATATGTTGAATATAAACTATGGGATTAAAGTGGTAGCAAATAAAGCTAGTGGAGAGAAGAAATGAATCCATGTTCTCATACCAAACTAACTAACCTATTTGATACTATAAAGAGACCTCATAAATCAAAAAACAAGATAAGACTCATGAATAAACTCAACATGATACTCCATATATATTTTATCATTAAAGTGTCCATGTAAAAAGTCACTCTTAATGTCCATCTGATATACTGGCCAAACCTGTGATGCAGTAAGAGAAAGCACAAAGGGAGCATAATTCATCTTGGAAATGAGTGTAAAAGTATAAGACTAGTTAATACCTTCAACCTGCAAGAACCCCTTTGCAACAATACATGCCTTATACTTGTTAATGGACCCATCAACTACATACTTGGTGTAATAAATTCACTTATACCTAACCAACTTTCTTCCCTTAAGAAGAGTGACCAAATCCCAAGTGTGATTCTTCATCTATGAATAATACTCAAATATCATCACATCATCCCACTATTGTATCCCATGAGCCTAAAATATTATGGATCCCTAGAGAATGCCTGACATAAAATACTAGTACCCATAAAATGTTCATGATAATGTTGAGCAAGTGGAAGATCCTGTATGAATGGCGTTTCTTTTGAAACTATAGTATGAGCCCACCTAGGCATAGTGAAAAAAATAGTGTGAACAAGATCCTCATACTCTATAACCTCATCAATAATCTCCTAAATTAGATCCTCAAAGAATGGATCTTTTAGAGGAGGTGAGTCATCAAAATAAGATTAAGAAGAAATGGAAGAAGATGAAGAGTCATGAGATGTAAAATTTTCTTAAAATTTTACATGTGTTCAAAAATTAACATCATGAGTATCAAGATATAAAATATGATAAACTCTCATGTCCTTGTAATACCCTAAAAACAAAGGTTTTCTCTTATTATCTAATGATTTCCTTTTCTTATTTGGTATAAACACCCAAGCAACGATCCCAAAGAATTATAAAAATGAGACATCAGGCTTGGTTATAGACCAAGCCTCATCTAGAGTCATACTCTCAAGTGCTTGATGTAGTATACATTTCTAAATGTAGTTCACACAATTAACTGCCTCTACCTAATAGATATGAGGTAAATCCTATGAATACAT
Source organism: Torreya grandis (assembly GCA_037957365.1). NCBI lineage: Eukaryota > Viridiplantae > Streptophyta > Pinopsida > Cupressales > Taxaceae > Torreya > Torreya grandis. The sequence continues at coordinate 1,164,757 of JARHVA010004295.1, forward strand.
CATATAGTTAGTCATTTACTTCAAACTTTATTTCTTAATTTTTGATAACCCATTTTGTTATGGATTATGTGCATTATAATACTAGTGAACAATACCATGAACTATAAAAAAATTAGAGAACTCTCGATTGAATTACTACCCATCATTATTTTTACAAATCTTATTGATGCAACTCGATGATTATTTAATGACCAAAGCCTTAAATATTTTTAATGATCAAATACATCACTTTTGTACTTAAGAAAATTAACCTAAGTATGCATCTATAAATTATTGATAAAATTAAGTTCATACTTAGCTCCATTTAAATATGGAGTAGGAAAGACCATCAAATCACTATGCACAAGTTCAAGTGGTGAAGAACCTCTCATGAACATACCTTTAGTAAATGTATCTTGGTGTTGTTTACCCAATGCACAACTAGGGAAAACTCCATCAAGACATGAAACTATAGGAAGACCCTCTACCATAATATGAGTGCTCAAATCCTTTAAATATCTATAGTTTAAGTGTCCAAATCTCTCATGCCAAATCTGACTCTCATAATCCACATGAAAAACTAAATACATCCCTAAAGGAGGAATATCATCAAAACTCTCAAAATAGTAAACTCAATAACTATGTCAACAACACCCTATGAAATAAGTGTTTGTGTATCTAACAAAGCTTGAACTTTAGCACCCTATGGTGTGAAACTCACTATCTTGTCCTGACCAGAATGGAAAATTTGATATAGTAAAAGTAGATTGGTGGTGATATACAGAACATATAATGCATCAATGATGTGTCCACCATCTAGTTGTATGTTATCCTTTCCCTTAAAATAAATGAAGGAATATTATCCAACCTTAATGTTGGAAATCTAACTTAGACCAAGAGATACACAAGCATCCTTGGGATAAGTCATATGGTGTGAAGCACCAAAATATAGAACACAACTATTTGAAATAGGTAACTATGATCTCTTGACAACATTAAGTGCTTTCCCATGCTCATGATATAGAGGAATGGAGATATAAATCCAATGTTACCTAGCGGCATCTTCTAGGGCTTGCATTCTTTTGAAACATCAAGATTCTTTGTGACAAATTCTCCCACAATAGGAGCAAGATAGGTTAGACTTATTGTTGGATTTGGAAGATGGTTTAGGTTTAGATGTAGTAGTTTTAGGCTTAGTTAGATTTTGAGGTGGAGAAGGAGTGTTCTTCCTTTTACTCTTCATTTTTCCCTTAGTCTTAGGATGTGATACAACTAATTATTTTTGAGAGGTGGAAAACTCAAGGTGAGATAAATTAGATTCCTCCCCAGTAAGTCTCATACAAAACAAATTTAGATCTAGAATTTTTAATATGACACCTAAGGCATCCGTACTAGAGAAAAAAGTAGAAGCAAATATTTGGAATGAGCCACTCAACTTAGACAAAATCAAGTACACACACTCTTTATCATTTTTATCTCATCCACTCCCCTTAAAATGTGTCAACAAATACTTAAACTTAGTAAAGTAGTATATAATAGAGGCAAATTCAGTTAGATTTAGTGAAATAATCTCCACTTCAAGCTGCATGGATCTCATGTGATCTATTTTCCTAAACAAACCCTTTAACTTACTCCAAATTTTGAATTGAGAATCACACCCATCAAAATGAAACAAAATATTGTCACTCAAATAACCCCTAATCAAACCCATACATTCTTAAAACCTACTTTAGTGCTAAATTTTTTCAAATTCACATGTAAACTATGGTTAAATTTCATTCATTAGGAACCATAATCCTTTGTACTTTATGATTATTTCCATTTGATGTCATATGGTAATTATGTGTGGTCAAAGACTCATAATGGTCAACAACATAAGTATAATGCATAATAATGAATCACCAAAGAGTAGAAAGAATGCAAAAAGAGTGCACAAAATTGACATCAAGATAGCTACCCAAAATATTGTATTAAGGGCTCCCCTAATTTGACACTTTATGAAAGTAGTGCATTTTTACAAATTAATGACACCAATTTATAGAGAATCAAAATTTATGAACTTTTGAAATAAAATATAACTCAAATCCAAGTTACAGTTCAAAATTTATAGGAGTTATGATTTCCCATAAAATAAGTTAAAATATTAAAAAAAACACTACAAACAAACTTTTGTGACCAAATCAAAAAATAATATAGTCATCTAACCACTCATTAGAACAAAAATTGAACCATAGAAAATTACAAATACTCAAACAATTCTCCCATACACCCATATGTGCACTTTAATGAAAAAGCAATTCCACTTAAGGGCCAAATTTTTTTTTTAAAAAAACAACCTATTTTCCACTTAAGAAAAATGAAAAATAGTTGTTAGTAAAACTGCCACAAATTTTGCATCGCTTAATGAAATTAAGAATTACAAAATGATCTAGAAATTTAAAGTCAAAGTGCACAAAAAATAGAAATTTTTTGGCAATATTCTTCATAGATAATGAAAATCAGCATAGATCCAACAAATTTCTACACTTCCTTTGCATATTAATGCCTCTATTAAAATGTTTTCAATGCTAAGAAACAAAATTTAGATATGACATCTTAGATCATAAAATCACCTCATATCTGACACAAATAAAAAATAATTGTCCAATGTACCTTAATATTTTAAAATAAGAAAAAACAAAACAAAACACACCATAGTAGATCTGGTGTTTTCAATGCCAAAACATGATTTCTCCTCTAATGACTTAGCAGTGCAAACCAAGAAAATGAAACCAAAGATCTCCAAGAGAAAAAAATGCAAAATATTTAAAATATTCAAAAAGTATTGAATAAATGACATGTTTCTTCCAAACTTGATGCTTTTCCAATAGGGATGCCTCTTTCCTCAAGGTAAATCAGTGCTCCACTTCCTCTCTACCTTCCCTCCAAGAATAAACACCACACACTTTCTTCAAAGATTCAATTATAGTGTCAGATCCATAAGATGGAAAAAAAGGATGAGGACAACAAGGGGAGAAGAAAAATTAAGGGAAATTTTTGAAGAAATAGAAATGCAAATGGGAGCAAACAGCTTAAAGCTCTGATACCATGTTAGGAATGGTAAATGTATTATAACCCAAGAATTCAATGTGTTAGCAAAAAAATATCAAGCAAGGAAGTTGAAAATATGATATGTAAAATGAAGTAAAATCATATATTATTCAAAATAAAGCATGCTAGTAAAATAATAATCTCTTGCATATATAGGTAAGGCAAAATATAGAACTAGCCTAACTGGCCAATGTGGGATAAATCCTCACATAGGACAAACTCACTAGATGATAAAATAACTAGCTAATACACTATAAAATGTGATAAAATGCATGAAATACATACTCTTATAGATATTCCCTTCAAGTAGTAATCAAACCCTCCAATTCTAATTTGTCTTTCTTCTCAACAATAACCCCTTTCTTCTTGGGAAACACATCTACGACTTAGGAAACATGTTGAAACTCATTCGAAATTGTCTTTTTATGAAGCATTAGTGGTACATAAGAGGGATGAGGTGGTATAGATGAAGTTACATAAGGTTGATAACATTAGATCTGTTGTCCTTTATAAATGTTTAGCTTATCTTCTATGCCTTGAATCAATCCACTTATGTCCATCATATCACTTGTGAGTCTTTTCTAATTTTTCTCTCTCAATAAGTACCCAATCTATCTTTATGATCTATAATGAGTCTCTCATATTATGGATGAGATGACTAGGAACATTTTGACCATAGTTCCTTTGTTTTAAGCCCTATTTCATACCCAAAGAGAGTTTGTTTAAAACTTGAGATGGACTAATTTGAAATGTGGATATGTTTTCTATGGGTAACATGGTATTTATAATTCTAATTAAATAAATAAGAGGGATGTAAAGGAGGTGCACTATCTTTGGATGACTAGTGAGGTAAACAAGGAGGGTAGTAATTTTGATAACAAGGCTGATATGGTTTAACATATTATTGATAGGGCTCAACAAACTGATGACAAGGGTGAACATGAGTTTTATATAACTAGTAAACTTGTGTAAACTAAAAATCAACATCAAAACCAGCCATGAATCCTCATGAAAAGTCAAAAATAAAAGAACACTTACTTAAAATAGTACTTGGGTTACTATAACTAGTTGAATGCATTTGGAGTCACCACTGATGTTTTATAAAGTGATTCCAAAGGATGGTACATTGAAGAGAAACACCAAAACTATTTAATTGGTTTCCATCTCATCCTAATAGGCATGAAATACTATTATAACTCAAATTTTCACCCTTGAGAGGGTGATTAAAGACCTCTCAACTTGATCTATGCAATGTGATTGACCCTAGGTTGTGGGTGACCTTTAGATGAATCAAACATCTATATTATAGGGAAAATGCCCCTTGATGTATAAATTAGGCTCTACTACACAAATAATTTTCAAGGAAAATGTAGAAATATAACATGAAAACAAAGGATATGATACACCTAATATTTTATATCTAACAACTAGTTGCATGTGCATCTATAGATCAAGAAAACTAACCTTACATACATTGCTCTTAATCTAAATCTTTCACATGAGTGTTTCAATGTGAAGGTTTTGGTGGTTATTTATGCTAAGAGAACTAACCAAGAGGTCTTGAATTACACTAAATGATATACAATCTCACTCAACCCTTTCACCAAACTTATACATTTCACATGACCTAAAAAAAACATTTTCATGCTACATCTAGGTGTTAGAAAGGACAACATGCCAAAGAAGACAAGTCAATTCAATTGACAAGACCAACTATTGATTCAAACATACTAAGTATAGTTATAAGAGGATGTAAAATTAGTTGAATTTAATTAATCAAAAGCATAAAAATTGGAAGGGATTCACCATAACTAGGTGGAGGATACAAACATAGCCTATCGATGTTGAATATGTAGAGAAAGTTAGAGAAGAAAGAGAGAAGGTGTGTAAGAGACCCGATTAATAACTATCACTCTTAATGTAGTAATTTAAAATCAATAAATATGAGTTAGAGAATAGTTTAATAAGGTATCTAAAGATAAGTGGTGTTTTCTTGGTGATGCTTCACCTTCCAAATGGCATGGAGTCTTTATCTTGCTTGACATCTTGCACTTATTCTTCAAAACTTCCCTTTGTCTTGGCTTGTTATAGAAAAATGGCACACTTGATCATTTAAATCCTATTAAAATATTTATTGATATTATCTTTGACACCTTGCATCAGTTTATAAGTCTTCATTATTTATGCTACCATGATGATTATAACTCCTTAGGTAGCTTGAAGCTAAATGTGTCATACTATGCTAATCTTACCCAAATGGATCAAAACTTGAGTTTTCCTTCATAACTATAGTTATTATACATTAAATATATGTTCATGTCACAAAATACCTATAAAAATTCATCTGGGTCCATGAAAAAACAGCAAGACTCCATCTTATACATAAATCTCCCATTTGGCCTTAATTACTTGTAGCCTTAAAAAATATGCAAAGCTCCTTATGTAGAATAATGTAAAGAGGATATTTGAAAAATAAATATATTTTTTAGTAATCAATATCCCTTACGTATCCATGCCAAATTTTAATACCTAACTCTAAGTGGAGGTAAACTTATTATCCCATTTTCTCTCTCCAATTATGTCTCCATTAGCCCTTTAGGCCTAGACACTAAGTTTTGGATCCACAAGCCTCCCACACATGTGAAATATTTAATAATTTTTTTATATATTTTACCCATACTATATACATTGACCATACTAAATTTGGGATTTTGAGATGTTACATAGATATGAGAACCATGAAATGGTCCAAGAAACTAGCCTTTCTCAAGCATTTTTCAGGCTGTCTTCAAGAATCAGACTAGTTTTGTCACTTAAAAAATTATATGTATGGATTTTTATACCTAATTGGATATAATACACTTCATTTAAACTTCTCCAATAGTTTTCATCAATCTAGGATCTTTTATACCCTTTTTTTAGCCTAAAATCTCATAAAAGTATAATATTTGTTACATCTGTATAGTTATAGATACAATAACAAGTCATGGTGATATTTTTATTGGAGTTAAAAATTCTTTAAAATAGTTTTAAATGTCATTATAACTCATTTTATTCACTTGGGAGGTCAATTTCTCCAAACTGGTCATTTTTAGTATCTAGGCAACAAAAAACACTCTTATCATCTTAATGAGGATTCATAAAGTAAAAGCCCTTAACCATTGAAAAAATGACAAAAATTTCAAGTATAAAATTCCCCCTAACACCTAAAAATATTTTTTGTTCCCATGAAAAACCTCTATACTATTCTGAGCATGAGAAGGTGCTTCCTAGGCTGGTAAGACTTTAATTTTAAGGGTTGAGAGAGAAGTTTGACCTTTTAATGCAAAACTTACACCTAATTTGAGTTGTGAATTATTTTTATATGTATTAAAACATTATAAATTTTTTAAATTGGTCATACTTTACACTTATCCCCTATAAAAACTTTGCAATACTCATTGGTTGATACCTAGGGTTCATGAGCATACTAGCTTACTTGACCCTAATATCCTGTGTTAAGCCTTTTCCTCCAATTTCTAGGAGTTTTAAATTTTTTAATGTCTTTTATTAGATCATATTAATTTATTTCCCCATTACCCTTCATCTCCAATTTAGTATATGCACAAATAACTCACTCTTCATAAGTAGGCCTGTAGGTTTCTATGGTTGAGAGTTCCCTTTTTATCACTATTGGAGAGTTTTAAAACTTCATATAATGTTACAGAATGGTATTATCCATATTAATATTTAATTTAGTATATTATTTAACCCTAAATCAAACAATCTCTTAACTATTTTGGATACACAAGCCTCAAGTTGCACATGTTTGACAACTCTGCCTAGAGGTGAATATGATTATGTGAATGCATGTTGAAGATAGGTTTCTTTGATATCAATATTTGATGTTATTAAACATATGAATTAGTTTATAATGATTCAATATAATTTTATATTCACTCAAACTTATCTCCCATACAACTACTTCACCTAAACAAGCTTTTCACCATTTCATCACATAGGCCTCTATGTGTGTTTAAGCTTAACATGCCTAAAAAGACTTTATCAAAACTTGAAATTGTCTTCCTTGTACATAAAATTCACATTTTATAAATTTAGAGTTATTTTCATATGATTTTTCTTCTCTCTACAAACTTTATCTTTCATGACAATGTAGGCATCTCACTACCAAGACTGAGCAGGCTTGTAGGTGTCAATTGACTATGTGATTACAAGATTAGAGTGAATTGGTTTTTATCACCCTCTTATGATCCTACTTAGGTCTATTTTGGTTTCATAAAATTTTATAATTCACTTTATCTCCAACCTCAATGCACACATTATAGTAATGTCTCTCCCATGTCTAAACACAAGCCTGTATGTGTGTATTTTTAAGGCTAGTGGGCTTAGATAGATGTCTCCATCCTTGGAGGCTGCTTCTATTCACCTTGGAAATCATATGAGGGTTATATTTTAACTTAAAATTATATTTAGGTATTTTATTCACTCTTTAGACTCTATGACTTCATATATCATTACTCCTTCATGACTTCACTTGTCATTACTCCTAACATGCATGTATTTATGCAACCTAGGTATTTATAGAGTCTTGAGCCTCTCTAAGTATCTCTTCCTTCTTATGTAACCTTTGTAAATACTCCATGCACATTTAATTACTTTCTCTTTCACTTTCAATACTAAAGTGTAAACTATCCTTCCAACCTTGAAGTATGCATTTCACATAAAAGTATACATACAGGTCTACCTTTTCACTATTTTAGAGTCTTTCATGAAGCCAATTTTAATATTTTAATACCCTGAGAATATTATCCATTTACTTATTACACTTATCATTCATTTCCTTGAGTTTTAATTCAGTCACAAAGGCCTAATGCACCACCTCTTTTACACAAACTTATAGTTTTGCCTTCTAGATGAATTTTTAAGCAATAAGAGTCAACAAGAGGTTTTTTCTTGCACTAAGATAACTTGATTACTATAATCATCTTTCTATTAATAATCTACACTTGAATTTAAACTACAAACTTAATGTAAAGCAATGTTTACTTCTTCTACTCATATGACCTCTATAGACTTGATAGGTTAATCTGAGACTCTGCTCTCTCCATTAAGAGGATCATCACCTTGCCTGATTTGGATCCAAAGTGGATTATTGAGGCATATCACACAATTCAAAATATCTATATGTTTATTTATATATGTCTCACAACATTTTAAAAAAATTAATACATGAGACATAAATAAAGTTTGCCTCGACCTACAACCTGACCATATGTGAGGATTCTTACTCTTTCAAAGCTTGAATGTGCAAGGTGTGTTTGTATATAGTGTGAGAGGGTGTATCAAACCTTGTATAAGTACCCATAATTATTCATTTGAAATAATGAGTTCAATACATCATTCAAGCCTATTAAAACTGAGCCTAAGGGATGAAGCTAAGCCCCTATAAATATTGACTAATATATGGTATCTCATTTTCATTAGGGTCTCAATATTTGGTCAAGATATCAAGACTTGCTATTCTCTCTCATTTCTATACCATGCATGTGAAATTGACCCTTACTATCTTGCCAAGGAAGTGATGAAAGTTCAGGTGCAAGTTTTGAATTATTAGGACATGTACAAGCTATATATCTATGGATATGACCTAGATAAGGTGAAGGGACACTATGAAGATGTTTTCCCTAAAACTAGATGCTCCCAAGTCTATACAAATGATTGAAAATGCCTTCTTCAGAGTTATTTTCTCCTTTCTAGATGTTGCACCTAAAAAAATGACAAAGTATGACATTCCTAACATACATATACATTAAATAGCTTCTTTATATCTTGGAAAAGTTTGATGGTATGGTAATTTTATCTTAATTAGATTTAAAATCATTGGAATTGGTTATATGCCCCTTTTTCTTGATTTTCACTTTACCTTAATCTTTACAAAATAACCTTAATTTCTCAAAGCACACATAAATTGTTTATACAAGGTGGTCAAAACATGACATGACCTTGAGAGACTCTTTTGAACATTTGACCCTTTTGGACCAACCTCTTCACACCTTTTTATGACAAGACTAGTATAAGACTCCATAAAAGGCATTACCTTAATATTGTCAAATTAATCTTAAATTATGCTAAATAAGACCATTTCAATACTTCATAGAGCATGGAATGGATTAAGATAAAGGTTAGGAGGCATGGAAATTAAGTTTTTTATAAACCTAGTTTATGATAGCTAAAAATTGGGTAACACCTCTTCCTAATCATCAATCAAATACTACTAACCTCCTAATACCAATATTGTCAAAATATCTATCAATCGTAATTATCTCACCAATGATGAGATTATTGTCAACATGAACTATATGAGGATAGTCATTTATTATATATATCATTATCCTAATTATAATTTTACTAATTTCCCAAATTTTTGTACTGTCCAAGATTCTTACTCATCTCATTTTACATAATTTGGGCATGCAATAGTTGGAAATATAACAACACAACCTACTCCTTTATCCACAATACCACATGTTTATAATTAAAAACACATATAATCATTTAGCTTACATTGATACAAATTATATGCCTCACTTATCATAAACTTATCCTCAATCCAAATTACATAAAATTTCAACCAACCCACTTCTTGGATTTCTCCACCTACTAAAAAATATTCAAAAGAACCAAGAATTGACCAAACCATAACACTATAAATGTTACTTAATTTAACCAAATAATACACACTTGAAAAAATCACAATGGATAATTCCTAATAAAATAATCTTTATCAACATTAATTTAGTTACACTTCTTCCCCTCATTAAATGGATTTTCTTCGACCTTATGCGCCTTTATTTGATGCAGTTCTAATCGGATATGATGAATTTGATCCTATAACATAACTTTATACTTCCCAATATAAAATTGATTTTATATAAATCATTACAACTTATCCTCATCATTGTATTTGTCTAATGTAACTATTATAGAAAATGAACATCCTTTGACTTCCACCTATGAGACAAGAAGTCACTTTGTTCAGATATGAAGTTAATATTCTTCAACAAGGTGAAGAAATTTATTTACATGTCAATGAAACTATATACACTTATCTCTCACTAAAATTTACTACCACTTCAATGATAATTGATGAAATATTGCTCTGTGAAGATGATCCTTTGTTATTTATTAGTGTCCAAATTTATGACATTAAATTCAAATGTACTTTTATTGATGAATGTTATGGTGCATATATTGCCTCCCTTTAATTTATTAAAACACTTGGGTATTCTAAATGAAATTTTAAACATACCTAAAGTATATTTTAAGGCTAGGATCAAAGATAAGTCCTCCTCTAGGGTGTTTTTGAATTTTTTTCATGGTTCTTCCTATCACTATTCATATCAAAGTCATGATCTTCATTTTTACATTATCATTTAATATCTTACTTGGTTGATCTTGGACATACCTCATGTGAGATATAGCATCATAAACATGCTAGTGTGTATAGTTTCTTCATAATGGTTCTATTCATAATATTCAAAGAGACATGAAAACTTTAAACTTTGAATAAATCTAGGAAAGTGGCATCTTCCAAATACCTGTAGACATCCAATTCCTCACACCATTGTGTTGAAATTATCAATCTTACTCAAAATTTGTGAATATGCACAATTTAGGCCAAAATCACTTAAATGCACTAAATGGTTTGAGTTTGTTGTATACAAGTGCCAATTTAGACCAATATATCACTAAATGGGGCAATGCATTTTATGTGATTATTAACTTTTCTAAAATTATTTTGATTCAAAATGACAAAAACATAATTTGATGCTCTGAGGCATTGAATTCTTCTAATTTGAAAGCACACAATATGTGTATGTGTTATTTTGTGTCGATAATGTCTTAAATGGGTTAATGGTCCATATGCAACTAACAATTTCTTCTAATTCCACTCTATTCAAATTATGACATAGTAATATGACATTAAGACTAGTTTGATTAATTGTGAAACCAATTTCCAAAGAATTTCATAAAAATTGATTAAATATCACTTAGGATAATTAATCTGAATTAAAAACTTAAGTGGAAAATCCATAGAAGTTATTGAATATCTTTAGTTATAAATTTATTTTTAATACCTATATCATCAGGTAACATCATTTTTGGGGTGGCATCTATAGACATCCAATTCCTAACACCATTTCTATTGAAATTGTCAATCTTACTTGAATTGTAGTCAAATGCATAATTTAGGCCAAAATCACTAAAAACATGCTAAATGGTTTGAGATTGTCATAAATAAGTGTTAATTTGGGTTAATGTATCCCTAAATGAAGTGATGTATTTTATTTAATTCCTAAATTTGATCAATTCATTTTGAGTTAAAATGATGATTTTACCTTTTTGTGCTCTAGATCACTCTTTTTATCTAATTTGTTAGTACATGTCATGTACTTTTGTTATTTTATGTTGGAAACATCCTAAATGAGAGAATGACTTATACACATCTAGCATTGACTTTTAATTCCTCTTGAGTCAAATTATGACCCAATAATATGACTTTCTAACCATTTTATTATTTTTTCACCAATTTTTGAAGAATTGCACTAAATTGATTCATCTTGTTTAAGCTAATTAATTCAAATCAAGAGATTAAGTGAATTTTGTAAGGAGGTTATTTATTATTTCATTGTTGGAAATTAATTTTCAATATCTAAATCACCTAGTGACATAATCTATAGGGTGACGTCCTAAAGCCATAAATGCAACAAATATTAGGTTTATGGGCACCCATGCCTAATTAATGCCTCTTCTTTCAAAGTCATTATGAGTATATTTATAGATATAATTATAAATTTTATATTAATTCATGGACACACATCTCAATATTGATATGGATGGTCATGGTTGATCGTAACCCATTTGGAAAATCTATAAATATAAGGCCTCTCACCCTTATTTTTAAGATAAAATATTGTAAACTTATAATGTAAAATTATCTCCACAAGATTTATTTGTGTTGATGATTGTGTCTTATTTGCAAGCTTCATTTGATAGGCATATATTATATTTCTTGTCTTGAGCATAGGTTATGCATAATGATCTTGAGATGATGGAAGAGCTTGGCATCTATTGTTGATAAAGACAAGAACACTAGATCAAGGGGAAAAACACACTTGGAGCCACTCTTGGATGGTGGAATCACTTGGGAAGGTAATTGGTATTACTTTATTTCAAATTTTTATTCATTATAATTTGAAAACCTCATTGGAATAGGTTGGCTTAATTTATTAAGTTATTTATGCATTATTTGTGTTTACATGACTAATTTTTGACTAACCAACTTTATAATCTAATCCTACATCTTGGCATGCCTAGTGAGACCATAAAGTCCATTCAAGTAAGGAAGTCACTATTTAAATATTTAATTTTCATTTTAGTCGTTAAAAAGTCCTTAAACATCAATACTTTAGATCATTTTCCCATGTTTCTAGCATTTTTTATGCACACATAGGTTACACAGTGATCGGATATAGTTCTTAGTAACCGACGATGGTTAGGTCCAACCATGGTCAATTAGGCTGCAAGGAAAAATACATTAAAAAATTAAATTTGAGATTTTATTCAGGTTTGTTTCTAATGATTTGATTTTTTTAATTCTCTGGTCTGAACATAGTTTTGATCTATAACCCTAACTTCTAGAGATTTTATCCTAACAAACATTTTTCAAGCATAGCATTTTTGCCTTTGGGTTCAATGGTGACCATTGGCAGTTATTTTCAGCTAGTGATGGTCTTACAGGAATCGACACTAGTCAATATTGATCAGTTTCGGTCTCTATGTTTTCAAAATAACATAAATGTGAGATTATGTTTTCCAAAGTTCATTGTCTCAAAGAAAAAAGTGCTTCAAAGCTAAACAAGACTATCTAACTTTTTATGCAAGACTAGTGTGGAAAAGTGATCATTTTGAGCTTAATTAAGTCTTTTTAACCTCCTTTTGGTGCTTAAAAATAATTAGGTATCTTTCCATTTAGTATAAAAGGAAAAATTGATTGGTTTATATTGAATTCTTTATGGTTATTTTTCATTTTTTTTTTAAAATTAAGGCCAAGAGGTCAAAGAACATCACCAAATACTTCAATTTAATGCTTAAAACCAAACTCACTTCAAATTTTTGTTTTGTATAAGTCATTTATCATTTATTTTGTTAAAAATTATTTGAGAAAAAAATAATTTTCTCATATATGCTCTCCCCCCATCCCCTATAGGATACTCAGGTGATAAAAAGCATCATTTTCATTGCAAATTATGCCTTTGTCCGCGATGTAAAAAGGAAGTTGACTAGGATATCCCCAAAACCCATATGGTTTTGGTGATCTAAAAATAACCTATAAATACATTTTACTTAGATATTTTTTTCATGCATTTTGGAATGTGAAGGGGACTTCATTACCTCCCATGAGTTATTTAGGGAAGATTTGACTTGGGGCTTCATATCCTAGCATTGTCTTCAACCCCTCTCTATGGGGGTGTATACAAAATTGGATTTATCCTATTGGGATAGTGGTTTGAGTGGTTAAACCATATCTATTAGTGGTAAGTCAGCCTAGAACATATGATCATTTTGGACATCACACTACACTGAGTAAATGATGGATGTAGTGGTTTTGAAAAGGATAAGACCTTTTCACAATAGTCCATTTGACATGGATATAATTGATGTGCTACTTCTCTTGTGTGAAAACATGAAAGTTTTTAAACATGGGATCCATCTAGATATTCAAAATTTTAGAGTTTTGGACAAACCCCACTTGCCTATAAATATTGTTAATGCAAGGTGTGCCCCAAGGTCCATGTCATCGTATTATCACCTGAGATAAGGGGGTTGTAAAATACCCTATTATATAATGCACTTTTATTTTGGATAAACACTTAATTAATTCTCAAGTTCAAATATAAATATGGAATTCAATAATATCATGCACCCTAAAATATAGTTTTAGGGTTTTAGGGTGATTACTTAGCTGTATTAGTTTATTTTAGTCTTTTTATATTAGTTGGTATTGATTTGAGTAAAAAATTACTCATAAAAAAATGTCATAACCAAACACATTATCCAAAATTTCTTGAATAAGGAGGCATTATGTTATCTAAGTGAAAACCAATATTTTACTTATTCAAAATTTTCATCTTAAAAATTATTTCATATCATCTAATTGGTGCAGTTATGTTGCCCATTTGAGTCTAGACTACTTCCCAAATATTCTTAAGTCCTTCATTGATAGTTCAAAATTGAAAATGCACCTTTCTAAGTTCATAAGGTTGACATGTTAATTGGGTTCTCCATTTACACTTGACTTAAGGGAACTTGGGTACAATTTCCAATTTGGATTAAAGGTTTTTTATAAACTCATTATCATTATCATCATTGGTTGACTTAAGTCATCTTGTGTATCACTCATGATTTGAGTCTTAGAACATATTCTATACTACCTTTCCTATTACCATGTGGTAGTATTATGTTGCCAATTTGGTTTTAGTTTTATACTTAGGAATTCTTGCATATTTTCACATCATGAGTTTCTTAGTTCATATTGTGTCCTTCCTAATCCAAAGGTTTTTCTTCTAGTTTTCTAGTATCAACTTGTCAAATTAGACTATATTTTATGGTTTTGACATATCACAAAAATATAGGCTTTGGTGTACTAGTTTTTACCTTAGATTTTTGATTTATCATACCCTCTTCCAATTCACATGATTTCAAATTTACCCAAGGTTGAGTAAATTCATGAATGCCATTCTTCTATTTGTGTGTGGTTCTATGCCACTCTCATTTTATAGTCTCTTTGGTGCCTTAGTCATTTTTTTGGAAGAAATATCAAAATCAATACATTATTAAATGTGTTCACAGCATTATTCCAAATCTAGTCAAACTTATAGAGCAACCCTTTCTAGACATGATTCAATGATTCACTCATAGTGTGGTGTCTTATGCCCCTAGCAATGAGTATGAGATTTTTTATGATGTTCAAGATAATTTTTTTGTATTTGAGGACATTCTTACAATAGTAGGATCTGAGGAAGAATATATGTAATACCTAGAGAACCAAGACAAAGCACTTCTAAGGTTGATCGAATCGGGTGATAAAATACCCTTAGATTTTCATATGGAAGAATTTCACACCTTAGTTCGAGAAGGAGAAAAACAATGAGATAATTTTTTTAGAAACATTGTAAACACAAACATACCTTCTTCTTCTAACAAGGGTAAGTAAATGCTTATAGAGTCAAAACCAACCAATCAAAATCTTGTCACCAAGATTAAGAAAATAAGTCAATAGTATGCAGACCAACTTATCATGGACTTAATTGAATATTTAGTTTCTACTTCATTCCACAATGATGTTTCCAAATAATAAGGAAACATGATTTAAATTACACAATAAACATTAGTTAAGAACACAACAATGATTGATCAAGGTGTCTCAGATAAATAGAGCAAGATGTAAGAGGTTGTGTAAAATGTTTCGTTAGACATGGAATACACATTCTTTAACCACTAAGAACTTCTTGTCACTTTGAAATATTAGACACCAAAACATTTAGTTAGAATTGAGGAAATCCCTCAAGACAATTTTGATAGTTCATCTAAACCAATATGACAATGGTGAATAGATAAAGAACTCCCTAAAACTAGTAGAACATGGTTGGTTCAAGGTAACAAATTATTGGGAATCATCCACTTACCTACTCGATAAAATTAGTGAATCAAAACCAATTTGATGATAGTAGGGTTTACATCCCTACTAAATACAAGTAACAACAAGGGCACATTCTACCCTAATAACAACAGGGGCAGATTTCATCCCAGCAATAGCAATAGGGGCACATTTCACCCTAACAACAATAATAAGGGCACATTCTACCCTAAAAATAACAATAAGGGCACATTCTACCCCAATAAAAATAAGGGCACATACCACACCAATATCATTATGTTTCACCCACAAATGCACGAAACATGTAGGAGTGGAACTCTATGAAAGAGATTGTGACATGATTGGAGATGAATAATAGAGTTAAGAAATACAACTTCGATAAGATATGTCCATATATGTTTGATCTATCTATTCTCCAATTTCCCTTTCCATCTCATTTTTAAAGTTTGATAAATAAAAATGAAAGGGGGACCCATATGAACATATTTAGGAATTTTTTTTGTTATGCCAACAGGTTTCATATAGTAGCATGTACTTGTTTTGATTGTTCCCATGAAGTTTAGTAGGGAAAGCTCTAAATTGGCTAGTTAAGTTACCCAATGGATTGGTTACAGATTGAAATGACTTATCTAAAATTTCATCAACCATTTCTCATATAAAATTGAGCATGAATTGACCATTATTGACTTGTGCAAATCCAAACAACATGATGGAGAAAGTTTCATCACATACCTATAGAGATGGATAGCATTAGTGGGTCATTTTCAACATAATTTTCAAGAGAAATAGTTGGTGGACATAATTACATAGAACTTACATCCAAATGTTATTCAAAATCTATGACTATATTATGCTAACTCATTTGAAGAAATTATCAACAAAGGTGTACATATTAATAAGGCTCTTATTGCCAAAGGAATTGTCAATATTTTCAAACAAATTCAAACTTTGAATCAAACCCAATCTCCAATTTAGATGGTTACACAAGATAAGCTTAAGGGATTTAATAATAATAAGAACATAGTTGGAAATGGGTGACTAAAACAAGGCATGTAAAAATGGTGCAGGTTTTGCCATCCCCAAATGTAGAATTAGCTCCTCCTAATCCATGACCTAATTTGTAGAGAAAATATCCACAAAGGACAAACCACAATAGTTTCAGGGTCTTTAAAAATTGGGGGAAACCAATTAAAATGGTTTTTCAAAAGCTTATAGAAACTAACCTAATTATATGGCTAGTACCAAGGCCATTTCCTCAAGATCAACTAAAACCAGATTGGTACAAAGAGAATGAATGATGTAACTTTCATTATTTTGTTGGTCATGGTGCCTATCATTACATCCAATTGTGACATACTATTTAATATCTCATTGATATTGGTGAAGTTAAGATTAAGATAGCCCCTAATTAGGACACAAATCAATAGATAAGAATCTAAAATGAGCCCTTTCCTTGACATAATCAACTAACACCAAGAAACAAACAAAACCAAGGACAAAACTAAGGATAGAGGCAGAATCAAAAATAGACTCAAGGTCAAAATCAAAATCAGCATGAGCATAATTATGATCATAATACCCATACTAATAATTTGGGTTACAGAAACATGTTTTATGACTATAACAACATTGTGGGATGCATTTTTCAACCCAAATTACCAATGTTACTATCAAACCATATGAACCATCTCATACTCCTCATAATATAGAATCCATTTTTATAGGGTCAATACCCTCTCCCTCTATTAATACTACATCAAGTTTTCAAAATTTAGATATGACTATGTTTGCATGGGTTGCTATTTTTATACAACATCCTTCCTCTAATTATAATATCTCCTTATCAACTTGAAATTTTAGTAATGCAACTAGACGCTTGTTAGTCACCTTGCAATGCCCTTTACCTTCATCTTTTGATTATACTAACTTCCTTGCCACCTCTAGGTTGTGTAGTCACAACTAGATGCTAATGAGTTACTCTCTAGGGCCCTTTTCCCTCTTCTTCCATAGAATCTAATGTTAACATTATGTCTTTGGATCTGAATCCTAATATTATGCTAGCCAAGGCTAAGCCATCACATCTTAATGTTGAAAATCCTTATATCCTATCAAAACAATTGAGAAAAACCCCTACACAAATTTTCATTTTAGATCTCTTGTAGACATATGAAGTCTATAGAACTATCTTGAACAATATTTTGCAAAAATACACTATTCTCATTGATATAAATACTTAACAGTTCTAGAGCCTTGTGGGTCATTTGTCTTCATTTCATCAAGTCATGTTTGATAAAAGTGACATGTCTACACTTGGACTGAGCCATAATAACCGATTTTATATTGAAGTAATCATTAGACACCATAAGATCAAGAAGGTTCTTATAGACAATGGTTCAAGGTTGAACATCATATATTTTAAAATGGTACAAAGATTGGGTTATACTGAAAGAGATATTCATCCAAAGACAATCACCATTAATTTCTATGATAATGTCAAAAGGGAGTCTATTCACACTATTTGTTTGCCAATCATTTTTGGGTATATTTCAAATCATATGTTACTTCATATTATGTAAATTGAATTAACTTATAACATACTTATTGGTCTTCCTTATATCCATAAATTATAATTCATTCCATCCACTTTACATCAGTGCCTTAAGTTTCCCCATGATGGGATCAAGCTTACTGTTCTGATTCATCAGTAGCCTTATCAATACTCTAAACATCTTGAGGACAAGTTCTACAATTATAAATACTATATAGGTTGTAAATTTATTATAAAGAAAAATAAGGCTATAGTTTCACATCTACCTCCATCCAATTAGATCAACCCTAGTAATCTTGCTTCCACTTTAGCTAATCCATTTCCTATAACTCTTGCAAAGCAAGTTGTTATTAGAGATGTGGGTATTTCCATATATAGTCTTAAGGATGACTTTCATGTTGTAAGGTTACCTAAATCTCCAAAAAAACATGGTAATCCTAAACCTTCAAATAATCCTAACATACCTAACATGATTTGGTAACAGAAGAAGAAACAACAAAAACCACTAATGGCTTTTGTACCTAATATTGTACCAAAGAAAGATCAAGAAGATTTTACTAAGGGAGACTAGTTATATTCTGAAGGACTTACTGATTTATTTCAAATCCAAAGTATCCCATCCCTAATTGGATCATGGATCATATTTATTATACAAGAAAAGACCTTGGCTCATGAGCATAAGGAATCCTAGAACCCTTATAAGCTAGAGTACCTAATTTGAATCATGGTCTCAAATTTATACTGCTTATGGGTGACCTCATAACTTTTGATAGTGATTATTCTGAATTCACTAATGATGAGAATCCTAGAATTGACATATCATCCCATTATAACCTTTTCGATGATCTTACTGACATGGACATATTTGATTCTAATGTTATTTTAACCTTAACTATTGGAGCTTCTCATCTTGCAGCAAGAACTACCATTATAGCTTTCCATAATAAAGTAGAAACCTATATATTTATTGGATCTTCTTGTCCTAAATCAAACCCTCATTTTTCCCTATGCCTTTTCCATCCCAAACTCATTGATGGGACTAACAAAATTTGATCATATAGCTTTATGAATTAAAAAATGAAGAATTAATTGTAAAATACATGGGACTATGAGATGGATTCCCCATTGGTGATCACATACATGGCTTTGATTTTTCATTAGATCCTTTTACCTACTTTGGAGAGTAGGAATATTTTTTTGGTCCCAATAAAAATAGAACATCGAGATCTTCAGGTGAAAACCTCTTTGAGGCATTATTCAATCAGGGAAAAAGTAAAGAAAAAGATTAGCATTTGAGTGAAATCCTAATTTAGGAACTCTCAGGAGGGAAATTTTTCTCATCTCCTTAAGACACAATAGGTTAATCTAGCCCAAGTTCTATAACTATTACAAACATCTCATTCTTGAGTTTCTAGAGGTTTTTGCTACTTGGAATTTACCAGAGATGGTGGAATCTAATTCATCATACTATCTAGAGCTTTGGGAGAAATAGAAAGAAAATTTACTATAAGAATATGATAATGATCATACCTTGCCTATAATATTAGAACATGGATCCACACTCCTCATAGATAAAATAATAGAAGTATACTTAGGAACTCAAGAGGATCCCAAAATTATTTATCTTGGAGCTTCCCTTACTGAAGCAAAACATGAATATATTATATCCATCCTAAGAGATTATATTGACACATTTTCATGAGCATACTTCGATATGCCAAGATTAAACCCATATTTGGCTGTGTGTCACCTTATTGTCCATCCCAATGCCAAAATAGTCAAGTAGAAATTGAGGAAGATGCATCCATTCATTGCCCTTTAGTTAGAGAAGAACTAGAAAGTTTTCAAGGATTAGGTTTAATTAGACCACTAAATTATTATAAATGGATTTCAAACATAATCCTAGTGAGTAAAAAAACCTTAGGTATACATCTTTGTACTGATTATAAAGATGTCACCAAAGCATGCCCCAAAGATGATTTTACTCCACCAACATTGACATGATCATTGAATCAACTGATGGGTATGAGGTGCTATCCTTAATGTATGGATTTTATGGATACAATCAGATTAAGATAACCTAATAAGATCAACACAATATTGTGTTCACCACTCCATTGGGAACATTTTATTACTAAGTCATGTCATTTGGCTTGAAGAACAATGGTACCAAGTATCAATGTGCGATGACTATCATCTTCCATCACATGATGCATGATATTATTGAGGACTATGTTGATGACATAATAACCAAATCAAGAATAAGAGTTAGACATCCTAACATTCTATGAAGAATGGTTGAGAGGCTTCATGAATATAAATTCCACTTGAATCCTAAGAAGTGTGTATTTGGAGTCACTTCAGGGAAATGTATAGGTTTCATTGTATCATAAAGAGGGATAAAATTTTACCTTACCAAGGTTAAGGCCATTATGAAAATACATCCACCAAATAATCTTAAACAACTATGAAGCCTGCAAGGAAAGATACAATCTATACATAGGTTCATTTTTTAATTGCTAGATAAGTGCCACCTATTTACCCATCTCTTAAAGAAAGGGATCATGTTTTAATGGGATGAATATTGTAATATTATACTTGAAAAAATCAAGACATAACTAGCCAATCCACCAATCTTGAGACTACCAACACCTGGATGACCACTATTTATTAACATATCAATAACATAGCATGCACTGGGGGTAATTTTGGCCCAACATGATGATCAAGGTAAAAAACATGTAGTATATCATTTAAGCCACATTCTGGTGAATTATGAACATAATTATATTCCTATTGAGAAGGCATGTTTAGCTATGGTATTTGCTACCCAAAAATTGCAATGTCATATGCTAAACATCCAAACTATCATCATCGCCAATGTGGATCCTCTCAAGTTCTTATTGTTTAAAGAAGTCTTCAATGATGCATGGATAAGTGGGTCATGATCCTAAGTGAATTTTAAATTGAGTATTATAATTATAAAATAATCAAGGGACATGATATTGATGATCAACTTATAAATTCCCCTATCAAAGACACTCAACCACTCAAATTTGAATTTCTAAATGATTATATTATGGCAATAAAACAAGCATCATAGGAACCTAAATAATGAAATATGTATTTTGGTGGATCATTTACATCCCATGGATTTGGAGTTGATATATATTTTATTACACCCTAGGGACATCTGATTCCCAAAGCATTTCATTTACAATTTCATTGTATGAATAATATGGTTGACTATGATGCATTAATTACAAGGCTTCACCTTGATATATAGTGAGCTACTCAAAATTTAAAAGTTTATGGTGATTCATATTTGATCATAAATATAACCACTAATTAATATCAAACCAAAGATAAAAAATTTGTTCCTTACAAGTAAACTGTTGATAATCACGGAGGTTATTTTAAAACTCTACAATTTGAACAAGTTCTAAGGGCTAACAGTAGATCTACCAATCTAATGAAAATGATTGGATCAGTGATACAAATTGATGGTAGAGATAAAGAGTATAAATTTTTGATTGAGAATATTATTTATCCTAGACATATTATACTAGATTTAGAAAGGGTATGTGCCATTATTGGTCCCAATCCCCTACTTGGATTACCATGGTTCCAATATTTTTATAACTACTTCCATGACAACGTTTTTCCACCTAACTTATCTAATAACATATATAAACTCTTCCTTCATCATATATCATGTTATACCCTCCTTAGAAACATGCTTTATCATAAAGTCTATGATGGAATGCTTATTCATTGTTTATCTTCAAGAGAATCTAAGCTAGCATTGTGGGAAGTTTATGAAGGAATGTGTGGGGCCCACACCAATAGTGTAGTCTTAGATAAAAAATCCTTAGAATAGGCTATTATTAGCTAAACATGGATGCATATGCTTGAAACAATTTGAGGAGGTGTGTTCCTTGTTAGCAACATGGAAACTTGATACATGCACCTTCTTTACCACTACGACCGATCACAAAACCATGGCCATTCTCAACATGGGGCCTTAATCTCATCAAAAAATAAACCCAAATTATTTTGATGGCCATAAACACATTTTAACTAATATCAAGTACTTTAATTGGATTGAGGCCATTTTTCTCACTTATGCCACTAGGAAGTATATAGCCAAATTCATCCATTACCATATCATCTATTGATATGACATCCCAAAATGCATTATATCTGATAATGGTGGATCCTTTGTAAATAGATATGTCAAATACCTTTGTGAAAAATCCAAAATCAAGAACAAGAATCCAAACCATATAACTCATAAGGAAACAAACAAGCTGAGGCATCAAACAATCAAACAAGACCATTATAGCTATTTTAAACAAGATTGGCAATGATGTGGGCCATAATTAGCTCTTGAAAATCTTTCCTTCCCTTTGGGCTTATAGAACCAATCAAAAAACCCCAATTGGAACCACCCCATATTATCTTGTTTATGGCATAAAATTTATCATCTATATAAGATTGAGTTTCCATCATTGTGAGTATCGCTACAGAGTCTCAAGGTTGGAAGAGTTAGAACTTCTTGATGGTAAGTGTTTGGCTACACTAGAAAACTTGAAAACATATTAGATTAGATTAAAAAGAAGCTAAAACAAGTGTAATATCCCTCAGGAGTTTTAGATTGGTGATTTTGTCTTGAAAGAGAACCAAATAACATAAATGTTGAATGCAAGAAAAAAAGGTAAGTTTTAACCTAATTGGTTGGGACCATATGTTAACACGGTGAACTATGGATCAAAAATGGTGAAAAACTTCCTGAGCCCATGAACATTGTACACCTTAAGAGGATTTATACATGAAAAACCTTGAAATTTTATCTACAATACCCCTTACATGGGGGAAACTTGTTTTGAAGTAATTGTATCCTACCATTTTATATTACCATGGACCACTGTCACATGAACCCTATTACTTTCATGACTATGAACAATGAAATAATTTACACCATTGGTACTCTAAACACATTTTATCGTAACATATACCTTTCTCTTTGAGAAACCTATTCTTTGGTCCATTCTCTTATAGAATCTCATTCTTTATCCCATCCTGGACCGTCCATCTATTGGACCCTATTCTTTAGACCATTCTCTTTGAGAACCATATTCTTTGTTATGTCTTGGGATTATTGTAACCTAAATAATTTTGTCCCTTGACCAATTATGATCTTAATTATGTATCATCAACATTATGAACACCTTAAATGACAATTAGACAAAGTAGTTCAGTTAGAATAGTATCATAACCTCTACAAATAAGTGAACAAGGGCATCTTTTTATCTCAGGATCTTTGCTTGTTTCATGGTTCTTTAGATTTATTACACACTACACATTGTTTTATCATTAGTTTCTTCTCTTTGGTGAACATTGTTGTTTTTATTGTCCTTTTCTCTCACTAATTTGTGAACATGGGATGTTTTAACTTACTTAGATGTTTATTGGAACTTGACTAGTTGGTCCCCTTTGTACATATTTTATCCCAAAAACACCAATTTTTTTTGAAATGATACAAAAAAGAATGAAAACATTATCTTATAATTTTATACATTTTCATCCTCATTCTCATATTATTTTTCAAGCAACCATCCCATTGACTTGCCATTTTACAAGTAGTTTATCCCACACACTTGTCATTTTGTAAGATCATTCTCCCTCATCTCACTAGTTTATCACTTGCAACACCATTCTCTTTCATCTCATTGATTTTATCCCCTTTTATTATACAAAATTAATCATATGTCTTAGTCATCACCCCTTTTTCTTCTATCCCACTTCCTAGGAGAACTACATTTGACCTAAAGTTCATGTTGAAACATGCATCCATGGAACTATATAAGCAACATCGACTTGTATTATACATCTAGATTCAGCTCGACCAACCCATTCCTTTTCTTCTCCTCCATTTCTTTTGCATTGTTCCTCTTTAATTAGGAAACACATTTTAAAACTCAACTAACTTGGTTTTAATTTATGTGCATTTATTTGATTTTTTATTGGTTTTTTTTTTTCCTTTTAATTTATTTCTTCTTGTTTTCTCCTTTTATTACTTCTTTTCTCACCTTGGTCTTGTCTTTCCCTATTTGATTTTTCTCGTCTTTTATTTTTAAGAACATCTTGATGATCCACATGGATCTTGATTCTTTATATCTTGATCTCATGTTATTAAGTTGTTATTTTTTTGTTTTTAAACATTCTTGTTCCTATTTGAATCTTGATTGTTCATATCTTGATTTAAGTTAGATTCATTTATGTTTATATTTTTATTTATCTTTGATTTTTTATTTAAATGTAAATAGTTGTAACTCTATTTTTGGTCACTATTTTACCATTAACCTTAGTTATAGGTATTCACATTTGAACTGACTTCATGCAATTGAAATGAAATGTCATTATGAGTTATTCATAGTTATGATGCCTAATTTATTTTTCTATAGTAAGTACTTTGTGTTCTAGATTAAATTATTAAATTCAACACAACTTTTATAAAAATATCTCAAGATTATTATACATAAACCAGGATCAATAAGTTTAGCACCTGAATCTATGCTTAGACATGCATGTCTTAACATACATCGTGAGTCTAATCAACTCTTGGTCATTTTTCATCATCCCTCATTCCATTCTCTCCCAATTTTGGGTGAACTACATTATCTTTATGTCTAATTGTACTATGTAGGCAACACCCAATTTCTATTGAGGCTAGCTCAGCCATCCTTTAATTTTTTTCATCTCTTTCATCGCTTGGCACATCTTGGTATGCCTAGTTTTTATGGCTTTCATGGCCATTAAACCATCACATCCACGTTTGTACCCACTCACTTTAATATATGTTTTAGGTTATATCATTGAGCTATTTTGTAACTAATATGCCCATGCTAGGGCATCACATTTGAACTAATTAACAAATCTAAATCATCCTTATAGGGGAAAGCTATTATTTATTCTTTATCAATGATCAAAAGTATCCCTCTTGGGGCACCACTATGTTATCACAATCAAATCAGCTCTATTGAGGCACTTCTTATTATAATATTATTGGAGACCACATTCTTCTTTTCATCTAATTATAATCTCTCTACACTACTATGCATGATGACACTATTTTAGTGTGTAACTTGTCTCAAGATTGATTAATTCTGTAAGTGTGTAGCTTGCACTCTCAAATGGGTGCATTGAAAGTGTGTCATTTATATATTTAGATTGAATCCTTCCCATTACCCCATATTCAAACCCATTATACCTCTAATTATATTTTTATCATTGATAGTAACCATACATGCAAGCATTAGATCATCTAGATGTGATCTATTCCATGGGTTATTATCTCACTTTCCCTCTCTTTTTGAGAGTCTATCCTTCTCTTTCATCCTAGTATGTCCTCTTGAGGGGGAATCATGGGTTATTGAAATTTTATTACTAACAACTCTTTTCTTTGAAAATATGTTGTTTTTCTTGAATGTCTCATTATGCCTTCTCAAATAGGGGAAAATTTTAAACATCCAATTCCTAACACCATTTATGTTGAAATTGTCAATCTTGCTCAAATTACACTTAAGTGTATAATTTAAGCCAAAATCCCTAAAAACATGATATATGGTTTGATTTTGTCACATATAAGTGTTAATTTAGGCTAATGTATCCCTAAATGGGGCAATGCATTATATGTGATTCCCAACTTTGATCAATTCATTTCGAGTCAAAATGTTGATTTTGCCTTTTTGTGCTCTAGGTCACTCTTTCCATCTAATTAGTTAGTACACATTATGTACCTTTGTTATTTTATGTTGATAACATCTTAAATGGAATAACAGTCCATACACATCTAACATTACCTTATAATTCCTCCCAAGTTAAATTATGACCCAATAATACTACTTTCTAACCATTTTGATTAATTGTGTACCAATTTCCAAAGAATTGCACTAAAATTAATTAATCTTGTTTAAGATAATTAATTAAAATAAATATCTTAAGTAGATTTTCCATGGAGGTTATTGATTATTTCATTATTGGAAATTGATTCTCAATAGCTACATCACCTAGTGATATGATCTATGGGGTGGCATCCTCAAGCCATAAATGCAACAACTATTAGGTTTATGGGCACCTATGCCTAATTAATGCCTCTTCTTCCAAAATAATTATAAGGATATTTATAGATTTAATTAAAAATATTAGATTAATTCATGGCCAGACATCTCAATCTTGAGATGGATGACCATCATTGATCTTAGCCCATTTGGGAAATCTATAAATATAAGGCCTCTCACCCTCATCTTTAAGATAAAATATTGCAAACTTATAATGCAAAATTATCTCCACAAGATTTCTTTGTGCTGATCATTGTGTATTATTTACAATATTCATTTGATATGCATATATTATTTTTTTATGTTGAGCTTAGGTTATGTATAGTGATCTTGAGATGATGGAGGATCTTGGCATCCATTGTTGACAAAGACAAGAACACTAGATCAAGGGGGAAAACATTCTTGGTTCCACTCTTAGATGGTGGAATCACTTGGAAAGGTAATTGGTATTATTTTCTTTTCAATTTTTTTCATTGTCATTTACAAACCCTGTTGGAATAGGTTGGCCTAGTTTGTTTAGTTATTTATGAATTTTTGTATTTATATGACTAATGTTTGACTAAAAACCTTTGTAATCCAATACTACAACATCCATAAGCCATAAATGCAATAAATATCAGTTTTAAGGCCTCCCATGCCTCTTTAAACCCCTTGTTTCCAAATATTTATGAGGGTATTTATGGATTAAGTATACAAAATTAAATTAATTCATGGCCACACATCTTGATCTCAAGAGGAATGATCATGGTTAATTTTGATCGATTCTAAAAATCTATAAATAGGAGGGCCAAGACCACCATTTTTAAGCTTCATTTATGCAAACTAATTATGTAGAATTCTGTCCACAACCTTTATTCATGTAGTGTTTTGATAGGCATACATTTTATTTCATATCATGAGCCTAATTTCATTGGTGCACTTGAGATGATAGAGGAGCATTGCCTTACATCATTGATGAAGACTTGAGCACCAAATCAAGGGTTAAATCATGTTTTGAGCCACATTTGGATGGTGGGATGCTCTTGGGAAAGTATTGTGTATGTGGTTTCTTTGAATTGCTCTTAATTATCATTTGTAAAATCTGTTGAAGGAGTTGTCTAAGCTAGTTATTTTCTTATGCATTTTATTGAGTTTACTTGACTAATGCTTGATCAATCTATCTTTGTAATCCATCTCTACATCTGGGCACACCCGATGGGACCACACATCTCATTTAAACAAGGAAGAAACATTGGCAATCTTAGATTTCTTAAAAAGTCCTTACAAATCCTTAAAAATCAAATTTGGCTCATTATTTTCCCATGTTTTTAAATTTTTTTAATAGATAGGCTACACAGTGACTGATATCAATTTTGTGTAACTAGAATCAGTCTTCGATAACTAATATTGGTTATGTTGTAGGGCATAAAATGTGGGAAATTTGGGTTTTTAGAGCTTTACTCAAAATTTTACATTGTCATTTTGAGTTTTTAAGTCTTTATTTAAACATTATATTACATGATCCAGAGCTTTACTGGAGATTTTATTCTAACTTGGGATAACAAGTGTTTTTTGTGAAAAATATTTTTGGGCCAATGGTTCATAGGGGACCAGTATCAGTCTTTATCAATTGACATTGATTCTTTTATGACTAGCATCAGTCTTATTACAACCAACATTAGCCATTATTGATGAACGTCGATTTCTATGTAAGAAAAACAAAGAACCCAAGAGAAATATTTAAAGACTTACTTGTTTCATTGATAAAAGTGCTTCAAGGCAGAGGGAAACTCTCAAACATTTATAGGTCCTATGTGGAAAATAGACAAATTTGAACATGCTTAAATCTTAAAAATTTCCACTTTGTGCTTAAAACAAAGTTAGATGGTTTGTTTTATTATTTTGTGAAGTTTTTAAAAGTTTTACAACTAAGGCCAAGGGGAAAATAACTTCATTAAACATTTCAATTTGGTACTTAAAACTAACACTCACTTAAATTGAAAAGTTTATTTAGAAAGTGTTTTGTTTTATCTTAGATAAATTATTACTTGTTTGTTTTTTTTGTGCAAAATGAAGAGTGCATGTATGATCTCCCCCATCCCCTTTAGGGAACTTGGGTGACCAAAAACTCCTTTTCCTTACAATTGTGCCTTTGTCCAAGGCATGAAAAGAATGTTTTATAGGCTCTACCGAAAACCCATATGGTTTGGGTGATCTAAAAGCAACCTCTAAAGTATTTTCATTTAATTTTATTTTATGCCACTTGGCTTATGAGGGGGAGTTCATATCTTCTTCATGAGTTATTTAGGGAAGATTTAACCTAGGGTTTCATCTCTCAGCATTATTTCAACCCTATTCCATGGTAGGGTATATAAATCAAGCCATGTATACTATAAGAGCTAGGGGGTTGAGAATCTAACCTTTCCTTTCATAATGAAAACCCATGTTAGGTCTAGTTAACCAATGGATTCCACTAAGTATTACACAGATGGAATTGCTATGAAAAGGAATAAACCCTTGAAAATTAAGTTAATCAGTATGAAATCAATTGATATTAGCCATCTCTATTGTTAATCACACTTGGGACCATATAGAAATATAAAATTTTAAGTTTTAGAATAACCCCACTTGTCGTGGACATATTGTTAATGTAGGGTGAGTAGCCTGAAGGTCCATGCTATCGTACAATCTCTTGAGAGAAGGGAAAGGGTATAAAAACCCTACTACTCCATGTACTTTTATTTTTGGATTAACACAAAATCCTCCCAAGAGTATGTATATAGATGGATTTCAATAATATAATTCAACCTTGTTAGTTTAGGGCATAAGATGATTTAATTAGTTGTATTTTGTCTTTTCCTTTACTTGGTATTGATTTGAGTTTAAATATTATATGTAAATAAAATATGTCATAACCAAAAACATTTTTTATCCACAATTTCTTGAACAAGGAGGCAATACACTGGTCAAATCTAAATCATATTTTTCCTTATTCAAATCCTCATCCTAAGAATTGTGTTTGTCTTTGTCTAAGCAACATTTTTATGCTACCCATTTGAGTCTAGACTATTTTCCAAAAATATCCAAGTCCTCTTTTTAATTCAAATTCATAATCTCACCTTTACAAGTTTTAAACCAACTTGTTAATCAACTTTTCTATTTGCACTTGGTTTGAGTTAAATTGGGTACAAATACCTATTTAGGTTGAAGGTTGTTTATAAGCTCATAATTTGATCATTGTGAACATAGGTTATCTTGCATGTTGCTTATGCTCTAAGTTCTATAACACATTTTATTCTACCTCCTATTACCATGTGGTGACATTGTGCTACTCGTTTGGTCTTAGTTTTATACTTAGGAATTCTTACATGTTTTCACATATTGAGTTTCTTATTACACATTTTCACCTTCCTCATCTAAAGGTATTTATTCTAGTTTTATAGTAGTAACTCATTAAAGTTGAGATAGATTTCATGGTATTGATGTATCTTTGATCTATGTTTGGTGTACTAGTTTACACTATAGGTTTTTGAGTTATCATAACCTCTTCTAATTCATACAATTTTAACCCCACCAAGGTTGAGTAATTTTGTCACTTGTTTAGAGAAAAATCAAAACACGTCCTGTTAACATTTGTAAAACATTTTACAAATCTTTCCAAACATATAAAATAATCTTTTAGACAAGACTTAAAGGTACACTCATAGTGGGGTCTCTTGTGTACCTAGCTATGACGAATAGCACTTTTATGATGGACAAGACAATTTTATGGTCTTTGAAGACATTACCACAACTGTAGGATATGAGGAAGATTATTTGGAATATCAACCCCAAGAGGACAAATATGAAACACTCCTAAGGTTAATTAAATCTAGTGTAAGGTTACCATCAGATTTCCCTATGGAACAGTTACATACCTTGTTTAGACAAGGAAAGAAACAATGAGAAAAATCCATCACACATATTTCAAAAACAAATATTACTTCTTATATCAAAGGAAAGAAAATACTCATAATGTCAAAACCTAATGATCAATATCTTGTCACCAAGATTAAAAAGATAAGCCAATGATATGCAGACCAACTTATCATAGACTTAACTAACTCTTTAGTTGTCACTTCAATACACAATGATGTTTCCAAGGAACAAGGGAATGTGGTTGAACCTACATAACAAACTTTATTTGAGAACACAATTGTGATGGATCAATGTATATCAATGGAACAATCTAAGGCACAAGAGGTTTTGTAAAATGCTTTGCTAAACATAGAACATACATTTTTAAATCATCGAGAACCTCTTGTTCCTTAAAAAAAATAAGGAAGGAAACACTCAGTATGTATTGAGTAAATACCTCAAGAAAATTCTATGAGTTAATCTCAACCAACATGTACTTTGGTGAATAGACCACAGACTCCCCTAAATCAACAAAACATTTATAATTCAGGGCAATAGATTTTAGGGAATGTTTGTCAACCCAAGAATCACTAGCTCACTTACTCAACTCAAGGAAAAAATTAAAAAAATGTTAAAAATCATAGGTTGTACATCCCTATCAAATCCATGTAATAGGGGCACATACCACACAAACAAAATTATGTTCTACCCATGAATGCACCAAACATGCAAGAGTGGAATTATATGAAATATATTATGTCATGATTTTACATAAAAAAGAGTCAAGAAGTATAAATTTGATGAGATATGTCCATATCAATTTAATTTAAGTATTCTCCAAGTCCCCTTTCCATCTAATTTTGAGGCACCTAAATTTGACAAATATGAAAGAAAGGAATACCCTCATGAACACATTCAGGCATTTTTGATGTTATGCCAAGAGGTAGCGTATAGTAGATTTTATTTGCTTCACTTATTTATATGAAGTTTAGTAAGATAAGATTTAGATTGGATACTTAAGTTACCCAAGGGATCACTTTTAGATTGGAATGACCTATCTAAAAAAAATTCAACCATTTCTCATACAACATTGATCATGAATTGACTATTGTTGACTTGTGCAAAGCCAAACAATGGGATGGAAAAATATTCACATCATATCTATAGTGGTGGAGAGCATTAGCTAATCACTTTTAACATAGTTTGATTGACAAATAGTTGGTGAAATTTTTTTCATAGAATTGACACCTTGATGTGGCACATAATCTACAGCTTACTTCCACAAATACATTTGAAGAAACTATAGATAAGGGTGTGAAAATTTAGAAGTCACTTATTACCAAATGCCTTATCAATATTTATTAATAATTTCAAACATCAAATCAAACCTAATCACTAGTTCAAATGGTTGTGAAAGATAAACCCAAGTGTTTCAATAAGAACAAGAACATGGTAGGGAATGGAGTAACTAAATCAAGACACGTAAAAATGGTGTAGGCTCTGCTAGCTCTAAATGAACTATTATCTCCCCTTGATTCACCAACCAATTTTCAAATAGTCCCTCTAAAAATGATATTTAATAAAAACTTTAAAGTCTTTAGAAATTTAGGAGACTTTATTGAGGTAGTGTTCCAAAATATTGTATTAGCTAATTTGATTGTATGGCCTATACCAAGGCCATTTCCTACAGAACAACCCAAACCCGAATGATATTGAGAAAATAAATTTTGCAACTTATCATGTTTTTCAGCATGGTACTTATATATTAATTCAATTATGATACCTTATTGAGTATTTGATTGAAAGTGGTGAAGTTGACATTAAACTAGCTTCACAAGAGACTAATCATGATATGGGCATCTACAAAGATCCATTTCCTAAACATAATAAACCATCACCAAGGGACTATAAGAACAAAGGATAGAGTCAATGATAAAATCAAGGTCAAATTTACAATTAGTATGATCATAATTAGGATCATAATACATGTGATAATAACTTGGGTTATAAAAACATGCCTTACAATTAAAAAAACATCATGGGATGCATTTCTATGAATCGCATTACTACTGTCATTATTGAATCCTGTAAACCATCCCATACTTTTTTTAGTATTGGGACCATTATTATAGGTTTAACACCCTCTCACTCTAGTAATGCCACATCAATTGCACATAATTCTATTGTGCCTTTATTTGCATGGGTTACTATTTTTGGAACCCATCTTTCCTCTAACTATAATGGCTCCTCATCAATTCAAAATTTCTCTAATACAACTAAATATCTGTGATTCACCCTCAAAGACCCTTTGCCTTTATATTCTAATTATAATGTCTCCTTACCACCTCTAGATTACACAATTTCAAGTAGACTCTAATGAGTTACCCTTCATGGCCCTTTGCCCTTTTCTACCACTAAACTCAATGTGAACATTATGCCTTTAGAGCCAAATTTGATCACTATTCTAGATAAATCTAAACCATCTCATCCTACTATTAGAAAACCTTATAGTCTATTAGACTAATTGTGTAAAACCCCTTCACATATTTCTATTCTAGATCTTTTACATACGTTTGAAGCCCATAAAACTATTTTGAATAACCTTTTACAATAATCCACTATTCCCAAAGATATTAATCTCGAATAGTTCCAAATACTTGTCAGACATATTTATTCATTTTTCCAGGTTAATTTTAACCATAAATACATGTCCACACTTGGTCTCAACCATAACAACCCACTACACATTGAGGTCATCATTGAAAATCATAAGATTAGGTGGGTTCTTATTAACAATGGTTTGGGCCTAAATATAGTGTCTCTTAAATTGGTACAGTGATTGGGCTATACTAAAAAGGACATTTAGCTAGAGACAATCACTATAACAACTTATGACAATGCCAAGAGGGAATCTTATGGTACCATTTGTTTTCCTATCATTGTGGGTCTATTTCCCATCACAAATTATTACATATTATGGCTATCAAGTTACCTTATAACATACTTCTTGGTAATCCTTAGATCCATGAAGAACATTCCATTCCATCTACCTTAGATTAGTGCCTTAAGTTTCCCATTGATGGGATCAAGGTTACTATTCCTACTGATCTGTAGCCTTATTAGTATTGTAAACATCTAGAGGCTAGTTCTATAATTATAACTATTATCTTTGTTCTAAATTTATTCAAAAAAAGAACGAGATAGTTTCACATCCACCAAAATCCAATTATATCAACCCTAGTGATCTTGATTCCACTTCCGTTGATCCATATCTCATAACTCTTCCAAAATAGGTTGTTATAGAAGATGTGGGAATTTACACATACCATCTTAAGGACTCCTTTCATGTTTCTAAGTTACCAAAGTCTCCAAAAACATTTGGTAAACACAAACCTTCCAAAATCCCTAATAGACCCAACATGGTTTGGCAATATAAGAAAGATACATAGAAACCACCTATGGTATTTGTACCTACTACTTCACCAAAATAAGTTCAAGAGGATATCATTAAAGGAGACTGGTTATATATTGATGGCATTGCTAATTGTTTTCAAAATCTAAAATATCCTATCCCTAATTAGATCATGGATAATTTGATCATACAAGAAAACACCTTAGCCCATGAGCATAAGGAATCTTGGAGCCCTTATTAGCTATAATACCTAATTTGAATCATGGTCTCATATTTATACCACTTGGGGGTGAGCTCATGACTTTTGATAGTGATTCTTCTAAATAGAATAGTGATAAGACTCCTAGTAACAACACAACATCCCATTATAGATTTTTTGATGATCTTTCTAACATGGACCTATTTGATTCAAATGCAATTATGACCATAACACCCCATTATCCTTTATGCCTTTGACATCCATAACTCATTGATTAGGACCAATAAAATTTGGTCATGTAAATCGATGAATTCTAGAATGAAGAATCTATTATAAAGTAGATGGGCCTTAGATATGGATTATACATTAGTGATCATAAACAAGGATTTGATTTTTCATTGGATCCTTCTACTTACTTTGGAGATCATGAAAACTTTATTGGTCATGAAAAAGATAAAACAACAAGATCTTTAGGTGAAAACTTCTTTAAGGTGCTTGTTGATCAAGGATAAAGGAAATATAAAGACAAGCCCTTGAGTGAAAACTTATTTTAGGATTTCTTGCATGGGAAAGTTTTCTCATCCCCAAATTATTCTCAAGGTCCATCAAGTGTTATCTCTATAGCCAATAAAAGTATCCCTTTAAAACAACAACAAATTTTTGGGCATCTTGCTCTTGAGTTTATAGAGATATTTTCTAGTTAGACATTACTTGACTTGGTAGATTCAGATTCATCACATTATCCAGAGCTTTGGGAGGAACAACAAAAAACTATAGTATAAAAATAAGATCATGATTACATATTTCCTACTATTCTTGAAGATGGTTCTACACTCCTTATGAAAAACACTACAGAAGTGAAATCAGGAACATATTATGATCCTAAAATTTTTTATTATGGAGCTTCCCTTACTGAATCAGAATGAGAAAACATTATATCCATTTTACATGATTTTATTTACATCTTTGCATGGGCTTACTTTGACATGCTATGCTTAGACCCTAACTTGGTTGTGAATCACCTCATTATTCATTTGGATGCCAAGCTAGTCAAATATAAATTAAGGAAGGTGCATCCCTGAATTGATCCTTTGATAAATTATTAGTTTATGGTTTCATAAGACCATTGGACTATTATGAATGGATATTAAACATATTTCTAGTCAGTAAAAAGCCATAAGGTATATGTCTTTGCATTGATTCTAGAGATATCAACAAAGCATGCCCCAAAGATGAATTTTCTCTTCTTAACATTGACATGATTATCAATTTTACTATTGGGTATTATATTTTATCCCTCATGGATGTATTTTACAATCAGATCAAGATAGCCCAAGAAGACTAGCACAAGACTATGTTCACCACTTTGCGGGGGAACATTGTGCTATCACGTCATGTCATTTGGATTGAAGAATGCTATAGCCAAATATCAACATACCATGAATATCATATTCCATGACATGATGCATGATATTGTAGAATATTATGTTGATGAAATCATATCTAAATCAATGACACATGTTGGACATCTTGACATTCTATGAAGAATCTTTGAGAGGCTTCACAAATATAAAGTTTACTTGAATCCTAAGAAGTGTGTCTTTGGTATTACTTTCAAAAAATTACTAGGTTTTATTATATAATAAAGAGGGATATAAGTAGACCTTTCTAAGGTCAAGGACATTATTGAGATGCCTCCACCTTCAAATCTTAAATAGCTCTGAAGCCTACAAGGAAAGATTCAATCTATTTGTAGGTTCATTTCTCAACTCGCAAATAAGTTCCACCCATCTACACATCTCTTGAAGAAAGGGGTCATATTTCAATGGGATGAAGACTATCAATTAGCATTTTTGAATCTCAAAACCTATTTGGCCAACCCACCAATTTTAAGACCACCAACACCTATACAATCATTACTTCTTTACATTTTAGCAATTGACCATGCAGTGGGGGCACTTTTGGCCCAACATGATGATCAAGGTAAAGAGCATGTAGTTTATTATTAAGCCACATATTGGTGGCTTATGAACATAATTATATTCCTATTGAGAATGTATGTTTGGGTATGGTGTTCGTATCCCAAAATTTATGACATTATATGCTAAATAACAAAACCATTGTTATTATAAAAGTGGATCCTCTCAATTTTTTATTATCTAACGAAGCTCTCACAAGATGCATGTCCAAGTGGTTCATGCTCTTAAGCAATTTTGATGTTGAGTATTAGAATCAAAAACCTATCAATTTATAGGATATTGCTAATCAACTTATAGAAACCCCTATTATAAACACTCCACCACTCATCTTTGACTTTCCAAATGATTATACCATGACAATAAAAGATGAACTATAGTAACATGAATAATGTAAGATATATTTTAATGGATCCTTTACATCCCATGGATATAGAGTTGGGGTTTTATGTTTACCCTAAAAGGAGATCTAATTTCCAAATCATTTTATATCAATTTTAATTATACCAACAATATGGCCAAGTATGAGGCACTTATCATAGGACTTCATTTTGTCGTACAGTGGGATATCCAACACTTAAAGAATTATGGGGATTCCAAATTGATTATCAATTAGACCAATAATTAATATCAAACTACAGATGAAAAGCATGTTTTTTACAAGAATATTATGTATAATCTCAAGACTTATTTTTAATATCTATAGTTTTAACAAGTACTAAGGGATAACAACAGATATGTTGATGCAATGGAAATAACTGGGTTGATGATATAGATTGATAGTATCACTAAAGTGTATCAATTTTTCATTGAACATATCCTATATCCTACTCATATCTTGTTAGATTCAGAAAGGGTATGCATCATTACTAGTCCCATTCCTCCACTTGAATTGCCTTGGTTTCAAAACTTTTACAATTATTTACATGATCACATTTTTTCACCTGTCTTTCCATTAATTGTCAAAATATTTTCCTTCATCACATAGCCTATTATACCCTCCTTAGAAACACACTTTATTTTAAAGGTTTTGATGGGACACTACTTCATTGTTTATCTTCAGGAGAATCCAAGCTAGCACTTAAGAAGGTTCGTGAAAGAATATTTGGGGCCCACACCAATGGTGTAGTCTTACTAAAAATTATCCTTATAATAGGTTATTATTGGCCAAAAATGGAGACATAATTCTTATAATTATGTGAAGTGTGTTCCTTGTCAACAACATGGACATTTGATTCATGCACCTCCCTTGCCGCTATAGCCGATTACTACACCATAGTCATTTTCTTCTTGGGGCCTTGATCTCATTGATAAAATTTGATACCCTAAACCATTATCACCTGGACATATTTTATCCCTTGACAAATTCTGATCCTAATTCTAACTCATAGACATTATGCACACATTCAATGCTAGTTCTACAAAGTAGTTCATCTTGAATAGTATTTTGCATATTATTTTTACAAACAAGTGAAAATGGGTACATCAGTGCATGATTTTTGTTTATAGGATGACACTTAAAATTTATCTCACCCTACATATTATTATATTAGTATTTTTATATTGTGTTGTATGAATTATTGCATTAGTAGGATCTCACTCTTGCCAATTTGTGAGTGATGGGCCATTACAACTGACTTTAGCTCTTGTTTGAACTCTTACCTATGGATATGTATCTCCTTATCTAGGTAGTTACTTGAACCTTTTATGAGTAATTTATTTCTATTGATTATTCCAAAAACACAAAAATATTAGAAAACGATTGAAAAAAGAACAAAAATATTTTTAACACACGTCCCACATGATTATCATTTTGAAAGACCTTTTCCCATTTCTTATACAACATTAATCATGTTTTTCTTGTCATCACTTTTATTCTATCCCATTTCCTTGGAGAACTACATTTGGCCTAAAGTTCATGTTGGACCTTGCATCTATGGAACTATGTAGGTAGAGTCCACTTGTCTCATACATCTAGAGTTAGCTTGGCAACTCCCTTCCTTTTCTTTATTTCCCCCATTATGTTGTCTCGTTATTTCCCTATCACTTGGGGGAAACTTTGTGTCATTGTTCTTATTACACTATTGAATAAAGTAATGCCTCTACTACATGTACATGAATAATTATTTTCAAACCACACTAACATATGACTAAATCTTGTTTGTGTGTGATTATTTGATTTTTGTTGGTGTTTTATTGTGTTTTCTTTCCTCTTCTTTTATTTTCCTTTGTTGTTCTTCTTGTTTCTTCTTTACATTTTGTGTTCCTATTTTATCTTTTTGTTTTTGTTTTTCCAAGTACATATTGATGCTACACATGGATCTTGGTTATTCATATGTTTCTTTCACATTATTTATTAAGTTGTTCTTGATTTTCTTTTTTGCATTCTTGTTCCTACATAAATCTTGATTTGAAGTTAGGTATATTTGTGTTTGTTTTTATCTTTGTGTTTCTTTGTTTTTGTTTAAATTTAAATAGTTGTAACTCTAGTATTGTTAATTTTTATCATTATCCTTAGTTTTAAATATTCACATTTGAAGTGACTTAGTGCAATTGAAATGAAATGTCATTATAGTCCATTCATGCTTATGATGCATAATTTCATTTTTCTATAGCAAGCACCATGACTAAAATATATCCCTAAATGTGGAAATGTATTTTATGTGATTATTAACTTTTCTCAAATCAATTCAATTCAAAATGACTAAAATGTAATTTGATGCTTTGAAGCACTGAATTCTTCTAATTTAGAAGCACATGACATGTGCATGTGTTATTTCATGTTGACAAGTTCCTAAATGGGGTATTATTCTATAATCAACTTAAATTTTATTCTAATTTCACTCCATTAATATTATGAGCCAGTAATATGACATTTTGACCAGTTTGATTAATTATCTAAGTAATTTTCAAATAATTTCATAAAAAATGATTAAATCTTACTTAGGCTAATTAATCCAAATAAAGATCTTAAGTGGAAAATCAATGGAATTTATTGAATATATTTTAGTTGGAAATTAATTATTAATATCTACATCATCAGGTGACATCATTTATGCGGTGGAATTCATAGGCCATAAATGTAATAAATATTAGGTTTAAGGACTCCCATGCCTCTTTAATACCCCTTCTAAATATTTATGAGGGTATTTATGGAATAATTATATAAAATTTAATTAATTCATGGCCACACATATTGATCTCAAGATGAATAGTCATGTTTGATTTTGATAAATTCCAAAAATCTATGAATATGAGTGCCAAGAGCATCATTTTTAATCTTCATTTGTGTAAACTTATTATGAAAAACTCTCTTCACAAAATTTATTTGTTTAGTGTTATAATTATTAATTTAAAATAGGATATATTCATTTATAGGCAAACATTTGATTTCATATCATCAACCTAGTTTCATTGGTGTACATGAGATGATGGAGGAGCTTTGCTTTGCATCATTGATGAAGATTTTAGCACCAAATCAAGGTGAAAATCATGTTTAGATCTGAATTTGGATGGTAGGATACTATTGATAAGGTATTATATATGTGCTTTCTTTCAATTGCTCTTGATTATCATTTTCAAAACCCCATTGATGGAGTTGGCTTAGTTAGTTATATTTTTATGCATTTTCTTGAGTTTACTTGACTAATGCTTGATCCAGCTATCTTTGGATTCCATTTCTACAATACCAACCCTTGAACCCTTACCTAATATTTATTTTCATGAATATCAAAAATATAATTATCCTATTAACTCTATTATAGGTTATGATGGCCACCTAAAATTTATGGGAAAAATACCACCTAAGCTATTATATTTTGATAATGTAAAGATAAAAAAATAGATGAGATCAATTTAAAAATTAAAATGTATGATATCCACTAACACATAATTACTCAATTGCTCCTTCTTTTTGACCTAGGTATCGATAAAATCTAATTGATGAAATTCTCGTTACCATGACCAATACTAAATAATTAATTCTTCATACTTCTTTGACTAGTAAGATAATCAATGCTTTCATTATTGATCTTCATTTTTTTTAATTATGATGAAGGATATTTTGGCCAATTTTGGCCTACATACAATTTTTTTTTTTATGAATCAATATTCTATAATTCCTAGTATGGAATAAGAAGTTGAGTAGAGTTGGACTAAAAATCACGTCTGGAAACAAATCTAGAATTACAAGAAAAATGATCTAGAAGGATGTCATGGTATTCATGACATTTAAGGAGCATGAAGCAGGTTTTCATAAGTCTCAAAGGTTTATAAGAATCTTTGAAGGTAAAAAAATGACTTTCACAAGCCTAAAGGATCTAGACTAGCATGACACATCATACAAGAATGAACAAGTTAGTCTAATTGTGCATATTAATAAGTATACTTGGGAGACCCCTAAAAGTCAAAGAATTTCATGAACATGATGTTATTTATGCCACAAATAACCTATGAAAATTATGTATCTTTATGAGTTGTATATCTCAAGATATAATCCATTAAATTTGTACTAGAAAAGTAGGATGTGCATGGGGACGTCAAGTTAAAATCATGGGAAATAGTTGTTTGAATTCAAAATATTCAAAGGATCATAAGAATAAACATGGATCATACAAATTATAAAATCTCGCTTGAATGGATTAGATATCAATGACACATGGACAAAATATCAATTTAGTGGGCCCAAGTAGATCTATGGTGTGTATTTAATCATGTAAGTGAAGATCAACAATGAGACTCAAGTAAATAAGTTAGTGGATCCTAAGGATGAATGAGAGGCTGACAAGTGGCATGATCTCAATGAATTAAAATATCAATGGTGAATATTTTATCAATAAAACATAAGATTGATAGTATGTATCTGATTACAGGTGAGATCAATGCTATGAGTAAGGTCAAGATGTCAAGGAGATTGTATTGAATATGAAGATTCCATGTTGGGCAAGCACGTTAACTAGATAAGGATTGACTATAGAATCTATAGAAAGAATATAGTGATAATAAGTGTCATAATCTAGAAACCTAGATCAAGATCAATGGTAGATGAAGAAAATCAAAGCCAGGAGACTTCAAAAGGAGATCAAATATGATACAGATAAATCCAAAATAGGTATTTCAAATGGGCCACCATTAAAACTTGGTCAGGGCCTCTAGTCAAAGATTTATAGCATATAAAGTCCATTTTCTAAGATTAAAATATTATTTCATGACTATAATCATTATTATTTAAATATTCATGCATATAATGAGTTACTAGATCCTACAAGGTTTAGACATAAAATAGGTTTATTTAAACCTAATATACATCAAGAATGAGGCCATCCAACCTGATAGGCTTTTCATTGATATGATGAATATATAAAAACCAATAAATGGGATTGGTTTTCATTTATAGTAAGATAAAGACTCAAATATTGAAGTAGGGGGTAGATATGTGATTATGAAAAAGTGTCTCATCCTTCATCATAGTTATATCCTCAACAAACATGTACCTATATCTACTCAAAATAGATTTAGTCATGGCTCTGTCAAATCAATAGATATAAGGATTTTTTCCTTATAATGATGCCGAGTAGAAGATGGTGTAGAGTTCAAAGAAGGAGATATATTGGTTGGATAATGTATTTGGAGAATTTAATAGATTTTTATAATATTTCCCTTCATAGTAGGATGATGACTCATTATCCTTGGTATTTTCTTGCCTTCTAGTATGTTTTTCAACCAATGAAAAAGTTTGAAAGACTTTGAGATAAATGGAATTTTATTTGCCCATGATGGATTAGTCTTGATTGGATTAAAATATGGTTGAGAATTTATTAATGAGTGGTGGAAAATCAATGATTTTATGATGACATGCTACTCCTTTATCTCTTACCCTTTCTCCTATATCTCTTATTTTCTTTCCCATTGTAAGGAGCTCCTTTTTTTAGATAGATTCATTGATTTTTGGATAGAAGAGAAAGAGACTCTCATTTTTTGATAAGGTGAGACCCTAAAAAAAGACTTCTTGAAGCAATAAAATACTTTATTTACATATTTATTCCCTCTAAACTATGTTTAGCAAGCTTGTGAATGATGGCATTGTGAAGGAGAATCTTCAATGTCTATTGTCCTTCTTTATTAAATATTTTTAGGTGTTTTAAATTTAGTTTTAGGTTTGGACTTGTATTCTTTCTATCACTAATGGATACTAGGTGTGAATATTAGAATTCCTCCTCGCTTCATTCATTACTTCTTGAGGCTAGTTCATGAAATACTTATGCAATTAGTAAAAGTTTGAGATTGTGTGAGCTATTACTGTCTTATGCTTATTAAGTATATATTTCATAATTTTGTGAGTTCTCATTTGAATTTGGTGCATCACCTTTTAGCTTTATTAGCAATCTTAGTCTCCATTTCTAACCCTTTTCCAAGTAGAATCAATAGTATAGGTGATCCATCAAGAGGAAGCCAACTTTATATAGAGGTTAAACCCCACCATAGGATGCCCATAGCCTAGGTTATTCCCAATATTGTGACTTAGTTGGAGGGAGCTAGAATAACTCCCTCCAAGAGTGAAAACTAATGCTATAATAACTTCTGGCACACCCAATGGGATGCACTTTGAAATAATATTGCTTAGGTTGATGTCGGTTTGACCAATTTGAAATAGTTATAGATTTCATGCAATAGTACTTGGTGACTCCAAAATCAACACTCAACATTTTGATGTAGAGCAGTAGTTATATTTCATGCAAAAGGTGACTATAATATCAACTTATAGATGTATTCCTTTTGAATTTATTGAATTAATTTTGAACTCAGTAAAAGGATTAAGATTTGATAATACATATCCATATAAAAGAATATTTCCTTATAAACCAATTTCAAAATCTACCTCTATAAGAAGATCTTTGTTTTCTCCTTTCACTACTATGGTAGCCCCTAGAGATTTCCATTTTGTGGATTTTAATGGTCTAATCCATTTATACCTCCAACATTATGATCCTATCATATTAGTATCTCTTAAAAGTGTCCATTTATTCATAAGAGACTAATCTAAAACCCCTTCTAAACACCTTAGAGACATAGCCAACTTCTGCAGTATTCATGATATAACTAAGTAAAATGTGTCTATTAGGCTATTGGCCATCTCATTCAAGGGTAAAAATTTAGAGTGGTATAGAAAACTTACTACCAATTCTATAACATCATGGGATCAGTTAGGTGATGCATTGTGTAAAATATTTGGAGACAAAAGTGACCGTTTATCACTTGTAAAACAACTAACCATAATCAAGAGGGATCCTCATGAGGTCATGCAACATTTTAACACAAGATTTAAAAAAATATGGGACATAATCCCAATATATATTAGGCCTACTCCAAACTTTTCTTTCCTTTACTATTTG
Organism: Torreya grandis; assembly: GCA_037957365.1. Classification (NCBI taxonomy): domain Eukaryota; kingdom Viridiplantae; phylum Streptophyta; class Pinopsida; order Cupressales; family Taxaceae; genus Torreya; species Torreya grandis. The sequence continues at coordinate 1,208,072 of JARHVA010004295.1, forward strand.
AAAGATATCAATAGTGGTGTTATAGTAATGATTCAGTCTATGGGAGGGAACACACTAACAAATGCTTATGAAGTGGCAATCAAAGAAGAAAATTTTCTAGTTCAAGCTAGGAATCTTACACTTGTTGTACCTAACATCCCAATTTTCTTTTCAAGAAATGGGGCTCCATCATTTTTCACATTTTATCCTGAGGTTAAGTCTCGTAATTTATATTTATGCAAATTTGGAAAAATCTAGGACATTTTACTCTTTATGATTCTTGAAATACCATAAAATCTAAAGTATTTTTTCTCTTAGTAGGATAATATTGGCATTATGTTGTGTATGTAAAGACTAACCTATGTATTGGAAATGAATTGTTTAGGTTTCTTCTTTTGGCCTTTGTGCAAATCTATCTCTTCAGATGTTACGTCTCTGGAAGTTTTTGGTCCTATTTCTTTTAAGATTTATTCTCTTAGAAGCCTTATTTCATTGGAGCAATTATTATAGACACTTTATTTGAAATAATTATCTTGAAAGAATTCAGCCTATAGACTCCTTGCCTTATGGAATTTTGGACCACATACACTTTTCCTAAAATAAATTCCTTGATGGATTATCCCTTTGACCCTATCCTTATCTTTTAGATCCTTCAAAATGACCCTTAACTATATGAAAGTGCCTTTTAGGAAATTTTTAAGTGTCCCTAGGCCTTTATGAAGTATATCCTTTGAGACCTTTGTCATGGATAAAATCTCTACAAAGTAGACCCTTCGAACTATTATGAAAGTACCCTCCAACATTTTGGAACTAATTTTTAGAGATGTTAAAAAATGCCCTTTTTGCCTTACCAACCTGCCCTTGGGTCTTTCTAAATTGACCATTTTCCCACTTTTAACCACTTATTTTAGGGCACATACCCTTAAATTTTTGTGCAATCATACCCTCCAAAACTACTATTTTAGTCCCCTTATCCTTTGGGATATATCCTTCATGTGGTTTTTCCCTGCCCCTTATGTTAAGAACCTAAGTGCCCTCTGGCCTTTGTGTTTTGAACCAATTTCCATGAATATACCCTTTATATTTGGATGAACCTACCCTATCGAGTCTTTATCCTAAGTTGTGTGCCCTTTTCCAAGTGGCCACATACCCTTTGGATCTTTTGAAAAAGACCATTCAGCTTTTATGAAATATCTAAACCCCCTTTTTTAATTTTCTGACATACCCTTCAGGACTTCCATCTCGAGACCTTTTTATATATCCATTTCCTTCATAATTTTTTTTCACTCATTTTGTTTAATGAAAAACCTTAAAAAAATTCCTTCGAAGGGTAATTTCCCTTTGCGCTTCCTAAACCAACCCTTTAAATTAAAGGCACATATTCTTCAAAAAAAATTTAAATTACCCTTTGGGACCTTTGAAGTGACCTTTAGCCATATAAAAGTGACCTTCAAAATTCAAAGGTGCCCTTCAGCCTTCCACACTACCATTTAGGAATTTCATAAGTGCCCTTCAACATTTAAATGATAACTCCTTGAATAAAATAGATTGAACCTTGTCCCTGCTTAGTGCAAGTGAACAAGTATTTTATTAATATTCAAAAAAATCAAGTACATAAGGGTTCCTTTACTCTGTTAACCCTTTTACATGGAAAACATTGATTTATATAGTTTTTATCAATGATCGGTAAAAACAACTAATCCTATAACCAACAATATACAGGAAAACAACCTGTAAGGTAGTTCTAATTAATTAACTCAAAAATATAAAACTATCTAAAACTAAAACTAAGTAAGTTTATTTTATGGGGGTGTCTTTACTAAAAGATGCATGCCCCATTTACAATAATATTAATTAACCTACCAAAAATCTAATCTAATGTTAAGACTTTGGAACAAGTCCTAACAAACCCCCCTATGATACAAAGTCAGGTCTTTGGACACATACCAAGCATTTTTTAAAATTTTTCAAATTTGATTCTTTCAAGGGGTTTTGTGAAGATGTCAGTTGTCTGATTGGAAGTTGGGAAATATATTAGATCAAGAGCTTTATTTGCCACCAGAATTCATAGATAATGGTATTTGACATCCATATGTTTTGTTTTGGCATGAAACACTGGATTCTTGGACATCTTGATTGCACTTTGATTATCAATGTATAATTGTGTAGGAGAAAACTAAGAAACTTGAAGATCTTCAAGAATACGATGAAGGTAAACAATTTCTCTAGAAGAATCCCATGCTAAAATATACTTTGATTCTACTGATGAATTTTCCACTGTATCCTACTTCTTACAACACCAAGCAATGGCAGCTGAACCCATATGCATAGTGTATCCTATGGTTGACACTCTGTCATCCACACATCTACCAAAATCTGCATCATAATATCCAATAAGTTTGAAGTTCTTGTTGAAGCGGTATTCAAGGCCATATGTTTTCATTCCTTGAAGGTAACGAAGTACTCATTTTGCTACATGCCAATGAATTTCTCTAGGCTCATGCATAAACCTAGATAAAATTCCAACTAAAAATGAAATAGCAGGCCTGGTAGTCATCAAGTATATCAAACCTCACACCAATTGTCTATGTGGTGCCATCAAAAAAGGCACTATTATCATCCTTAGACAATTTCAAGTTACTTTCCATGGGAGTGAGGGCAGGTTTGCAATCACTCATGCCAAACCTATCTTTCAAAAACTTTTTAATATTCATTTTAATACTAATGATCGTACTTATTTTTTGAAATGAAAATACTATGCTCTTTTTGAGTTACCTCTATGCCTAGATAGTAGTGAAGAAGTCCAAGATCTGTCATCTCAAACCCATCTTTTAATTCCTTCTTCATAGACTTGTTATGGTTTTCATCATTACTTGTAATAAACAAGTCATTGACATAGAGAACAAGTATCACCATTTTCTTACCATGCACTCAAAAATAGAGAGTATCATTAGATTCACTACAATGAAAACTAATGGATTTCAAGTATGAATCCATTTTCTCATACCAAGCCCTGGGTGCTTTTTTGAGCCCATACAATGATTTTATCAATTTACATACTTTGTGTTCGGCCCACCTGTTCAAAACCTAGAGGTTGTTTCATATAGACTTCTTCCTATAAATCACCATTTAAAAAAGCACTCTTTATATCCAATTGATGTAATTTATAACCATTTTTTGCTGCTAAGGCAAGTACCATATGAATAGTATGCCATTTAGTAGTTGGTGCAAATGTTTCCTCATAGTCACTACCTTCTTGTTTTGCATATCCTTTTTCAACAAGTCTTGCCTTATGTTTATCAATGGAGCCATTTGATTTATACTTAGTCAAATAAACCCATTTACATCCAATGTATTTAACATGTGGAGGAGGATCAACAAAAACCCATGTATTATTGTTAAGTATGAAATCATAGTCACATTTCATTGCCTATTGCCAAACATGTTTAGTAGAAGCCTCCTCAAAAGTGGATGGCTCAGTGAAAGAAGTAGTAACAACCATAATATAGTTTACCTATTTTTGAGAACTCTTGGGCCCTGTTAAACTAGCTTCATCTACTGTCAAGTCAAAAAAAGTACTTTGAGCCCATTTTGGATACTTAGTCAAAATTTTCAAATCAGGGACTCCAGAATTTTCATTATGTCCATTATTAGAAGGGGGACTTAGATAGTTTTCAACAATTTCTAAGTCATCAACATGTGAACTTGTAGATGGAGAGGAAAGTGAAGGAATTTGATTCTCATACCATTACTTTGAAGAGTTGTCCCCATTATTCAAACCCTTATCTATTTTTGTATTTTACCTCTCTAATCTATCAAGTTGAGAATCAATTTCTGCAGTGTTCATAGTCCCAAACTCATCAAATATTACATCTCAACTCACTATGAATTTGCCTAAATCCTATGCAAGAAAACGAAACCCCTTTTTATCTTCAAAATAACCAAGAAATATGCCTTTTCAACTTCATGGTTCCAACTTAGTTCTGTGTTTAATATGAACCAAAGCAAAACAAAGACATCCAAACACTTTCAAGTGTTTAAATTTTGGTTTAAATCCATACCATGCCTCATATGGAGTTTTTCCCAAAAGTACAACTATGGGGGACCTATTTCTCAAATACACTACACTACCAATGGCTTCGGCCCAAAACTTATCATCAAGCTATTTATAGTGCAACATGGCATGTGTTGTGCCCTCTAAAGTTCTATTCATCCTTTCAGATACTCTATTTCATTGTGGACTATAAGCATTACTATATTGTCAATGAATTCCATGTTCTTGACAATAATCTAAAAAATCATTTGAGGTATACTTACCTCCATTATCTGAACGAAGAGTGGCCAAATGTGAACCTATTTCTTTTTCGACTAAGTGTAACCAAACAACAAACTTAGCAAAAAATTTAGATTTGTTTTTAGTAAAGAATACCCAAGTCATCTGAGAAAAGTCATCAATAAACAAGACAAAGTATCTAAACCCACTAATGGATGACTTTTTCATGTCACATACATCACTATGAACTAACTGTAAACATCTGTTAGCTCTCCAAGATGACTGTTTAGGAAATTTTTCCCAATTTGTATTGCCTAAAACACATGACTCACAAAGAATACTATCTTTGTGAAAAGTGGGCAACCCATTCACCACACCATATCTCTACAAATCCACTAAAGAGTGGATATTCAAATGTCCATAGTGGAGATGCCATAACCACTGTGTAGACATAGTACCTATACCTATGTCAACAACTACCACAAGTTTTATACTGGGAGGAAGCACTTTACAATGCAATCTAACCAAGTTTCTATCTCCATATCCTGTATACATTATTTTATAAGCATCCTTCACTAAATTGATGTAAATGAGGCCATTTTCAAGCATAATTTGATAACCTTTCTTTTGAATAGTTACCAAAGAAATTAAGTGTTTCTTCAATGTGGGAACATACCAAACATCCTCCAAGTATTTTATAGACCCATTAGGAAGAAGAATTTGAATAGATCCAAGTCCTAGTGGTGTATGCACAGACTTATCTACTAAGGCAACTGGAGAGAGAGAAGCTTCTTTATGAGACCAAAAAAAATCTCTCCTAAATATCATGTGTTTGGTTATTCTTGTGTCTAAAACCCATACATCTGTGAGCTCATCTCTAGCCTCATATTCAATACAATCAATGTGCCCCAAAGTAGTGAATGCAGATTCATGGGCAACATTACTAGATTCATCATAGTCAGGATTAACATACTGATTAGAGTTAGACTTAGTCACTTTTTGTGGCCTCTAAATTATATCAAAAGGAATCCTACATGATGAGGCAATGCGACCAATTTTTCCACATCTATGACACTGAATGTTTGATCTACCTCAACCTCTGCCCCTATATGATTTGTGACCATGTCCTTGATCACTTGTTTCATGTGATTGTGATTCATTAGATTTTTTATTATTTGAATGACCCCTACCTCTATTTTTATATCTACCTCCTCTATAACCTCATCCCCCTCTATAACTATTTCCTCTATTGATTTGATGCCTAGATGAAGATCAACTAGGATTTGACTCTAAAACATGGGCTTCTTTAGTTTTTTTGGATTTTTTTGGTAGAGAGAGGTCATGTTGAATGAGAAACTCAGCCAACTTATCAAAGGTGATGCTTGTGATCTTGTCAAAGAGATGCAACATTTCAACAAAATTCCTATAGGACCTTGATAGCCCTTTCAAAGTAATAGTAACTATGAGGTCATCATCTAGTTTTCCAAAACCAGCCTTATTGTAATTAGTAGTGATATTTTTCAGCTTAGAAATATATTCTCCCATATCCCCATCTTCATCTAATGACAAATTAAACAACTGCATATGAATATCTATCTTCTTATGCTTAGGTTTCTTATCAGACAAATCTGACAATCTTTTCTATGCAGTGTAACTATGAGGAGAATTTTCAATATGAACATAAGTATCATGAGTACAATAACATTTAATGAGAGATAAGGCCTTAGAATCATGAAAATTGAATATATCTAATTTAGCCTGCTCTGTTGGCAATGTGGGATTTTCATTCTTAACAATATCCCATAACTCATTAAAAACTAGTGAAGCCTCCATCAATCGTTTCCAATCTGAATAATTGGAAATTGTTAATCTATCACCATCTGAAAGCAAATTTTGAATTTTTAGCATATTGAAATGAAAACAAGTGTAGTAGATAAAAAGTGTGACAAAATGCAAAAGAGATGAAACAAACATCACACTCACTACATAAGACACAGCTTCTATAGGGGTTTGTACTTAACCTCCACGTAGAGCACAAAAGAAAAAACTAGAATTTTTGATGGGTTTTGCACTTAACCTCACCAAAAATTAATGATTACACCCTTATTTCACCAAATTACAACCTTATTCCACCAATTAGACCCTTACTTTACCACAACAATGTAAAAGAAATAGAATTGAATTCCCCCTTTTTTGATTTTTAACACAATACAATAAGTATTATTTTCACAACTTTCAAGGCATACAAAAAGTAGATTTTAAAAGGGAATATTTCTTTTACAAAAATTATATTCTAAAATAAAAATAACTTTTTTCCAAAAGAATGGATTTGAACCCTTGACCTCCTCCTTGCAAGCTTCTTCACAAAATAAGCTTAGTCAATTGCTCTAAGATCATTTTCATAATATTATACTCAAAATTTTCTACTTATTCTAGATTTTGTCTATGAGGGAAAATTAAAAAAATTTAAATCTATAAATAAATTCAAAATTTTCCCTTTTTCTGTCTTCTCACTCAGGTTTTCTCATGTGGGACCCAAGGCATAATTTTTGATATCAAAAAACTTTAGAAACATAAGAAAAATATTTTCCAATTTTATACCTATGCCATGTTTGCCTGGGATGCCATGGATGCTCCTGGAAATAATTTTTGCACCTATTTTCTCTCCTACAAGCTGTACAAATATGTACAGGTAGGATAAAAATGAATTGCTAAGTTTTGGCAATTTTTTTGAGGTACATATTGCTGGAGATGGATTCAAATTGCAATAGGGCATTGGAAGGCCATACCATAGGCTGTACAACTCAGATTTTTCCTAGATTTTTCATTGAGAATGCAAAACTAGGGGTTTAACAAGATCTTTAGGTGTTTTTAGATTCAAGAGAGCTTATTTCATGCCAAAATGATATCACATGAATTTGAATTTTCACCTTGCCTTACTTCAAATTCACCAAGATCCCAAAATTACCATGCTCTAATACCACTGATAACTCCTTGAGTAAAATGGATTGAACCTTGTCCCCGCTTAGTGTGAGTGCACAAGTATTTTATTAATATTCAAAAAAATCAAGTACATAAGGGTGCCTTTACTCCATTAACCCTTTTACATGGAAAACATTGATTTATATAGTTTTTACCAATGACCAGTAGAAACAACTAATTCTATAACCAATAATATATGGGAAAACAACCCATAAGGTAGTTCTAATTAATTAACTCAAAAATATAAAACTACCTAAAACTAAAACTAAGTAAGTTTATTTTATGGGGGTGTCTTTTCTAAAATATGCATGCCCCATTTACAATAATATTAATTAACCTACCAAAAATCTAATCTAATGTTAAGACTTTGGAACAAGTCCTAACATTACAAAGTAGACCCTTCAGGACTTTTTTCATGGATAAAATGACCTACAAAGTGGACCCTTAGAATTGAAAGTATCCTTCAGGAAGTTTGGGAGTAACCTTTAGCCATGAAATATCCATCTAAAAGAATTACTTCGGGAGTTATACTCAGGATCCTTTGAAACAATTGTTGTGAACACTTTGTCTGAAATAATTTCCCCCGAGAGAATTATCCATGAACATTGACCCGAAATCCCCTTTTTTCAGCTTTATACTCCAAAGTGATTTACTATGAATAAAACTATTGAAAGTGATTCCATACTTAGTAAATATAAAATATTTACCATTTAATAAATATTAAGGACCCCCACCAACCCAAGCTAATAGATTTGAAAAGTGAATGTTACAAATTTATATTACATGAATTGGTATTTGATGTATGATCTTATATAAATGATACACAACCATTGAAGTCATCATTTTCATCCAATTTATCTTAAAATCAAGCCATCCTCATTTTTTTAAATAGTAACCAAGAGCCTTAGTTTCTACTTTGAAGAGTATACAATGAACAACAATCAAGCTAAACTCAAGTCAATTGAATTAATATATAGGTATACACAACATTCAACACATTGACCAAGATAAAAGATAGAACACATAGCTATGGCTTCCTTATCTAGGAAATTTTGAGGGATAAATCCTCCATCTATATTCTTGATCAAGGATTATACATAATTTAAGGATACGGTCTTCAACACAGAGCTATTTCAAGATAAGTATCATAACTATTCACAACTTTGGGAGGTGATTGATTCAATGGACATGTTTTCATTCAATGATGATATGAGCTTGGTAGATAGATTATTTATAAAGGATATTTTATCCTTTAAACACCAAAGATTACACTTCACTACAACAAAACTAGAGGTCATGCCATGTATAGACTTACTCAATGAGTTATTCTTTTCTGTAAAAATATCATAAGATTCCTACCTTTTACACTCTCATGGTGACATAGTTGTCATGTGAATATCTTTGATAATGACTTTCAAAGATATCTATCCCTCAGTCTATTAGACATTTACTATGGAAAACACACTTGGGTGAAATTTGATGCATAAACATTAATCCTAAAGGTACATGTATTGTGGTTTCTCTCAGACTAGTCTATCACTTGGAAAAGAATGAAGTTAAAGGGAGTAATCCCAACTAACAAATTCAATATGGGAGTCCAAATAGGTATTTATTTACTTAATATATTATATGGGATGCCGAACATCCATTTTATAAACTTAGATTAGGTGCCATTACTATATATGATGTTATCACATGATGTTGATTATGCCTTGGGGGAGGTAATTAGTTTAAGACTAAGAGAGCATATTTTACACAAAGATAAACATCCCACCCCCATAAGATACTTTTTTATGATGTCATATTTAGTTAATACAGTTATGGGGATGTATTACAAGGACTTGGGAAATTTATGGGCTCTAGCTATAGATTGCATAAATAATAGTATATGTGACCATTTTTAATTCATGTACATATATGCTTATCAAAAACACATGGTCAGGATATATGATGATGTTTATCCATAGGTATGGAAATCCATTCATGGATCACTTATGCCTCAACTAAGACAAAACATTTTGAAGAGTTTAAGCAAAATGGAGACTACTTCTTGTACTCAAACATTATTGTTATCATGATCTAGGGGAGTAACATTAAACCCCTATGTCTCCTGAGGTATGTAACTGACAGGTTGGCAAAGTAGGAGATTGCTTTCTAGTCATGAAATAGCATGAAGGAAGACTTGGCCAGGTAGAAGAAAAGCTTATTATTTAAAATCCTAATCTTAATTGGTAGGATGGTCTAGTATATGAAGAAACATCTTGGAGTTATTGGAGGTAAGATGAATCATTATGGATTCCTCACAATTACACATAGAGATTAGGACCCCCATGGGTGGATCCAACAACACATCTATGGTTTCAACATTCCTTATTTCCACCATCCCTATTGTTATGACTTTCTCTTTATGAATGCTAAGTTAGATGAAGAGGTTTTGGAGAAATCATAATTTTTTTGGGCTACAAGAGGACCACTTGAAAATCATCTAACGTGAGCTTGTCATTTCAAATAAGAAACTAGATAGCAGAAGATCTTTCTTCAAAATATGGTGGCATTTTGATTTTTGAATAGGGTAATCTGGAGAGAAGGAAGCTTCCTTATCCTAAGGACTTCCTTTGAAATTGAAATCAATTAAGAAAGAACCTAGTCTCTCTGATCTTAGTGGATAAAGAGGAGTAAAAAGGGGAAATCCAATCAACTTGGACTCTAATGAGGATTCAGACAAGATATAAGATATGCTTATTAATAACACTATCTAAGTTCCTATGGCCACCCCCTATGTATATACTTATTCATCTACTGGGGTGGCTACTTCATAAACAACAACATATACCTCACAAGGCTTTCTCATTCAAGGAAAGACCCCTTTGTTCTATGCCAAGAAGTCCAAGACTCCTACAAGTAGCTCCATAATGCATGTATCTCAAGGCTTGCCTACTCTTCCTTCAATTTCATAGCCAAGTGGAGGAGACAATGTTATCATCAAGGACCTGGTAGATGATTTGGATGAGTAGGATAAGTTAGAAGAGTCCAAGGCTCTAAGCCTTAAAAGATAGCCTAATGAACTTCAACTTCAATGTACTCAAACCTTCTCCACTTTTATTTTGGCTTAAATTTCCATTATTAATTCAACACTTGTCTCTTCTATGGAAGTTCCCTCTACCTCATCCATCCCTTCCATTTGTACAACCACCAATGATCCCTCTAATACCACACCATTTCCCATTGCTATTCTTTATTTACCTATTGGTAATTATACTTTGAGACTTCATAAAAATAATAAGGCAACTAGGAAAGTGCAAACTACTTTGGCCACTCCCCAACTTCATGTCCAGTATACACAACTCTCCTTTCCACTCCCCATTTCCACTTCTACAAAAGAATCCATGGTAACTAACACAATAATAAGGAGGAAGGCCAAGTCTCATATAATTTTAGTCCACCCACTCCATCAATTTGGAGGAGTGGACTAGTCAAACATAATGTGGCCTTACTTACATGATGTCTTGACCAAAGCTATTAAGAAATAAAAGAGAGAAGAAAAGGAAGCTAAGAAAGAAGTTATTACAACTACTAAGATTGCACTCAACATTCTAACTTAGACCATGGATTTGATGGATCAAATTACAACTTATAAGGTTACATAGCTCCCTTCCATATCCACTTTGTTTGACCCTCCAACTGGTTCAATCCAAAGAGTTAAGAGTAAAATAATTGTGGATAACTAGGGCACAAGTATCATCCTTGAAGAATGATAGTTGATGTTCTTCCTCACTAAGAAGTAGAGTAGGTAGCTAGGGGAGTCTATATATGAACATAATATTTTAGACTTGGCTCAAACACACAAGGATTCAATGGTGACTATTTCATGAAGGTATATAGTTAGCTCAATAGGAGCTAGAGGAGGAAGTGAAAGAATTAAGAGTGTAGATTGAGTAGCTCAATGAACAAGCCAACACAATGCATATTCCTATAAGTATTGAATTTGAGGTTCAAGAGGCCACCTAAAAATTATATAATTTTATGAAGGCCATGGAATTCATGAAGGTTGAAATGACACCCCACATGAACCAAAAAAATCAACTCTATGGCTTTCTATTTTATGATAGTTCCAAACTTAAGATGTTGGTTGTCTACATGGGTAATGCATTGTATAACCACCTCAATTTAATGACTACATTCAAGGCATCTAATGCCTTAAACTTGGTTATCATCAAACATGAGGAGGTCAAAGAGTGGTTGAAGGTAATTATATCTTTAATTCTAGAATACCAGGCATATGAGGCAAAACTCCTCTAAATTTTAAATGAGCTTAAATTATCTAAGCAAGAGATTCTATAGGAAAATTGATTAATAGAATCAATTTTGATAAAATTGTTTAAGAGGCCACCAAGAATTTCAAATAGATAATACAAGGCTTGGAAGTGGAAAATATAGAGGTGGAACTAAGTAAAGTGAGAAGGAAGGTGACCAAAGTGGACATTTTTAGAAGAAGTTCCAGCTTACTAAGGATGAACATGCAAGACTTATCAGGCAAACCAAAAGACTTCACTGGCCTTCATTGCTTAAATTGGATATTATTCATCAACAACATGTGATAGCACACAAAGTTTATCAGGAGAATGAGGAGAAGAAGAAGAAGAAAGATTATGGTAGTGGAGCTACATCTTTAGCTTCTACTTTAACTTCCATTTCAACTAAAGGCCATGCAATAATTTAGATGACATAGCCTTAGGCATATGCATGGATAAATATTATAGAAACACGTATATTTAGATTCCACTTGTAAAATAGATCAATCATTTACTAATTAATTTTTTATTTTCTCATACACACGTTGCATGTTTTTGTAAAGTCAATTGATCTATTTATAACTTTTTCAGATTTTTCTTAAAATGGTTTTAGACTATAGTTATAACTACACAATCTAATTTCCATATGTAGAAATCATGCATAGACTTCAAGGATGAGGTGACCCCTCCCCAATATATTCATATACAATTGTACAACCCAAATTTATTTTTTATCAATTTTTTTTGGAATACATAACAACAAGCTAGTTTGGTTATCAAGCTAAGTATTTGAGTATTTTATTTCCACTGTTGTGTTATTAGTTGTTATTTTATATGGTTGTTTGTTTCAATAGTATTTAGTGTACTAAATATTCAAATAAATTATTGATTTATTCAATTAATATTTTAATATTAGATGTGCAATATCTATTAAATATTGGTGAATGCATTAATTGAAATAGTCAAGTTAGATTGAATCATACTTCTAGATGTGTATTTGTGTTTTCTTGGTGTAGTTTTATGAGACTATGTTATTGTTACCTTGGATAATTAATTATCCTGAGCCATAATCTCCTTATTTAAGGGTGTGAAATAGCTACCTTGACAAGATAAAACTTTTTATGAGGTTATTGAACTTCCTACACTTCTATTCCCTTAGACTCCTTAGCCATGTTTGACTGCTTATGTGCAATTGCTGATAACAGGAAGCATTGGTTTCAAGAAAACATAAGTTTATCCAAAAAATAACCAAAGAAGTAATTCCTAAGACCCATATAGATTTTTTTTATACCTTACCTTACCCTCTTTTATGTTTTGTTATTAGGATTTTCCCACTCTAGATAAAATCCAACCATCCATCCAACTCACATAGAAATTTGCTCTATTAAAAAGCCACACCTCCATCCAAAACCTTGTCAACAACCTACATACCCTACCAATTATTCCATCAACAGGTTGGTAAAGGCCACATACCTGCAATTGATTCTCTAGAGTGGATTCTACCTCCATTAAGATCTTAAAACATTAAAGACTACCTTGTAATAGTTTTGGTATGCATAAAAACCACATCAACAATTTCAATGGCACTAAAAGGAGGGCCCAAATACTTGATAATAGAATTTATTCCCTACATAGAGTTAAACTAGAGTCACCTAGGAGAATGACCAGATCTAATTCCTACAATGGTTTACTAACTTCACCTTTGATAAGCCATAAGAGATGTAGAGCTATGCCAACATCTCTCGTTCAGAACAATCCATCTCCACTAAGGCACCCTTTACCCATAAGGAAAAATTTACATTTTAATCAACCAATTTTCTAACAATAGCCTTGGTTACTTGGATCTAACATTACCATCCTAAGAGATGTACATGACTTACCTTGGAACCCTAAAAAATATCCACCATCCTTTTCTCCTTCAGGACCAAGGACCACAAAGGAGAATATTAAATATGTTAGATATTTTAAGGTTAATGAATTTAGTAGATGAGGATGTCACATGTCAACTTTTACCTTTCACTTTAATGGATGTTGCTCATCATTGGTATTTGAATCTAATGGAAAAATCCATCACCAATTAGGAAGATTGTCAAATGACTTTTCTTGTATAGTTTGGATAGGTCACCAATCCTAGATTGGTATATCAACACTTCACCAACATGAAGATGGAACCTAATTAGCCCATCTATGATTTCAATGAAATATGGTAGAAGATATATAACTATTTGATCCTGGGGTAGAACTATAAATGGCATTAGCACTAGAGATGTACCAAAATGCCTTGTATCTCATTACTAGTATGTTCCTAAAAAGAGCACCTGCTACCAATACTTTGGTGTTAACATTCAAATAAGCTAGTAACATTGATAGACAACTCAAAATACAAACATGAAGGGTACCTACTATCAGAAATGGACTCCTAGTACACAATCCAATACAACATGTGAAGCAAAATGTTTTGGCATTTAATTATAATAAGTTATATACACTACCTCCATTAACACAAATGATACAACCAAATTTTGGCTATCTGAATAATAATGTAATAGGTAGTAGTTACCAATAGAACCAACATACAACTACACTTCCTATGACTATTATACAAGGTGAAGATTCCACAAAATTTGAATTGGATTATATTTAGAAGTTGGTTCAAAAATGGAGTAGTGATTTTTTAAATATGTAAATAAAGTTGGGCAATACTAATTTTCAGATAGGAAACCATAATGTCAGGTTCCAAAGATATAATAGGCCATTTAATAGGTATGTAAACAATGTAGAGCAATCTGGTAGACTCTTAGAAATCAACATCATTAAAACAACTCTCCCTAATTGGTGTAGGATACACAATACTCCCTAGAATGGTGAGATTGATTGTGTTAAATTTTTTATAGAATTTGAGATCTTTTGGAGGGAAGTAATAAGGAAAGATCAGATGAATAATCTTCCAGAATCTAATCAAGACCTTGGGTCTTCTAACACAATCATATTCCGTAAGACTCACAAATTTCCCTTTCTAGGAGAAGATGACAATGAACCAAAAGATAATACAAACAAAATTCATGCTTTTTATAAATTTTAGAGAGGTGAATACAACTTGAGGAACAAGTAGCCTTTGACCTCAATCCCTCCAAATACCACAGCAATTATGCCCAATCCCAGAGTAGATAAAAATCCACCACCTCCAAAAAGGTATGATTCACTACCAAAAAAGGAGGAATTAGGCAAATCTAGAGGATACAACATCATGAAAGATATGAAGAAAATCAAGGAAAATATAATTCTTCATGAGTTATTCCAAATCAATGAACAAAATGAGTTGGTGTGGAAGTCTATCATTAGAAAGTCCCATGTGGATAAAAATAGAAAAAATTTAGATAAAGCAAAAAAAGTGAAAGTATATGATACTAATGTCATCTACAAAATTAAACCTAAGGTACTACCATTATTTCTAACCATCAAAGAATTTAGTAAGAATATTCATAATTGTTTGGTTGATTCTTGGGCATATAATAATGTTATACCTACTTCTATATGTAAAAAGCTTGGTCTTACTCTCAATATTTCAAAGAGATCAATCTCTCAGCTAGATAAGATGGTAGTATTAGTAGTGGGAGAACTGAATGATGTACACATCAAGTAGCATCAAAACCAATAGTCTAGATGACTACCAATATCTTATTAGTGGACATACTAAAAGGTTATGAATTGTTACTAAGTAGAGATTGGTCCAAAATACTTAATGGGTATCTTTCCATAGATTTCTCACATATGTGGCTGACTTGGAGAGGGGTTACAAATCATATCAGAATTGATAAAGACCCCAAAATGAAATATCCCATCACTAAATACAAATCAAGAATGAAGAGGCAAAGTATGATTCTCCCTTGTTGGGAATTTATACTTTTACCACTCATAATTTAGTGTAGAACATAGAACCTAAAAGTTCAAAATATCTACAGATAATGCAATTTCATGGAGCCAAATCCAAGCAAGGATTTGGTGTGAGAATTGAGTTAAGTAATCCTCAAGGTAATAAATAATTATCCACCTATATATTTTAGTTTACCTATACAAATAACATAGTCGAATATGAGGCTCTAATCTTAGGATTACAATTTTCACTAAAGAATAATGTAAAATAGATAAAGTATTTAGGAACTAAGAACTATTAGTTCATTAGATACGAAATAAATACTAGTGTAAATTATCTTATTTGAATAGGTATAAGTACAGATAATGGGACTTAATCAAAATATTTGAAGGTTTCAATATAATAGCACTCTTGAGAGACATAATCAAGGTGTTGATTCACTAGCTATTGCTACTACCAATTTGGAAAAACTACAAGAATCCAAGGTAAAAAAAATTTATATTTAATTGGTTCCTTGTTCCTCTATTCTAGATAACGTAGAAATTTTCTAGGTTTTTGATGATGACTAGCAGATCATTAAGTTTTTTACTAATTTAGGGGATTTTAAGTCCTAAATCATTGATGATAAAGATCTCAATCACCTTTGTTAGGAAGAAATAAATAAATAAAGCATACTCCAGCTTAAGGATAATTAAATATGAGTCAACTTAATCTCTTTGGAAAGGAATTTTGACTTAGACCCTCAGGCACAACGACTCCAATAGCCCAAGGTCAATGAATTAGAATTCAAGAAAAAAATCTAGGAGATAAACATAATTCACATTATGTCAATAATCGTCTTAGCTGCACTCTGAAGGAAAGGTGACAAATGACAAATTTGATCTCTCATTATAGGGATGTTATCACTTAGACATATGAGAACCTAAAAGTGTTTGACCCCTAGGTCATCACCCACACCATTTCCCTCAACCAATACCATAAGTCATTCATATAGAGGCAAGAATCCATGAATCCTATATTAGAGCCTCTTATTCAAAGAGAAGTGGAGAATTTATTAAGTGCTAAAATTATCTTCCCCATATGGAATTCCACATGGGTGGCCAATTTGGTTCTATTAAGAAATAAGAATGGTGAGATTAGATTATGCATGGATTTTAGAAACCTAAACAAAGATTTTGAGAAGGACAACTACCCTCTACTATCGTTGGATTAGGTAATACAAATTGTGAGTGGTTCTAAAATGATGTCATTTTTAGATGGATTTTCAAGTTAAAATGAATTATTAGTTCAATCTAAAGATCAGATAAAGATTGTGTTTACCATGAAATAGGGAACTTATGCATACAAAAGTATGTTATTTGGCTTGATCAATGCAGGAGCTACCTTTCAATGCATCATAGATCATGCCTTCGAGGGACTGACTAGGAAATGCATAATTATTTATATGGATGATCTCAAAATATTTTTAAAGGATAAAAAGGATCATATATCCCACCTACAGTCTATATTTGATTGGTGTAGAAGATTTGGGGTTTCATTAAATAGAAATAAAATCATATTTATAGTCACTAAAGGTAAACTATTGGGATAGATCATCACTACAGATGGAATAACCATTGATCTTGATAAAATCCAAGTAATTTCAAAGATTTAGCCACCAAATAATAGAAAGGATCTAAAATCACTCTTTGGAAAGACCAACTTCATAAGGAAGTTTATCTCAAGGTTTGCAGAGATTGTCAAGCCTCTAAATACCATGCTCAAGTAAGATGCCAAGATATAATGGATAGTTGAAGCTAAGAAGTCTTTTTAGTACATCAAAAATGTAATATCAAAAGCTCTAATATTAATCAGTCTATACTTTAAAAAATATTTCTATCTATAATCCTCTACTTCTGAACACACAATTGTTGTTGTGATCACATAGAAGAAGGATGAGATAGATCATCTAATTGCCTTCATGAGTACAAATATTAAAGATTCAAATCTCAAATACTCCATGATTGACAAGTAGATATTTTCCCTTGCTAAAGTAGTGAAGAAATTTAGACATTAAATTTTGAGAAATAAAACCATTACCATTATCTCAGACCCTGCTATCAAGCTCAGCCTATCACAAAAGGGGCTAAGGGAATGTTAAGGGAAATGGATGGGTAATCTCCAAGAGTTTGACATAGATATTAGGCCTAAAAATATCATTATAGGACAAGGCATTATTTAGCTCATGACTGAGCATGACCCATGGATCACTATTGAAGAAGTATGTGAAGCACAAGTTTCTAAAGGTGAATGGTATATAGACATAATTCAACACTTACTTATGGAAACTTGCCCCCCAAAATATAATAGAGAATAGAGGAAAGCTTTGAGGCTCAAAGCTACTTATTTCATGATAAAAAAAGGGAATTATCTATAGAAGGAACTATGAAGATATATAGCTTAGGTGTGTATCTATAGAATAGGCCAAGGAGATCCTATAAACTTTACATCAAAAGATAGGTAGTGGTCACCCAGCTAGCAATGCCACATCACATAAGAAAATAAGGTTGGGCTATTATTGTCTAGCTATTTTCAAGGATGCTCATATGCACATCAAGAATTGTCATGAATGTCAAGTATTAGACAAGAGATAAGTACACACAACCATGCCTATATATCCAATTATTGAAGGAAGGTCATTTGCATAGTGAGGCTTGTATTTCATTGGTGTAATCAACCCAAATTCTTTATCTGACCATAAATTTATAATCATTTCTATAAATTAGTATACTAGATGGATGGAAGTAGTTTCCATAAATAATAATAGAGAACAAGATGTTATTCACTTTTTGGAAGAACACATTACTACTAGATTCAACATGGCCATCTCTCTAGTATGTGACAATGAACCAAAATTTATATCAATAGGGTTCACTAAGTGGGCACATGATAGTAAAATTATAATCAGGTCATCTTCTTACCATTACCCTAAAGGGAATAGATTAGTTGAGTCGACCAATAAAAATATGATTGAGGAAATCCAAAAGTTAATAAGGGACAAGATTATCTACTAGCACAATCGACTAAAGTATACTCCTTGGGAAAATCATACGAGATACAAACGAGTCTTAAAAGCTTCACATTACCTGCTATTATATGGACGCAGACTAGTCTTCCCTATCACATTGAAACTACCCACTTATCAATTCATACAAGACTACATGGAGCCCAATGACAAAGTAGAATCAAGACTACTTGATATAATAGAGATGGAGGATTCAAGGATAGAAGATCTACAGACATTCAACAAACACTAGGATGTAGTCAAAAGGTGATTTGATAAAAAACAAAAGTTAAAGCATTCAATATTCAAATTTGGTGTTACTATGGGATAAAACACATGAAAATAAAGGAAAACATGACAAATTTTCTCCATTATGGATCAAACCATATCAAATTTCAGAGATCATGGGCAATAACAAGATTTGTTTAAAATACCTCTAGGATAATGAGCTCACATATCCAGTTAACAAATAGTTCATAGAGCATTACTTCATATCCATTCCATTTGTGAATATTACCGATTGAGAAGATTTAGATCAGCTTAGATATAGGACTAGATTAAATTTCATCCTTTAGTATAATAGATTTTCATGCTTCTCTATAATAGATTTCCAATTATTTAGTCTTCCTACTTTTCAATACTTTGTCTTTCTTAGATTAGATTTTAGTGCTTTCTAGAGTAGTTCCCTACTTTCTAGATTAGCCATATTTTTTTCTCATTTGGTGTCCAAAGTTGTTTTTTCTCTAATTATTTCCAATACTAAAATACAAAAAAATTGACTTCTGAAAAATGGGAATGTTTGAATATTGACACATTTGGAGATTAGTATATAGTTTGGGTATTCTTTGTGTTTTGATTTCTTTATAATAAAAATAAGAAATTAAAAATTATTCTTGATAGTGTCATAAATAAATAAATTATCAAGCATGTGGAAGTTGCTCTCGTAGTGCTCATACAAATTTAGAAAGTTTCCTTGTTTTATTGGATCAAACACACTTATCAAGATAATAGTTGGAAATGGTAATTTTAGGTGTAGATTTGGCTGGTAGGCACATCCTAGTAATGATTTGTTTTATGATTGTATGAAATCATTGGGGTTTAGCTCTTCTCTTTTCATTCAAATAACAAAATATAAATATAATAATAAATAATGAATGAGTTGAAAAGATCAAAATAAGACCTAAATAAAACTAAAATAAAAATGCTTACATGATGAAATAAGGTCAATGTACCATGCATCATGATCAAAAGAGAATAATGGGATAAAGAAGAGAAGGATCCCAAGGTATCTCTATCTGGGTTATGGATGTCTAGATGGTAGCATAGCAATGATTGAGCTTCCTTTGTTTTGTGCTTCAATAAAAACTAGAATGAAACATATAGCCTCATCAAAACACTCAAAAATCTCATCATAGTAAGGAGTAAATGAATTACACACGTAATACACACAGATCCAATAAATTTTAAGGTAAATATGTTGGTCAATTAAGTTATGATTCCTTTCATATTTTTGATTCAAGTATTTTATTTGTGACACACTAAAAAATTCATATAATGATTGCTAAATAGAGTTCTGGGTTCTCAAATAATCAGGAGTATTCCGCTTGTAAGTTTTCATTTGTTGTACTTAACATCCCCCTTTTCTTTGCAAGAAATGGGGGCCCAACCTTTTTTATATTTTATCCTGAGGTTGATCTTTATAATTTATGTTTATGAAAATTTGGGGAAATCTAGGACATTTTAATTTTCATGAAACTTGAAATCCTGGAAAATCTAAAGTATTTTTTCTCTTAGCAAGCTACTATTGGCATTGTGTTGTGTTTGTAAAGACTAACCTATGTATTGTAAATGAATTCTTCAAGTTTATTCTTTCATCCTTTATACAAATATATCTCTTCAAATGTTACATCTTTGGAAGTTTTTGGTCCTATTTATTTTAGGCTTTATTCTCATGGAATCCTTATTTCATTGGAGCAATTATTTTGGACATTTTTTTATAAAATAATTCATCCTATAGACTCCTTGCCTTAAGGAATTCTAGACCGGATGCACTTTTTCAAAAACAAATTTCATGATGGATTATCCCTTTGACCCTATCCTTATCCTTTGAAACCTTTAGAATGATCCTTAGCCATAGGAATGTACCTTTTGGGAATTTTTGAAGTGCCACTAGGCCTTTACAAAGTAGATCCTTTGGGAATTTTTTCATGGATAAAATCCCTATGAAGTAGACCCTTTGGACTATTATGAAAGTACCCTCCAACATTTTGAAATTGCTCTTTAGAACTTTTAAAATATGCCCTTTTCACCTTAGCAACTTGACCTTCGACATTTATGAATTGACCATTTGCCCCCTTTTAACCACTTCTTTTAGGGCACATACCCTTTGGAGTTTGTGTATGCATACCATTCAGAACTATTATTTTAGTCCCTTTATCTTTTGGGATATACCCTTTTGGTATTTTTTCCCTGCCCCTTATGTCAAGAACCCAAGTACCCTTTGGCCTTTATGTTTTGAACTAATTGTCATGAGTCTACCCTTCAGGTTTGGATGAACCTACCTTATTCAGTCTTTGTCCTAAGTTGTGTGACCTTTTCCAAGTGGCCACATAGCCTTCAAATCTTTTGAAAAATACCTTTTAGCCTTTATAAAATATCCAAATCCCCCTTTTTTTTGACATACCCTTCGGGACTTCTATCTTGGGACCTTTTTTATGTAGCCATTTCCTTTAGAATTTTTGTTTTGATCATTTTGTTTGATGCAAAACCCAAAAATAATTCATTTGAAGGGCACTTTCCCTTTAGAATTCCTAAACCAATCCTTTGAGTTAAAGGCACATACCTTTCAGTTTTCACTAAAAGTACCCTTTAAGACCTTTGAAGTGACCCTTAGCCATATTAAAGTGCCCTTCAAAATTCAAAGCTTCCCTTCATCCCTCCAAACTACCCTTCACTAATTTTAGAAGTGCCCTTTGACATTTTAAAATTAGGCCCTTTGGGAATTTTTTCATGGACAAAATATCCTATGAAGTGGACCCTTCATAATGAAAGTATCCTTTGAGAAGTTTAGGAGTACCCTTTAGCCATGAAATAACTCTCTAAAAGAATTAATTTGGGACTTTTGCTTAGGCTCCTTTGGAGCAATTGCTATAGACACTTTGTTTGAAATAATTACCCTCAAGAGAATTATCCATGGACATTGACCTGAAAGCCCCTTTTTTCAACATTATACTCCTAAGTGTTTTACAATGAATAACATTATTTAAATTAATGCCATACTTAGTAGATAAAATTTTCCTATTTAATAAATACTAAGGACCCCCACCAACCCAAGTTAATATATTTGAAAAGTGACCATTGCATATTTATATCGCATGAATTGGTATTCAATGTAAGATCTTATATAGATGATACATAGCCACTGAAGTCATCATTTGCATCCAAGTTATATTTTAATTTAAGCATCATCATTTTTTTAACTAAAAACTGAGAGCCCTAATTTTTACTTCAGAGTATATAATGAACGATAATGAAACTAGAGATAAGTCAATTACATTAATATATAGGTATACATAGAATGCAACATGTTGAGTAAGAGACAAGATCAAACATGCAGATATGGATTCCTCATCCAAGAAATTTGGAGGGAGAAATCCTCTATCTATATTCTCAATCAATGATTCTATAGAGTTAAGGATACAGTCTTTGATACAGAGGTATTCCAAGATAAGTATCATAACTATTCATAACTCTGGGAGGCAATTGATATAATGAAAAAAAATTCATTAGACAATGGTATGAACTTGGCAAGTTAATTATTTATAAAGGAAATTTTATCCTTTAAATATAAAATATTACACTTCACCATTGTAAAACTAGAGGTCATACCATATATAGACTTGCTCAAGGATTTATTCTTTTCTAGCAAAATATCATAAGATGCCTACCTCTTGCACTATCACATTGACACAATGGTCACATATATCTTTGTCAAAGATATATGTCCCTTAGTATACCAAACATCTACTATAACAAACACACTTGGGTGTAGTTTAGCATAGAAACATCAATCCCAAATGTGCTTATATCATGGCTGCTCCTAGACCAATCTATCACCTGGAAAAGAATGAATTCAAAGGGAGTAATCTTGATTGACAAATTCAAGATGGGAATATATATAAGTATGGCTTTACTTAATAGATTATATGGGATGCCCAACATCCATTTTGTAAACTTGGATTAGGTGTCATTACTACATATGATGTTATCACATGATGTTTCTTATGCCTTGGGGGAGGTAATTAGTTTGAGACTAGGAGAGTAGATTCTACACAAAGATAAACATCCCACCCCCATGGGAGACTTTTTAATGATGTCATATTTTTTTGACACAGTTATGGGGATGTATTACAGGGACTTGGGCAATATATGGGCTTCATCTACAAATTGCATAATGAATAGAATCTATGACCATTTTCAATTCATACACATATTCACTTATCAAAAGCACATGGTCAAGATATGTAAGGATGTTTATCCACAATTATGGTAAGCCATTCATGGATTGCCTATGCCTCAATTGGGAGAAAACATTCTAAATATCTTGAGTAGAAAGGGAAACTACTTCTTGTACCTAAACATTATTGTTATCATGATCTGGGGGAATAAGGTCAAACCCCTATATCTCTCTAGGTATGTGCTTGACAAGTTATCAAAACAAAATATTGCTTCCTAGTTATGAAACAAAATCAAGGAAGATTTGGCTAGGTAGAAGAAAGGTTTATTCTTTATAAGCCTAATCTTAATTGGTAGGATAATGTACCAGATGAGGAAATATTTAGGGATGTTCAAGGTAATAGGAATCATTATGGATTCCCTAAAATGGTACACAAATATTGGGACCCTCATGGGAAGATCCAACAACACATCCATAGTTTCAACATTCCTTATTGCCACTATCCCAATTTTTATGACTTTATTTTTATAAATGATAATTTAGATGAAGAGGTACTAGAGTAAGTATAAATTGTTTGGATAAAAGAAGATCACTTAAAAAATATCTAAGTTGAGCCTGCTATTTCAAATAAGAAACTAGATACCAAAAGAGCTCTCTTCAAAGGATGGTAGCATTCAAATTTTTAGACAGGGTAATCTAGAGAGTAGGAAGCTTCCTCATTCTAAGGACTTCTATTGAAATTTAAATCAATAAAAAAAGAGCCTAATATCTCTAAGCCTAGTGCATAGAGAGTAACATAAAGGTGAGATCTAATCAACTTGGAGTTTGATGAGGAGTCAAATAAGATACTAGAGATGCCTACTACTAACACTATTTAAGTTCTTATAGCCACCCCTTATGTATATACTACTTCATCTACTGGGGTGGCTACTTCATAGGTAACATCTACCTCTAAGGGCTCACCCATTTAAGGAAATACCCCTTTGGTCTATGCCAAGAATCCCAAGACTCTTATAAGTATCTCCATAATGCATGCATCCCAAGGCTTGCCTACTCTACCTTCAAGTTCATAGTCAAGTGGATGAGATAACGTTATCATCAAGGACATAGTAGATGATTCAAATGAGGATGCTAAGTTGGAAGAGGCCAAGGCTCTAAGACTTCAAAGAGACCCTATTGAAATTCAAATTCAATGTACTTAGACCTTATCCACTTTTCCTTTGGCTTAAATTTCCATTACTAAATCAACATTTATCTCTTATGTGGAAGTTCCCTCTACCTCATCCATTGCTTCCATTTACACAACCACCATTGATCCCTCCACTACCACACTATTTACCATGGCTATTCATTTTGTACCTATTTTTACTTTTATTGTGAGACTTCACAAAAAGAATAAGGTAACTAGGAAAGTGTAGACTACTCTGGCCACTCCCCGACTTCATGTCTAGTTTACATAACTCTCCCTTATACTCCCCACTTCCACTTCTACAGAAGAAGCCACATTAACTATCACAAGTAGAGGGAGGAAATCCAAGTCTCATATAGTTGTATTCCATCCACTCCCTCAATTTAGAGGAGTGGACTAGTCAAAAATAATATGTCCTTCCTTACATGATGTCTTGACCAAAGATAGTAAGAAATAGAATAGAGAAGAAGAGGAAGCTAAGAAAGAAGTTGTTAAAATTATTGAGACCCCCCTCAACATTTCACCTTAGGATGTGGATTTGAGGGGTCAAATTCCAACTTATAAGGTCATTGATCTCCCCTATGTATCCAATTTGTTTGACCCTCTAACTGGTTCAATCTAAAGAGCTAAGAAGAGAAAATGTGATGATTACTAGGGTGTAAGTAACATCCTTGAATAATGATAGATGGTGTTCTCCCTCACTAAGAGGTAGAACAGGTAGCCAGGGGAGTTTGTCTATGAAGATAATGTTTTAGACCTATCTCAAGCACATAAGGATGTGGTGGTAGACATACATGAAATCAAAGACTTATCTTGATAGGAGCTAGAGGAAGAAGTACAAGAACTATGAGCACAAATTAAGTATTTCGAGGAACAATATAGCATAGTAAAATTTTTGAAATGTATTGAATCCAAGGTTCAAAAGGCCACCTCCAAATGATATAATTATTTAGAGTCCATGGACTTCATGAAGGTTAAGATGGCACCCCATGTGAACTAATCAAATCAACTAAGTGGCTCTTTAGTTCATTATAGTGCCAAGATTAAGATGTTGGATGTCTACATGGGTAATTCATTATATAGCCACCTCAATCTAGTGACTACAATCAAGGCATCTAATGCCTTAAACTAGGTTTTTATCAGACATACGGAGGTCAAATAGTGGTTGACGGTAGTTACATCCTTAATTCTAGAAATCAGACACATGAGGTCCAACTCCTCCAAATTTTAAATCAGCTTAAATTATCTAAAGTGAGAGATTCTACAAGAAAATGTTGGAAATATTGTTATTGATGTCAAAGGTCTACCATTGGTGATAAAGGACCCATAAAATTCCATGATGTTTTTAATATTCATATCTTGGCTAATGTGTGTTGATATTTATTTAATATTAATGAATATATTTTTGGTTATATAAAAGTCAAAAGAGGGCCCATGGAGAAGTCAAAGAGTCATGGGGTAAAGACAAAAGAGGAATGGGATGCATTTTCCCATGAAGATTCATCTTGAGGAATTCCAAGAGTCACCAAGTAAAGATAGAAGAGGGTATGGCACATTTTTCCATGAAGAGTCACCTTGAGGAATTTGGAAGGTCACTAAGATAAAGACAAATGAGGAAAGGAAACATTTGCTTATGAAGGGTCACCATGTGACTTTTCAAATTTAAGGATATGAAGGGTCATGCAAGTTCAACACTATTTTTTATTAGGATATAAGGGTCACAAAGGGTGAATGCTAAAGTTCATTTAGAAAGATATAAATAAAGGCTTGAGAAGCCATTTTTAATATGCAAGAGAGTGCATATTTTTTTAATTATTTTATATAATAAAAGAGGAGAGAAAAGTAGGATATATTGTAAATTTCTAACATTTTTTGAGTAAGCAACATTGAGAGATAGTTGTGTTTTATACACAAGAGGGGTTGGTGCTCATAAATAGTTATTATGTTTGTGCTCGGTAAAGGGGTTGGTGCTCTTGGAAGTTGGTGCTCATTCATATACTTGAGTTTTTTCCCACTTTGTGTTTCCATGTAAAAATATACTCTCTCTCTCTCTCTCTCTCTCTCTCTCCTCTCTCTCTCTCTCTCTCTCTCTCTCTCTCTCTCTCTCTCTCTCTCTCTCTCTCTCTCTCTCTCTCTCTCTCTCTCTCTCTCTCTCTCTTATGTGGTCCATGTTATTGTTTCAATTTTATTATATATCTTAAATGTGTGATTAAGTATATTAAAGAAAATAAATTAGATTAAGTAAAAGATATATAATATATTGATTCAAGCCCCCCCCCCCCTCTCAATACATTTTGTGCTTAACAATTGGTAATAGAACAAGTTCCTTCTAAAAAAGGTTTATAGCTTGAAGGTAGATCAGGGAAGGCATGATGGCTGGATCACATGAAGGTTTTTATATAAATAATGCACCTTTTTTTGATGAGACAAATTATGTTTTTTGGAGCATAAAGATGAGGACTTATTTTATGGCCCTTGGATTCAACATTTGGTAAGCAGTGGTGGAGGAATATGAGCAGCCAAAAACACTTGTAACTACTCTGATGGAAAAGAAGGAAAGTGAAAATAATGATAAATCTTTAAATGTTATTTTATGTGGTTTATGTGAATCAAAATTTATTAAAGTTATGAAATGTAAATATGCTAATGAAACTTGGGTAAAACTTGAGAATATTTAAAAAGGTGATGGAAAGGTTTAGCAAGTTAAGCTTCAAAATTTCAAAAGATAGTTTGAGATTTTGAAGATGAAAGAGGAAGAAAATATAGCAAGTTACCTTTTGTAGGTTGATCAAATAGTTAATCAAATTTAAGGTCTTGGAGAAAATTTATAATAATAAATTATGGTACATAAAGTTTTGAGATCTCTACCATTGAGATATAATGCAAAAGTTTTGGCAATTGAAGAGTTGAGGAATTTAGTGAAGTTAAAGATGGATGAGCTACATGGTATTCTTATGATATATGAGATGCAGACTAAACAAGAGAAACCATTAAAGAGAGAAGATACTTTTAAGACATCAAAGAAAGAGAAGGCTAAGATTCAAGAATTAAGTGATAGTTCTAGTGATGATGAAGATGACAATGGAGCTCTATTCATTCACAAGCCAAAAAAGGGCACAAGTAAATATCAAGAAAAATTACCTTTTAAATATTTTAATTATAGAAATATTGAACATTTTGTAGCTAAGTACCTAGATAAGGGTAATGGTGACAATGCAGAAGGAAAGTCTACATACAAGAATAATTTCAAAGAAAATTTCAAGAAAGGATTCAAGAAGAAGAGTTTGTATTCTAAAGATCCTAGCTCAGCCGAAGATAGTGGAGTTAGTGATTTAGAAGAAAAAGAGATTTTATTCATGGCCATACATGAAGATGCCTCCATAAGAAAAAGTACAAATGATCAAGAATAAGAATAGGATGAATCCAAAGTGAATCTAGAAGGAGAACTCATTTTTGCCTTAGAAGAGTTAAAATATCTTGAGAAGAAGAATCGAAGATTAAAGATCTAGATAAATAAAAATGAAAAGGAGTCAAATGAAACAATTGAAGATCTATAAGCACACTTTGAAGAAGCCAAAAAGAATGAAAAAGATCTAATGACGGAGTTGAAAAAATAAGTGAAGAATGTGAAAGGTATGTTATTGAAATTGATTTTTTAAAAGAAGATCTTGAGAAAACAAATAAAGTAATCAATTATAGATCAACCAATGATTCAAAATTTGAGAATAACACTAATATGTTGAATAATATATTAGAAAGTCAAAGATTAATGTCAGATAAGATAGGTATCAAATTTGAAAAAGAGAAAAGGGAGGCCACTACTTTCATAGATAAGGTTAACATAGAAAAAGAAAAAATATATGCTGAAAATCTTGAAAAAGAGGAAATAAAAATGGAAGAAGTTAAGAATATAGATGACATCTCAAACAAAAAAGGCTAGAAGAAATAGAGATACAAAAGAAAATTAGGTCAAAGATACATAAACAGGGCCTATTTTTATGGTTACTATTTTTATTGTAATGGATATGGTCATAATAAAATAGAATGTTGAAAAGGGACTAACCATTTCAGAAATAAGAAGAAAGAAACTCATGTAGAGTCAAGTAGAAGCCATAACTCTTTTGATCCTCTATCAAGATTAAATGAAGAGGCCATAATATGTAACAAGTGCAAACACTTTAGATAGATAGCCCAGTATTGTAAAAGTGTGTTTGAGTCAGTCAAGAAGGACCAGAGTTTCAAAGCTCCATTCATCAAGAATAAAGTCCAGATAGGTTCATGGTAGAAGAAACAACCTAAAAAATATATGTTGGTATAGACAGCTTTGCATGCAAGAAATGAAGAAAATCCATGGTTCTTTGATAGTGGATATTCGAGGCACATGACAAGAGATAAGAGCAAGTTCATAACCTTGAAGAATATTAATGATGGCATAGTGAAATTCAAAGATAATACTACTGCTAAAATTGCTGAAAAAGGTACACTAGTTTTAGATAATGGTAGAACTAAAATTGAATATTTTTTGTATGTAGAAGGTCTTAATCATAATGTCTTGAGTGTAAGTCAAATGTGTGATCAGGGGAACACATTAAATTTTAATGTAGAAGGTTATGAAATTAGGAGAAAAGATTCAAATGTGTTGGTTGCAAATACTTAGAAAATAGATAATAATTTGTATATGTTATCATATATTAAAGGTCAAAGATGTTATTCGAATTAGATTGAAGAAAGTTAGGTATGGCATAAGGTGATAGGACACATAAATTTTGACAATATTATCAACATCAACAACAAGCAAGTAGTAAAAAATCTTCCAAAAATTACAAAGCAATCCAACATGCTTTGGAACCTTGTTAGCATAGGAAGTAGGCTAGAAGGTGGTTCAAAACAAAAGAATACTCAACCACTCAAATGTTAGTTCTTGTTAAAACTAATTTATGTGGACCTATAAGAACTCAAAGCACTAAATGTAAGTAATATCTCATGTTGCTTATTGATAATTTTTCATGTATGATTTGGGTAATGTTTTTAAAGAACTTTTCAGAAGCTTTTAGACATTTCAAAGCATTCAAAGTATTACTTGAGAATGAAAATGGTTTGAATATTAATTGCCTAAGATCAGATAAAGGAGGTGAATTCATGTTAGATTAGTTTATTAAGTATTACGAAGACCATGGAATAAACAAACATTATTCAGCAGATGTAACTCTATAGAAAAATGGAGTAATTGAATAGAAAAATAAAAGAGTTTAAGAAATGGTGAGGACAATGCTAAATGAATCCAAGATACTAGATAAATATTGGAGAGAGGTAGTTGGTATAGTAATTCATATCTAGAATAGAGAATTACTGAGATTCAATAGTGACAAGACTCCTTATGAGCTATGGAAAGATAAACCAGTTATAGCTGATTATTTTAGAGTTTTCAGTATCATATGCTTTATAAAGAGAACCGATGAAAAACTTGGGAAGTTCAAATCTAGAGTAGATGAAGGTATATTTCTTGGTTTTTATTGTAAAATTAAAGCTTATAATTATAATAACAAAAGAACCAAGAATATAGTTAAAAGTGAAAGTGTCAAGATAGAAGAAGATGGGACACAAAAAATCAATGATCTAATAGACATTCCTGAAATCATTGAAGATGAAGATTTTGAAGAATTAGATAAAGATGAGAAGAAGGAGAAAAAATACATCAAAAACCCATCCAAATATGTCCAAAGAAATCATAATGAAAGTGATATCATTAGGGACATAAGTGAAGGAATTCGCACTAGAAGAATGATGGTAAGTGAATCTGAGTAAGTTAATTTCTTTTTGTTATCCAAAATTTAGCCTAGAACTTTTTTAGAAGCTAGACATGATAAGCATTGGGTTAAGTTAATGGATGAAGAATTAAATTAGATATAAAATAATGATACTTAGGAATTAGTGCCTATAACAAAAGATCATAATGTGATAGGAATAAAATGGGTTTATAGAAATAAGTTGAATGAAAATAGAGAAGTGACCAAGAATAAAACAAGATTAGTATGTAAAAGATATGCTTAAATTGAGGGAATAGATTATGAAGAAATTTTTTCACTAGTGGCAAGGCTAGAGGCTATTAGAATGTTTCTTACATATTTAGTGTTTAAAAAAATCAAAGTATTTCAGATGGATGTCAAATCTACCTTCATAAATGGGAATCTAGAAGAAGAGATCTACATTGAGTAGCCCGAGGGATTTATTCTCTCAAATGTTAGTATCGATGTATTTAGATTTAAGAAAGCATTGTATGGATTGAAACAAGCTCCTAGAGCTTGGTATGCAAGACTTGATAAGTACCTATAGGATCAATGTTTCAAGAGAGGATTTGTTCATAATAATCTCTACATCAAAATAGAAGGTGAGCATCAATTGATTGTTGTGGTATATGTTGATGACATAATTTTTTGAGGAAACATTGAAAAGATGACAAAATAATTTTTTGATAATATGCACAAATAATTTGAGATGTTTATGCATAAATAATTTGAGATGTCTATGCTTGGAGAATTGTCATTTTTCTTACAGTTGCAAATATTTCAGCCAGATAAAGGAATTTTCATATCTAAAAGTAAATATGTTAAGGAAATGTTGAATAAATTTGGTTTTGAGTATTGTGCACCAATTGACACACCAATGAGTATAAGAAATAAGGTAAGGATGAAGATTCACCCATTGCAGATCAATCTTTGTATAGGTCTATGATTGGTAGTCTTTTATATTTGATAGCATCAAGAAATTTTCATATCTCAAAGTAAATATGCCAAGGAAATGTTGAATAAATTTGGTTTTGAGGATTGTGCACTAGTTGGAACACCAATGAGTATAGGAAATAAGGTAAGAAAGGATGAAGATTTAGCTATTGCTTATCAATCTTTGTATAGATCTATGATTGGTAGTATTTTATATTTAAAAACATCAAGGCTAGACATCGTGCATGCAGTAGGTATGGTTATAAGATATTAGTCATCTCTAAAATATATTCATGTTTAGTTTGTGAAAAGAATATTTAGATATATAAAGGGGACATTGGATTATGGATTGTGGTATCTCATAGGTGGAGATTTCACTTTGGTTTCTTATACAGATTCAGATTGGGTAGGTTGCTTAGATGATAGAAAGAGTACAAGTGGAAGATATTTCTTCCTCAGTGATAGGTTAGTATCATGGCTAAGCAAAAAGTAGAATTCAATATCACTTTCTATAGCTGAAGTAGAATATATTATAGTGGTATTGTGTTGTACTCAAGTGCTTTGGATGAAGCAAACTTGGGAAGATATTAAGTTAAAATATGATGAACCCATTTCTATTTTTTATGACAATATAAATGCTATTAATATTTCTAAGAATCTAATGATGCATTCAAGAAAAAACATATTCCTATCAGATATCACTTCTTTAGAGAGCAGGTTGCAGATTAATAGGTTAAGATGGAATATATCAGTACTGTAGAATAGATTGTAGATATTTTCATAAAGGCACTACCAAAAGAAACATTTCAGTATCTATGAGATAAGTTGGGAGTAATTTATTTTACTTCTTGCCATTGAGGATTAGCATTAGTTAAGGGGGAGGTAAGTGTTAACTCTAGGATAGGCCCTTTGCCATTGATGTCAAAGGGGGAGAAGAATAGAAACAAGTATATATATAGGTACAAGTATATGTGCAAAATAGGTACTGATAATAGGTATAGGTTTCTATATTAAGGGGGAGTTACTATATATTTTTTAGATGATAGTATGTGTAGGTTGGCATGTACAGTGAAAGTTTCATGACATGGAAATTTCAGTTTGAGGTTGTCATCAATGACAAAAGGGGAGATTGTTGGAAATATTCTCATTGATGTCAAAGGTCTATCATTGGTGATAAAGGCCCCATAGCATTTAATGATGTTTTTAATATTTATATCTTAGTTAATGTGTGTTAATATTTATTTAATATTAATGAATATATTTTTGGTTACATAAAAGTCAAAAGAGAGCCCATAGAGAAGTCAATGAGTCATGGGGTAAAGACAATAGGAATGGGACACATTTTTCCATGAAGAGTCATCTGGAGGAATTCCAAGAGTTATGAAGTGAAGATACAAAAAGGTATGGTGCATTTTTCCATGAAGAATCACCTTAAGGAATTTGAAAGGTCAGCAAGATAAAGACAAAAGAGGAAAAGATGCATTTGCTTATGAAGGGTCACCATTTTACTTTTCAAATGTAAGGATATGAAGGGTCATACAAGTTTGGTTCTATTTTCCATGAGGATTGAAGGGTCTTAAATGGTGAAAGCCAAATGTTGGAAAGTTATAAATAAAGGCTTAAGAAGATATTTTTAATATGCAAGAGAGTGTATGGTTTTTTAGTTATTTTATATAAGAAAAGAGGAGAGAAAATCAATAGATGTTGTAGAGTTCTATCATTTGTTGAGTAAGCAAACATTGAGAGATAGTTGTGTTTTATACACAAGAGGGGTTGGTGCTCCTGTGGGTTGGTGCTCACAAATAGTTGCTATGTTAGTGCTAAAAAAAGGGGTTGGTACTCCTATAATTTGGTGCTTGAAAACTTTGTAATTTAAGTTGGTGCTCATTCATATACTTGAGATTATTCTCCATGGTTTTCCCCACTTTAGGTTTCCACATAAAAATTTGGTGTCTCTCTCTCTTATGTGGTGCATTTTATTGTTTTAGTTTTATTGCATAACTTGAATGTATGATTAAGTGGTTTAAATAAAAGAAATTAGATTAAGTAAAATATATATAATATACTAATTCACCCCCCCCCCTTAGTATATTTTATTCTTAATAAAAAATTTATTTGTAGAATCAATTTTGGTAAAATTATACAAAAGGCCACCAAGAATTTCAAATAGAGCATACAAGGCTTGGTGGTGTAAAAGATAGAGGTAGAATTAAGTAAAGTGAGAAGGAAGGTGATTGAACTGGATATTTTCAAAAGTAAGTTCTAGCTTACTAAGGATGAACATGCAAGACTCCTTAGGCAAACCAAAAGACTTCATCAACCTTCATTGATTAACTTGGATATTATGAAAGTACACAAAGTTTATGATGATAATGAGGAGAATGAGAAGAAGAAGAAGCAATATTTTGGTAGTGGATCTACATCTTCAGCTTCTACTTCAACTTCCACTCTAACTAGAGCCTATGTAACACTTGTAGAGGCATGTATATTTAGATTCCCTTTGTAAAATAGACAAATCATTATAGAAATGATTTTTTATTTTCTCATGTACACATTGCATGTTTTTGTAAAGTCAATTTATCTATTTATGACCTTTTTATCTTTTTATTAAAATGGTTTTAGACCATAGTTATAACTACATGTTCAAACTACCACATATAACAATCATGAATAGACTTGGAGGATGAGGCACCCCTCCCCAAGAATACCACCCAACTTTGTTTGTTGTCAAAAAAATTTGAAATACAAAGTAATAAGACAATTTAGTTATCCAATGAAGTGTTTGAGTATTTTATTTCCACTGTTGTGTTATTAGTTGCTATTTTTTATGGTTGTTTATTTTAATAATATTTAGTGTGATAAATATTCAAATATATTATTGATTTATTTGATTAATATCTTAATCTTAGATTTTCAATAGGTATTGAATATTGGTGAATGTATTGATTGAAATAGTCAAGCTAGATTGAATCATACTTCTAGATGTGTATTTGTGTTTTCTTGGTGTAGTTTTTTGAGAGTGTGCTATCACTACCTTGGATAATTCATTATTCCAAGCCATTATTTCCTATTTGAAGGGTGTGCAATAGTTGGCCTGATAGAAGCAACCTTTGTCTTAAGATATTAAACTTCCTACACATCTATTCCTTTAGACTCCGTAGCCATGTTTGATTGCTTATATGCAATTGCTATTAGCAACAAGCATTGGTTTCAATAAAACACATGTTTATCTAGAAACCAACCAAAGAAATAATTCTTGAGACACACAAAGATTTATTTTATACCTTGCCTTACCATATTTTATGTCTTTTATTAAGATCTACCCACTCTATAATAAAAGCTAGCCATCTATCTAACTCACGTAGGAATTTACTCTATTAGAAAGCCACACCTCCATCTAAAACCTTATCGACAACATGAATGCCCAATTGAATATTCCATCAATAGGTTGTCAAAGACCACATACCTACATCTCTTGCCCTAGAATGTAGTCTGCATCCATTGAGATCGTAAAATGTTAGAGGCTACCTTGTTATGGCTATGGTGTGCATAAAAATTACATAAATAACACCTAGACCACAAATTCCCTTATTTATTGAGATCCAACAAGATCATATTGTGATTTCCCCCTTGCTACCATTCCTCATATGCCAAAAATTATTGACATACTTGCACCAAAGTAGGAAAATGCTTCCACTAGTCAATATAGTGATTCCCAAGAAAATAAGAATTTTCAAGAGCTTAAAAGCATGTTTTAATCCTTTGGAAATGAGTTGATAAATATGAAGAGGTAGTAAGCCCAATTCAATAAACCTTATCAAACTACATATCAACCTTAGCAATAACCTTATCAGTGAAATAGGCTGCCTTACAAAGGAAATTTCCAAGGACAAGGCCAACAACAAAGCCAAGGATAAGGTCAGCCTAACTATGTTAGGAAAAATCACTATAATCCAAATGTTGTAAATACCACTACTACATTGGTCCCTACTCAAAATAATATTGCTCAAGAAGTTGAGGGTAACACACCTTAAAATCATTATTTTGGTCAATATATTATCCCAAACACTAAGTTTAATTAGGCATTCAATGAGAAATGGCATCAAGGTAATCAATATAGATAAAACCAAACCCTTATGGATCAGAGCACATAAGTACCTACAATGACAAAGCCATAAGAGCCTCAACAGGGCCAAGGGTCTAGTGAAGGACCAAACTAGCTAGATGCTACAATGGTTAATTCTTGGGGATCAACCAACAAACTTGATTACTTTTATGTAAGCAATTAAACATGGAATTAAACCAAAATTGAAAGCAACTAGAATCAGAAATAGCAAAGAATAAGAGATACAAGAAACCACCGTAAAAACTTGTATTAAACTCTTCCAGAAGGAAATACAATGAAAAAAATCACATTTTCTTCTCACACCTCTCAGATGTACAGATCTCATTCCCTCAAGAGTTTACAATCAATTCCAACAACCTGGATTGATACACATATATACAATATGTCTTGTACTATTCTTTCTTACACATACACACAAGCTATGAAGATCTATCCCTATTATATAAGATTAGGGATCATGAGCAATGCATTCACAACCATTAGATACACCTCCTAATCAAAGGCTTAAAACAGTCCTGCTAAAGATAGAGATGTGGACTTACAACTAATAGCTAAACTTATCATGCAAACAATCTGTTCCATCCACAAAAATAGACTTTTTGGACGCATAGGTGACCAATGTCGATCCCTGCCTGTCTGCACATGACTGATGTTAGCTGATATATAACCGACACTGGTAGCTACTAGTCGACTCCTTGCCATCATTGGCAACTGTGTAAATCTAGCAACTTCAGCATCCACTCATCTGGTGAAGGTTTTAGCTCCACACCTTAACAATCTCCCACTTGGAGATAAACAGCTACACCAGTACCTGTACAGCAACATCTTCTAGCTTCTCCATCTTCAAACTCAATCTTGAAGACCAACAAAAGTTGAATGAAGATTCAACTTCTCTTTTGTTACCGACTTTTTTAGCATATGCAGGGTTCTCATCTATATGGATCTTCTCCAGCTTCAACTCACCATCCTCCAATACATGTCTTATGAAGTGGTACCTAAGCTGTATATGTTTGGTTCTTGAATGAAAGGCTGAGTTCTTAACCAAATGAATTACACTTTGACTATCACTATATAATCTACAACTCTCTTGCTCCTTTCCTAGCTCTTCCATGAATCGTGTCATCCATATCATCTCTTTGCTAGCCTCTGTGACTGCAATATATTTTGCCTTTGTAGTAGACAAGGCAATAACCTTCTGCAACTTTGAAATCTAGCTAACCGCCATTCCACCAATAGTGAAAACATATCCTATGGTGCTCCTTCTTCCATCCAAATCACCTACCATATCCGAATCTACATAACCATGTAGAGAAGTGTTTGACCCTCCATAACACAAATGCCTACTGCTGGTCCCTCTCAAATATCTGAGAATCCACTGGATTGCTTTCCAGTGTTCCTTCCCTAGATTGGCCATATACTTACTGACAACTCCCACTACTTGGGAAATATCCAGTCTAGTACATACCATTGCATACATTAAGCTCCCAACTGTGGAAGCATATGGAACTCTACTCATGTACTCTACCTCATCATGTGAATTAGGACACTGTTCTTTACTCAACTTGAAGTGTCTAGCCATAGGTGTATTTACCGATTTTAGATCTTGCATATTGAACCTCTCTAACACCTTGTTCAGATAATCCTCTTGAGACAAAATCAACCTGTAATTTTTCCTGTCTCTCTTAATACTCATGCCAAGGATTTTCTTTGCTGCTCCCAAATCCTTCATGGCAAATGTGTGAGCTAATTTCACCTGAAGCTCAGAGATATCCTACATGTGTGATCCTGTAACCAGCATATCTTCTACATACAACAACATAATAATATATCTAACATTATCCAATCTCTTGAAATAAACACAATGGTCAGATTGACATCTACTGTAGCCATGCTCAGTCATAAACCTGTCAAACCTCAAATACCATTGTCTATGAGCTTGCTTGAGACCATACAAGCTTTTCTTCAATCTGCACACAAGTTTCTCCTTTCCTTTGACCTCAAATCCTTCTGACTAATCCATATATATTTCTTCATCCAAATCTCCATGAAGAAATGATGTCTTAACATCAAGCTGATCAAGATGCAAATCCTCAATAGCAACTAAAGATAATACAGTCCGAATAGAAGTCATTTTAACTACAAGAGAAAAAATTTCACCAAAATCAATACCTAGTTTCTGTGCAAATCCTTTCACTACCAACCTGGCCTTATATCTCATCTATCCATTCTCACCTTCCTTCAGTCTGTAGATCCATCTATTTTTTAGTGTTCTCTTTCCCACTGGCAACTCAACCAAATCCCATGTTTGGTTCTCTTTCAAGGAATCAACTTCCTCATTCATGCCTAGCTCCCACTGATTCTTGGATTCCACCTGTATCGCTTCATCAAAACTCTCTGGTTCTCCACTATCAATGAGCAATAAATAGAATAATGAAGGGGAATATCATATTGGAGGTTTACTTACCCTTTCTAACCTCTTGATGGGCATTTGAGACTCATTTTCTATTTGCTATCCACCCAAATTCTCTGACAGTGACTGACCTTGGTCACCTCCAGGCCTGTAACTGATCGACGTCGGTTCCACATGACTGATGTTGGTTCTTTTCTGACCAATGTCGGTCACTGTCTAATCGACATCAGTTCCTGTATTATTGACGTTGGTTCCTACCTAACCAACGTCAGTCTTTGTGTTTTCCTGTATGTGATTATTCTTTCTTGCGAGCTCATTTTGGACCGTCACCTCATCCAAATCTTCATGGCCCTGCTCAGAATTCTTCATCTTCTTGAGCTGATCACTATACATCACTTTTTCATTGAAAACAACATCACAGCTCCTAATTATTTTGTTAGTTCCTAGATTCCAAAATCAAAATCTGAAATCTCCAGAGCCATAACCAATAAATGTGCACCTCATAGACTTAGCATCCAGCTTCTTTCTATTTTCCTGATCAACGTGCAAAAAAGCTTCAAAACCAAAAACTCTAAGAAATGAAAGATATACCCTTTTACCTATCCATGCCTCTTATAGAATTCCACCATCCAGAGCTATAGAGGGTCCTCTATTAATCAGGTAAACTATAATAACTATAGCTTTTGTCCAAAATTGTAACGGCAAACCAGCATGCAATCTCATACTCTGTGCACGCTCCAATATTGTTTTGTTCATCCTTTCAGCAACTCCATTTTGCCTACATATTCCATTCATATAACAATAACTTCTGAACTTATTGCTGCAGTACTCACCACCATTGTCAGATCTAAGGCACTTCAGTCTCCTGCCTGTTTCTTTCTCAACTAAAGCTTTCCAAATCTTAAAAGTGTCAAAAACATCAAATTTCTTCCTTATGCAATAAACCCATAGCTTTCTTGTAGCATCATCAATGAAAGTAACATAATACTGTGATCCTCCAATAAAAGCTACCTGAGCTAGTCCCCACACGTTTGTGTGAACAAGGTCCAACTTGTGCTTCCTCTTTGTTGACCTAGTTTTGATAAAACTTACTCTCTTCTATTTTCTAAAAACACAATGCTCACAAAAATCTAGATCTATGCTTTTCAAATCTGAAAGCTTACCTTTTGACTTAAGAATAGTCATTCCCTTCTCACTCATGTGGCCAAGCCTATAGTGCCACAACTTTGCATCCACATCTGAAGTAGATAATACAAAAGGAGAATAATTAGTAATACAATTACATATATAGAGAGTACCTACTCTCTTACCTCTGACTAGTACAAGTGCACCCTTGGTAACCTTCCAGGATTCAGCTGTGAGAGTTACTATACAACCCTCATCACCCAACTTTCTTATAGAAATTAGATTCTGCTTCAGGGCTAGGACATGCATGACATCTTTCAACACCCATGTGTTGCCATTCTACAATTTCAGCTATACTTTTCCTTTGCCAACAATTTTACAAGGCTCATCATCCCCTAAATAAACTTTTCCAGAATCTCCCTGGACATAATCATTGAAAAATTCTCTATTTGGGGTAGCATGGAAAGAGGCCCCAAAATCTAAAACCCATGATTCTATTTTATCATGCAAAGAAAGTGAAAGAGCATCTTGTGCAACAATACTTGCAACTTTTGCTTCTTCATTACCTTCATGCTAATTCTCTTCATTAACCTTCAACCAACAATCTTTCTTTGCATGTCCTCTCTTTCCACAATTCCAGTAGGTTATCTTTCTTTTTCCATTTCTGGATTTGGATCTATTGCTCATCTTTGACTTAGACCTTGATCTCTCTTGCTTGCTCTTCTGTCTTTGCCTTCCCCTGCTTTCAATACTTAAAGCATTACCTGATGATTCCCCTGTGCTTTTCTTGCAAGTCTCTTCATTCAAGATTACACTAACAACATCATCTACTTTCAAGATATTTGTAGCAAATGCAGTATTACTACCATTACTAAACTATGCCAACTTTCAAGTAAAGAGCATAAAATTAAAAGAGCTTTAATTTCATCATCAAAAACTATTTTGACTGAATTTAATTGATTTACAATTCCATGGAAATCATTAAGATGATTAGATACAGATCCACCTTCCTACATTTTCAAATTAAATAACTGCTTCATAAGATATACCTTATTTGAAGTTGAGGGTTTTTCATATAAATTTTCTAAATTAGTCATTAACTCTACCATTGTCTTTGCTTGTGACAAGTTAGAAATCACAGTAGATGCCAGACTCAATCTTATAGATCCAAGAGCCCTTCTATCAAGAACTTCCCATTCTTCATCTTCCATATCTATGGGCTTTCTATCAACCTGACCTAATGGTAAATATAGATCTTTCTGATACATATAATCTTCTATCTGCATTCTCCATAATTGGTAATTCTTGTCATTAAACTTCTCCATTCTCAGTTTACTTTCTTCTGCCATTGCTTCTCCCACTCAAATAGAAACCCTTGTGAGTGACCTATAATCAACAAACACTAACCAGATCTGAAACACCTATTAGTCAACTTGAGCTCTGATACCACTTGTTGGGGATCAACCAACAAACTTGATTACTTTTATGTAAGTAATTAAACATATAATTAAACCAAAATTGAAAGCAACTAGAATCAGAAATAGCAAAGAATAAGAGATACAAGAAACCACCCTGAAAACTTGTATTAAACTCTTCCAGAAGGAGATACAATGAATAAAATCACACTTTCTTCTCACACCTCTCAGATGTACAGATCTCTTTCCCTCAAGAGTTTACAATCAATTCCAACAACCTAGATTGATACACACATATACAATATGTCTTGTACTATTATTTATTACACACACACACACAAGCTATGAAGATCTATCCCTATTATATAAGATTAGGGATCATGAGTAATGCATTCACAACTATTAGATACACCTCCTAATCAAAGGCTTAAAACAGTCCTGCTAAAGATAGAGACGCGGACTTACAACTAAAATCTAAACTTATCATGTAAACAATCTGTTCCATCCATGAAAATAGACTTTCTAGACACACAGGTGACCGACGTCAGTCCCTACCTATCTGCACATGATTGACGTTGGCTGATATATAACCGACGTCGATAGCTACTAGTCGACTCCTTGTCATCATTAGTGACTCTGTAAATCTAGCAACTTCAACATCCGCTCATCTGGTGAAGGTTTTAGCTCCACACCTTAACATTAATTATAACCAATAAGAATGCTACACACTTAATCAATATGCTAGTTGATTTAGAGCATACACTTGTTTTACTCACTTATCCTTGTTTCGAAATCCACTTCCTTTGATAATAACTCTTAGTCTCACTCTTCAAGTAATATTAATTGAGATTAACCTAGTTATCTTGTAATTTTCAATGCTTTTGATATTTATTAATATTGGTTTCATTACCATCTCTTTTTATTCATCAACTCTATCAACATTCTTGAAGTTTCATTTCAGTCCTTTGCATAACTCTACATATTTTGCTCACAATCCTTATAGCCTAATTTTTGGGCTTATTAGCTTTTTATGGCTCCATACCTTAATTTGAAAATTGATTCTTAATGTAGATTCCCTTTTACCTATTATCTCAATTTACCAAGTGTTAGTCCTTTACTATAGGTTGGACCATGCTTTAAACCTATTTTATACCACTGTTTAGGCCTATTAGGCTTGTTTACCCTATTTGCACCCTCAATAAATTTAACCCATAAAAATAATTTTGTACCATAAAAGGAACCTTTATATTTAGTATAAAAACTTAAACTATGCTTAGAATATAAATTCTTGGCCTTTTTTATGGTTAAAATAGGATATATAGATAAAACCCTAGTTTAGGGTTTTTTGGTACTTATCTCAGCCTGAGAGTAGATAAAATTTGATTATGGATGTATCAAAGTAATTAAAAAGACCATAATAGTTTAATAGGTCTATATTAACCTTTTGAATGTCTCCTAATGATTAAATAACACTAGTCAATCATTTATCTTATCTTTTCCTATCAAAATGTGATTGATTGTGTCAAGAAAAATGATAGTATATAGGTCTATGCTCTATGGTAACAAGTTCGTAACTCACAATCCAATTCTAATATTCAAATACATTCAATATGCATGTAAAATACCCACCAATATGTCTTATATAACTTATAAAATGATGGTGTGAACCTTTCACACTAGTCACAGATTGATCAGTCTATGCACTAAAAAATTTATACAAGAAACTAGGGTTTTGTATTAGTTTTGAAGACTTAAATAGTTCTCATGGAATTAATTTTGAGCTTATAGTCTTTAAAAATATGAAATAACCTATTTAAATGATGAGAACATAGTGAAAATTGAGTCTATGATTATTCTTTCATTAGAACAAGCACACAGTCTATTACATAATCAACAACTTAAAATAGGGGTCTATTCATGAATAGGTATGAACACCAAATTCTTTGATCACTATTAATTTCAACATGTAATCTCAAAATACATTCAATAATGCTTCTAAAATGTTCATAATACTTTTCCAATTCTATTTAACTATCAATCATGAAGATACAGTCTGTAACCAAGACAAAATACTCAAAACAGAGGTTTGCACTATGATTGTACAAGAGGAAGGACCTCTTTTTCTCTTTTATTCCTTCAAATTACTTCCTCAAACAAACATTAATCCTTAAAAATTTATTTCCAATCATTCTATAAAGATTCCAAACATTAGATTTCAAACATCAACTTACCAAATGTATAAAATTATCAGATCATAGTTATGTATACCCAGAAAATAGGGTTACTATTCTTTCTTCAACATTTAAAATAATATTTTCTTTGTCTCTTGGGTCTAATTCCCATGATTTATTGAATATTTTTTAGCCATTGACTAAGAATTCAAAATGCAATCTTATATACATAATAACTACCAAAACTTATTCTTATAAGCTTCTAGTCCATTCTTGAAAACTACCTCTTATGGGATTGTGGATAAATTATGACTAAATACCTTTGACCATTCATTGAATTACCTCTAATAACACCTCATATACCTAACACAATCATTTCATAACATGACCTAGGGTAAGAAAATCTCAAAGCTTTCTCAAACATTAAAATATTTAAATAATGTTTTTTGGTGAGAAATGTGTTTTTGAATGCTTCAATAAATCTAAAAGCTATAAAAGACCATAAAAATACCTTAAAATGATTCTAATATACATAAACACTTGGAAAAAAACAAAAATGGAATCTATCTAAGATGGCCCTACATCATACTTCCAAGGGTAAAAGAAATTGAGCTTCAAGCTCAATGTGACTTTTTTTTTTCTCTTCTTCCAATATCTTGAAGGTTTATGATATTTTGTTCTTCTATTTTTTCCTATAGCCTCAAATTATTTTACTATAAATCTATCTTATATCTCATCTTCTGATTATGCTTAGCTAATATCTACACTTTTGGACTAAAACTTTACCACTTAAATGCTAATATGACTCTCATATGTACTGAGAGAGTACTTCAGTTGTACCTCTTTGTCTTCACCTTTACTTTCTTAATACTCATGATGATAAAACCACTCTCGTACTAGTTATTATATATTTTTCTTGCCCTTATCCTTAATTTATCCAAATTTTACTCTCTTTCTTTGCTTTGAAGTATGAAAATTATTTCTTTTTCTTCAATCTTTGTCTCTTAGCAAGGTTTTTCTTGACAGGGCTCAATTTTAGCTCCTTGAAACTGAACATCCACTTTCTTTCTCACTTAAAAATCTTGTGTAATTGTTTCCTGCTACTTATGTACACTTAGATCACAAAACAACTTATTATAAGTAAATTTTAGAGCCTTCATGGCTCTCTCTTGGGCTACCTCCTTAGAGACTTGATTATCCATCTTCCTCTCCTACTTGGTGTCATTCCCAAACCATTTATTTTCCATTTTATCTACAATGTATATTACTATTATGTTGTCTTCTCTCTAACAGGATTGGTTGCCCTTCTTATTTTGGTTATCTTATTTCTTGAGCACTCTTATAGGTGTTATGCCTTATTTTATTTGAATACTACTTGGTGTGACCTAGCATTCTTTTTTATCCTCTTTTATGTCCATATTTATGGAATCAAAACTCTTCATTATCACTATATCAAGACAACTTACCTTTTCTTCTTTCTTATGTGTTTCGACCAAACCCAAACTTTCCATGTCTTTACTCCAATATTATTTTGTTTCAATCATCATTATTTTCTCATCTATTCTTTCTTATTCACCTTTCAATGAAATAAAAATGTATATCTCTCCATGTTTCTTGATGGTGTATGTATTGTCATGACCATTATTAATAGCCTACCTATCAAACTTTCATGGTCTCCCTTAGAATAAATGATAAACATCTATGGGCATAATATCAAATAAGACTTTATCTCTATATCCTCCTATATGGAATTCAACCAAACTTTGTTCACTTATCAAGATTTTATTTCCTTTCTATACCCATGCAACCTTGTATGGTTGTGTATG
This sequence comes from Torreya grandis, assembly GCA_037957365.1. Lineage (NCBI taxonomy): Eukaryota > Viridiplantae > Streptophyta > Pinopsida > Cupressales > Taxaceae > Torreya > Torreya grandis. The sequence goes on from JARHVA010004295.1 coordinate 1,251,952, forward strand.
TGGCATCCTTTTCAAACCCAACTTCTACACCATCTCTAAAGACAATATTGTTAGTGTTTCCTCCATCAATGACTAAATTACAAACCTTACCTTTTTCTTTGTGCGTAATTTTGATTAAGCTTCTCCTTTGGGATGGATTTTTGTCTTGCTTTATCTAATGGAAGAATATTCTCCTCATGACTAAAGACTTATTTATTTTTTGACTTATTTCCTCATTTACTTCTCTTGTACTATTTTATTGCATACTTTTACAAAAACTCAATGAACACTCTACTACTCTATGCCCCTCTCTATGACAATGCCAACATTATCCTTGAAATATTTGTCTTCATTCACTTCTCATGGGGCATTCTTGTCTTCTTAATATATTAGGAATAAATGGTCTAATATCCCATTCATGGTTTTTTACTCCCATGCCTTCTTGAACTATTTCTACCTATATTTATGGTCATTCTTGAACCACCTCTTCGTTTCGTCTTTCATTTATTCCTAGTTATAAGGTACTACATGACCTTATTATCTACCATTTTATTCTTCTATATCTATTAGTTCTCCTTTTACACTCTCCTTGAGAGCATCCTCAATATCCTTCATCCTTATGACCAATGGTGCAATCAAATATGTCACATGGTCTATCATATTCTTAACCAAATCTTCATCTTTGCTATCTCTCTCCATGGAACTTTGCTCTTGGCTCATTATCCTGTAATTCACCTCCAAACACATGTTTTAAATATTTTTCACAATGCAATAAGAATATTTCCTTATCTAATACCAAAATTATTCATAGCATACACCAATTTGACTCAATTATCCTTGTTTCTAAATCCACTTCCTTTGACAATGACTCTTAGGCTCACTCTTCAAGTAATGTTAATTGAGATTCACCTAGTTCTATTATAATTTTCAATGATTTTGATATTTATTAATAGTGTTTTCATTACCATATCTTTCCATTAATAAACTTTATCAACATTCTCCAATTTTTATCTCATTCCTTTGCATAACTCTACATATTTCACTCATAGTCCTCGTAGCTCTATTTTTAGGATTATTGGATTTTTAGGGATCTATAACTTGTAAATTTTGAAATTTGAATCTTGATGAAAATATCCTTTTAATTATTATCTCACTTTACCAAGTCTTAGTCCTTAACTCTATGTTTGGACCACTCTTTAAACCTCTTTTATACCATTGTTTATGTCTACTAGGCCTGTTTACCCTGTTTGCACCCTCAATCAATTTAACATATATAAATGATTATGTACCACAAATTAACCTTGATATTAAGTCTAAAACATTAAAATATGGTTAAACTATAAACATTTTTCTTTTTTTTTATGGTTAAAAAAAGAGATATAGACAAAAGCCTAGTTTAGGGCTTCTGGGCGCCTATCTCAGCCTAAGAGTAGATAAAATTCAATTGTGAATGTTTCAGAGTGGCTCAAAGGACAAAAATAGATTTAAAAAGTATATATTAACATTTTTAATTTCTCCCAATAATTAAATAACATAGGTTAATCCTCTATCTTAGCTTTTCCTATCAAAATGTGTTTGACTATGTCAAGAAAATGATAGTATGCAGGTCTATGATCTATGGGAACAAGTTAGTAACTCATAATCTAATTCCAAGATTATAATAAATTAAAGATATATGAAAATAAATAAATAATTCATATTATATAACCTTTAAAAATATGGTATGAACCTTTCACATTAATCACAAAATGATCAGTCTGTACACTAATAGTTTACTATAGGAAACCATGGTTTTCTACAAGTTTCCAAGCCTGAAACAGTTCTGATGGCATTAATTTCAAGCTTAAACTCTTGAATAATATCAAATAACCTATATAAATGTTAATGACATAGTGCAAATTGAATCTATGTTTATTCCTTCATTAGAACAAGCACACAGTCTATTACATAATAAACAACTTCAAACAGGGGTTTATTCATGAATAGGTCTAAACACCAAATGCTTTTATCACTATTACTTTAAATATTTAGTCTCAAAATACTTTCAATAATCCTTCAAAAACATCTATAATAATTGGCCAATTCCATTTGGCTATCAATCATAGAGATACAGTCTGCAACCAAGATAAAATACTCAAAATAGGGGTTTATATTATGATACTTCTAGAATAGGGACCGATTTTTATCTTGTATTCCTTTGAATTCCTTCCTAAAACAAACATACATCCTTTGACATGTATTACTAATCATGCTATAAATATTCCAAAATTTAGATTTCAAAACATCAACTTACCAAATGCATAAAATTATCAAATCACAATTATGTATACCTAGAAAATAAGGTTACTAGACTTTCTTCAAAATTTAAAATCATTTTTCATTTATATTTTGGGTTTAATTACCATGCTTCATTAAATATTTTTTAGCCACTGACTAAGATTTCAAAATGACAAGCTTATATATAAAATAACTACCAAAACTAATTCTTGCAAGCTTTTAGTCCATTCTTGAAAACTGCCTCCTATGGGCTTTTGGATGAATTATGACTAAAGGAATTTGAAAATAAATTTCATGAAATCTAATAACCCCTCATAGACCTAACATAAACATTGGACAACATGACCTAGGCTAAGAACATCCCAAAACTTTCTCAAACATTCAAATATTTAAATAATGATTTTTGGTGAGAGATGTGTTTTTGAATGCTTCAAGCAACCTAACACCTATATTAAACCATGAAAATACCATTTAATGATTATAATACCCCTAAACACTTGAAATAATCTAAAATTTGAATCTATCTATAATGCCCCTACATCACTAGTTCTAGCCAAGCATACATTCTAATGGTAACTAATACAAGGTTCAAGAGAAGGAACATGGATGGTAGTCAAGAAGCAGTCAAAGAGCTCCCTACCATTATTATTTTACTATCCAAGCCAAAGGAACCTACTTTTTCCCCAAAGACCCCAAGTACTCCAAAGAATTAAGGTCATGGGAATGCCTTTGTGCCCCAAAACTCATAAGTTTAAGGTATAGTTATGGCTCCTAAAGCACAACCAAAAGTTGGTAAATTACCCATCAAAATTGTGGAACAAATGAAAAAAATCCATTTTGAGTGTGACAATGTAGAATGTGTTTTCTATACCTGGTCAAGTGGATATCCTTCAAGAAGGATTATCAAAGATCAAAATGTTTTAGATAAGAAAAATGTAGTTCTCACCAATATATCCAAAGGACCTAATGAAGGGAAATTAAATAAGGTGCCCAAACCTCCTCCCTTCTACAATTTTGTGATCATTGGTGACTCTTTAGTTCAAAATTGCATGGTAGGTAGTGGAACAAACACTACAGTGATGCCAAAGTCCATAGCAGATCAGCTTGGTTTGAATAATGATCCCCAAGCTAAGGTAGTTTTATATCTTGATGGATCTTCCACCAAAACAACTAACATTAGAAAAGGTATAAACATGGCTTAATATGGCTTAATATGTGTTGATTCTTGATGTGCCTCCTCATTTTTCTCTATGTTTATCTAGATACTTTACAACAAAAATTAGAGGTTACTTAGTAGCAGATTGGTCGTACATGGATTTCAGGACAAGGTATGGGACCAAGGTATGCATAAAATTTGAGCCTATTACATAATTTCATAGAGAACCTTATGGGATAGATAACTCAAACATCAACTATACCATCTTAGATGAATATGAACACCTAGTTGGTCAAGAACTAAACACTCATCTTGAAGAGATACCTTACATGTTCTTGGATGAGTTATAGAGTGATAATCATTTAATTGAACCACTGTAAGGTATTGAAGAAAAGGATGGGTGTTTACTACTTGCACGAGGAATTGAATCCATGTCATCCCTCACTAGGCCACAAGAAGATGTTGGTGGTTTATGTAAATTTTTCTTTGATAGTTCAAGGAGATAACATGGGATAGATGAATGTGCAATGTTATTATCTCCCTCAAATGATAAGTACTTCTCTTCTTATAGAGTCTAATTTAGTTTTTATTATAATGCAATAGAGTATGAAGTCCTCATTCATGGTTTTCAATGGGATAGTAAGGGAGGAATTAAGCAATTGCAAGTATATGTAGATATTAAGCTAATAGTGCATCAAGTGAGAGGATAGAATATCACCAAGAATACCTTGATGATATCATACAAGCACAAAGTGTGGGACATTTTTGAGGATTTTGAGACTTTCAAAATCCAAGTAATGTGAAGGAACCAAAACCAACATGCTAATAGGTTGGTAGTTTTGGGAGCTCAATTTGATCTCCCAAATGAATTTAAAAGGTCCAAAGTGTAGCCACATGTTAAAGTGGTGGTAAGGCCATAATTTTATATAAAATGAAGCTCATTGGCAGGTCTTTGATAATGACAATAAGATTATTTCTTTCTTTCATTATGAAGTAGAGTTTTACTCATTAAACTAAGGTAAATTTAAACATCAATATGAAGATCAAATTGTTCAACTAAGGTCTAACAAGCTTCCTAAAGGGTTGGTTACCATTGAAGGTGTTTTCCATGAGGGAGACCATATGAGAAAAGACAAAGTAGTAATGTCAACCAATGAAGATAACTATGAAATAGTCCTTATCCTTAAAGACAAGCTCCTTAAGATTGGAAAGGTAAGCAATAGGGCCAAAAGGCATAATTTCATTGAGATTTGTAAAGAATGTGCAGATATCTTTACTTGGGACTATAGTGACCTAAGAGTTTCTTATCCCAAACTAGCCCAACACACTATATAATTGGATTCTAATGCCAAACCTGTTAAGTAAAATCAAGGCCTATCAAACCTAAAATAGAATTTATTATGAGGAAAGAATTGACTAAGTTTATTGAATCAAAGATCATCTTTCCCATCAAACACTCCTCATGGGTAGCTAATTTAGTGCCTATGAGGAAGAAGAATGGGGAGATCAGATTGTGTGTTGATATATAGGACCTAAATAGGGTCTCCTTGAAAGATCATTACCATTTACCATCCACAGAGTAAATTCTTTAGATAGTTGTAGGTTTAGAATGATTCTCCCTTTTGGATGGGTATTCATGTTACAACTAGGTACTAATAAGAGGAGAATACCAATACAAGACTTCATTCACCACAAAGTGGGTGACACATGATTATCAAAAGATGCCTTTTGTCTTATCAAACTTTGCAGACACATTTTAAAGAGTAATAGGCATGGATTTCTAAGGTTTTCTAAATTATATGGTGCTTATCTTCTTGGATGGCATCACAATTTTCTATAATAAGGCTAGTGAGCACTTATATCACTTGAGATTGATCTTTGAAAAGTGTAGAGAATATGGGATCTCTTTGAATCCTAGGAAATGTGTGTTTGTTATTCATGAAGGTAAACTCTTGGGTTACATTATATTAAAACATGGATTAGCCATAGAACCTGATAGAATAAGTGTCATCTTGGCCTTATCTTTATCCAAGCACAAGAAAGGACTCAAAAGCTTCCTTGGGAAAATAAACTTTGTGAGAAGGTTTATACCTAATTTTTCAAACATGGTCAAACCCATCACTGCCATATTAAAGAAGAACCAAGTGTTCACTTGGTCAAATGAAGGTAAATAAAAATTTAAGGGTATCAATCATGCCATTGATAAAGTACCCTCACTCATTAATCTTAATTTAGAAAGGGATTTCATATTGTACACCCTTACTAATGTTGACTATATATCAACTATGCTGACATAGAAGAATAGTGAAGGACTTGAGTAGTCAATTGCTTTCTTGAGTCAAGGGATTGATGGATATGAGGTAAGGTAAAATTTTGTAGATTTTTTTTTTCAACTTTGAGAAGCCTCAAAAAAATCAAACAAATGCTCTCCAATAGCCATATTCATATTATGGTGCCTCATTCTAGAGTGAGGGATTTTCTCCTCAGAAAAGATGTAAATGAGAAGAGAGCTGGTTGGATTACTAAGGTCATGGAGTATAATGTGGATATCAAGGTCAATAAGCTAGTGAGAGGTAAAGGCTTATGTAATAATATGGTTGATGATCTTCATAAAGATAAAGAAGTTATTTTGTTGACACAAGACAACTCAGAAATAGATGCACCTCCACCTTACACTAGTTGGCTCCAGGACATGACACATTTTTTGGTAATAGGTGAGTGCCATTGAGGTATGGATAGAGTAATGATAAGGTATTTTAAACTTTAGTTCATACCATATGCATTGGTTGATTGGGTCTTATTTAAAAAATACCTCAATGGAGTGCTTCTTAGATGCATTGATGACAATTAAAGTGACATATATCTTGAATAAATTCCATGATGGACCTATAGGAGGCCATTTTTCTTCAAGGAATACAACAACAAGAATAATGAGAGTTGGTTATTACTGGACCAGCCTCATCAAAGATGCCTATGCATGAGTCAAAAAATGTGAAAAAAGTGCTCTTTTTATAGGTAAGCAAAGATTGGTAGCCCTTTCTCTCAACCTAGTACAAGTGGAACTTCATGTAGTAGGGTTTGGACTTCATATGAATGATCAATCCACTTTCCAGTGGAGAACATAAATGGGTGCTCATTACTATTGACTACTTCACTAGGTGGGTGGAAGTAATTTTCCTAAAAGAAGATAATGAAATAGTAGTACTGGAATTTTATGATAACATAGTGACCAGGTTTGGTGTACTAGCCACAATAATTTTAGATAATGCCTTAGCATTTTTTGGTATGAGAACAAGTAAATGGGCACTTCAACTAAGCATCTACTTTAGTACACCCTCCAATTATTAACCCTAAGGTAATATATTGGTAGAGTCCATAAAAAAGAAATTAATGGGGATTATCAAGAGGACTATGGACGAAAACCAAAGAGTATGGCACATAAAGATAAGGAAAACCTTATAGGTTGATAGAGTGACTCCCAAATTTGCCATTGGTAATTCACCATATGTTTTTATATATGGGAGGGAGGCCAAATTTCCCATCTCTCTTGAATTGCATGCCTTGAAGTTAGCCCATCAGCTTGAGTTGATGGAAAATGAACCTATGAACATGAGGATGGTAGAGCTCATGGATCTTAAAGAAACCATGGACCTTGTAATGAAGACACTTGAGTCACATCAAGCTTAGGTCAAAAAAGCCTTTGATAAGATATCCATCACAAGGGAATTTAAAGAAGGAGATCTAGTGCTCAAGTGGGATTCAAATAAGGACAAGCCATGTAATTATACCAAGTTTGAGAGCTTATGGAGTGGCCATTATTTGATTCATGGTTGCAAACAACACAAGGATTTTTAGCTTGCCTAGCTACCCATCGTAGTCAATGGCATTTATTTAAATCCTTGTTATTAAAATATTTTGCATCCATTGTATAATATTATACATATTAGATTAGATTTCACATTTTACTCTAAGTACCTCATGCACATTTATTTTCTATTGTGTGTTCCCTTCCCTAAGTTCCTTAGGCACATTGTTGGTTCTGTTTCTTTTGTGCTTTTTCTTCAAGATAAATTTTCTAGAAAAAGGTAGCCTTGTATAATTTTCATGATCAATTGAGAAGGAAATATTTGAGACTCCATGCCCAATGGAAAATTTAAGGATACTAGTCTCTTACATAATAGGAATGCAATTTAAATATGTCACCAAAAATTTTGGCCAACTTTGGCCTACATATAAATATTTTTATAGATGAATCAATATTCTAGAAGTCTTGGTATGGAGTAAGAACCTAAGTAGAGTTAAACTAAGAAGCAGGTCTAGAAATAAATTTAAAATTACAAGCAAAAGGATTCACCAAGTTATCATGGTATTCATTTAATTTAAAGAGCATGAATTAGTTTTTCAAAAGTCTCATAGGTTTATCAAAATCTTTAAAGGGAGAAAAATGACATGCACAAGCCTAGAAGAGATAGATCGTCATGACATTTCATGTAGGAATGAATTGGTTAGTCTGGTTGTGCATATTAATAAGTATAATTTGGAGGCACCTCAAAGTCAAATAATTACATGAATATGATTTTATTTGTGCCATTAATACCCTTTAATTTTTTTTATCTTTATTAGTTGTCTATCTCAAGATACAAGCCTTTAAATTTAAACTAGCAGAGTGGGACATGCATAGAGATGTCAAGTTAAAACCATAAGAAATAGCCATTTGAATTAAAATTATCAAAGGTTCCTAAGAATAAATGTAGATCTGAGAAATGTTGAAATATCACTTGAGAAGATTAAAAATTAATTACACATGGACAAAAGCTCAAGTTTGTGTGCCCAAATAGATCTACGGTGCATGTTTAATCATGTAGGTAGAGATCAATAATGAGCATCAAATAAATAAGTTAGTGGATCCTAAGGATGAATGTGAGGATGATAAGTGTCATGATCTCAAATAATTAAAATATCAATGGTGTATTTTTTATCAAGTAGATATAAGATCGATGGCATGCATTCGATTGCAGGCAAGATGAATAGTGTGAGTGAGGTCAAGAAGTCAATGAGCTTAGATTGAATGTTAGGATGAAATGTGGCACAATAATGTTAACTGAATAAAGACTAACTATATAATTCATAAAAATAACATGGAAATGATAAGTGTCACAATCTCAAAACTTGAATCAATATCAATGACAGATAAAGAAAGTCAAATCTAGGAGACTTCAAATGGAGATCAAATATGATCTAGATAAAGATAGAATAGGTATTTCAAAGTGGCCACCATTAAAGCTTGGTCAGGGCCTCTGGTCAAGGATTTAGAGCATACAAAGTTTGTTTTTTAGGATTTTAGTAGTTTTTCATTACTATGATCGTTGTTCTTTAAATAAGATCCATGCATATAATGATTTCCCATCTCCTACAAGGTTCGAAGGTAGAATAAGTTTATTCAAACCTAATATAGTTCAAGAACGAGGCCATATAGCCTGATAGTATTTTCATTTATATTACAAATATAGTAAAACCAATAAATGGGATTTGTTTTCATCTATAGTAAGACCTATGCTCAAATATTGAAGTAGGGGGTAGATGTGTGATTACAGAGAAGTGTCTCATCTATTAACATAGTTATATCCCTGACAAATAGGTTCCTATAGCTGCTCAAAATAGATATAATAATGTATATATTAGATCAAGAGATATGAGGATTTTGTCTTTATAATTAATCCAAGTGGAAGATGATGTAGAGTTCTAAGATGGAGATCTGGTGGTTGGAAAATACAATTGGAGTTTTTAATAGATTTTTAGAGGTTGTCCCTTCATGGTAGGATCATAACTCATCATCCTTAGCAATTTCTAGCCTTTTAGTATGTTTCTCAACCAATGAGAAAGTTTGAAAGCCTTTAAGACAAACGAAAGGTTATTTGTCCATGATGGATTAGTCTTGATTGGATCAAAATATGGTTAAGCATTCATTAATGAGTGGTGGTATCTCATTAATGATTTTCTAATGATGTGTTCCTCCTCTATTTCTTCACCTTTCTCCCACATCTCGTATTTCATTTCCCATTATAAAGGACTCTCTCTTTCTTTTTAGATAGATTCTTTAACTTTTGGAAAGAAGAGCAAGAGACTCTCATTTTTTGATAAGGTGAGACCCTATCAAAAAATTGTATGAAATATCTTGAATCCATAAATGAATTTCTTTACCTATCTCTTCCCTCTGAATTGTGCTTAGTAATATTTTGCATGATGGTATTGTGAAGGATATTCTTCCATGTCCATTGTATTTATTTCTTGCCTATTTTTAGGTGTTTTCAAGTTAGTTTCAAGTTTGGAATTGTGTTATTTTTACCATTAATGAACGCTAGGTGTGAATCTTAGAATTCATCCTTTCTTCATTCATTGCTTCCTGAGCCTAGTTCATGAAATACTTATACAATTATATATATTTTGATATTATGTGAGCTAGTAATATCTTATGTTTCTTTAGTGTATATTTCATGTTTGTGTGAGTTCTCAATTAAATTTAGTGCATCACCTTTGATCTTTCTTATCAACCCTATTCTTGTTTTCTAACCCTTTTCAAACTAGAATCATTAGTATAGATAATCCATCAAGAGGAAGTAAGCCTTCTCCAGAGGTTCAAACCCACCATAGGATACCCATAGCTTGGGTTTGTCCCAATATTGTGACTTAGTTAGAGGGAGCTAGAAGAACTCTCCCCAAGGGTGCAAACTAATGTTACAACAAGATATTCATTAAAATATCCATTTTTTATTCATTTTTATCAAGCTAAAAATAAAAAATATTTGGATATCATTATTAATTACAATACTATTTTCATAGTAGTAGTTTTTTTCCTTATATTGTACTTGAATTTATCTCTTCTTCATTTGATGTTCATAGGTCTAATATGGAGTGCACACACACTAATTATAACCTAGTCATGATTTACCCTCTTCTAATTATGCTTCTTAATCCTTACATGATGATACATTATCAATTTAATATATTTTATAATCCTTTGAACATGATTCATATTGATATATTGGCTACACTATGCTGACTCACATTGTAATTTTCTCTCATAACTAATAATCCTAGTCTAGATTCTACTCTAAGTTATCCTAATAATGGTGATGGTATATTACCTTGTCCTAAGATTGATCCACTACCTAAATTTTGGGATGATGATCCATATTGTGATTTTCATAAGGTCTATGTTAATTAAGTTATGGATTACCAAAAACATCATAAATTCCTCACACAAGATCAAGATTCACGTTCCACTCCTTCTATAGATAAATGACCTCCATAGTCAGCTAATCCTAGATGTATTTTTTATTTTCATGGAATAAACATGAATTATTGTACTCATTACCAATATATTTAAAAAATACTTGATGCACTTTGTCCAATCAAAACACAATCTACTAATTCTAATCTACTTCCTCCTAATATACTTCTAGAGTATAGTCATAAACACGGGAAGGTTTATTTTCTTTAGAATTAGTGTGCTAAACATCATATAAAGAGGTATATAATCTTGAAATATAATTTTAATGATTTTACATGGTCTACACCATCACCTTATCATTAATTTACTCTAAGTCAATTATGGGTAAAGGCTTAACTTTCCATGCATCCTACATCATTTCATAGTTATGAGCATATCAATCACATTGTAGTATCAAATACTTAAGTAACATTCAAAGGATATTACAAATATTCATCCTTATTATTTTTTAATACCTAATTTATCAATATAGATAATGCATCAGTAGTCTTCACACATCTCTCAATGAAGATAGATGAAACTTTGGTTAAGACTAGATTCCTGCTATAAAAAGATTTATTAGATGTTATATTGATGATGTATGCCATGAAATCTATCATTATTTGTGACCAAATTTTTTCCATGGAATATTATGCCTCATATTTTTATTTGAGTGGTTTTTTATATTCATACTTCATTATAGCATTTATGATCCATTAACTATGCTTTTCATTCCTCTATTTTTAAACTGTTATCTTTACATTCATGGTGCTTAATTTACAACTCTCAAATATTTATATATATTAAATTATAGCTCTTTAATATAATTTTATTATATACTTTGAAAACACTTGTATTCCCCTATCTTGGGATGATTCTTTCTTACCTTTATGTTTAGGTTAGATTACTTGATGAATAGTATGATTATTTATGTGACATGGATCTTAGACCACATCATACAAAGCATATCCACCATTGTACCATTTATTACATAGGTCTCTCACAATACCCATTGAGAACCCTTAACATGATATTCCAAACATGCATCCTTCTTCTTCTAACATACCTACTTTATCCAATGAGATAGTGCATCAAGAAGTCCTTGCATGTCTCTTAGTGAAGTTGGAAGAAAATATGGTTAAGGCTAGATTCTAGTTACAACATGATTTATCATATGTTATTGATGAGGTATGCCATGAAATATATTAGTATTTATGAGCACATTTTTTTTTCATGGAACATTATGCATCATATTTTTATTCAAGCAGTTTTTAATATCCATACTCCATTACAACATTTGTGATGAATTAATTAGATTTTTATTTCCTCTATATATACACTACTATATTTATATTCATGATTCTTTCTTCATAAATATTGAATATTTATATATTAAGTTCTAACTATAATTAAAATTTATTGTATACTTTTAAAACACTTGTATTCACCCCATATTTGGATGATTCTTCCTTTCATGGATGTTTATGATAGACCACTTATTAAATAGTATAATTATTTATGTGAGATGGCTACTAGACCATACCCTATGCAATCTTATTTATATTATGATTAGATACAAATCATACTCACCATTTTACCATTTATTTCAAACATATATCATCATCCCCATTTCTCCTATATATTTCCCTCATCTTAAGCACACATATGGTTAGTATTCATAGTACATGGTTAGTTAAGGGAAATTGTAAGCATATTTAAGCCTGACATAGTCTTTAATTACTTGTCTCTTATAATTAAAGCATATGTTTCTTTGCATTTTCACCTATACCACTCATGATTGGTTCATTTGAATCCATACAAAATATGAATAGAAAAAACCTAAAAAGTTAAAATCCAAACCATTAAAATAAAAGATAAAAATAAAAAGGAAAAAATAAATATTCAAACATCCAAATCAGACAAAGAGATGTGATTCTTCTTTGGCACATCTCATGTCCTAGTTGAATCTCAAAATCCATAGTTGGCCTCGTGACTGATTTGAGGTCCATCAGGGTGTGGTAAGATAGTGGACTAGGATATGAAGTCTTATTACTATATCTAGTGCCACCTAATTTCTCATGCAAGTACCTAATCTTTGTAGTATACTGATGGATCTATAAGAGGTCCTCAAGAATGGGGAACACATTATGAGAACGTAGACCCATTTAAAAATATTTTTAAATAACCTTGATGATATGATCTAGGTACTTCACTCATTAGACAAAAAATTTATGTCTACTATTAATAGTATCTTAATTCTATTATCTAAACAAAATCTTAGCACTTGAAGATTTAGTCAGTATGTTTCATTTATGCCAAGGATTGATAAAATGATTATGTCATTTTTTCATTCCATTTTTACATCATATAATTTTTGATATTATCCTTGATTAATATCATTGCATAACTAATCATGCCTCTATAGTTATCCTTTTATGATTTTTAATGTAAGACCATGGATTGGACTAGACCTCGGATTGGATTAGGCCTTCCTCATGAAATTCCTATTTTTCTTGTAAATAAATACAATTCTTATACCAGTTATAATTTTTTGAGTTTCATTTTAAGACCTTGGGTAGAACTATTCCTTCCTAAAAATATATACTTTTATCTTATATAAACTATGTTCCATGTTTTATCATAAAATAGCTTTACTCTTTCACAGTATTGACTAACATAATCGTAAGTTTGGTTTATTCACCTTTATTTCCAAATTTTTCATGTATTTCATATCACACTTATTCACATATCCTTGTTTGATGTCTTTATTTGTATTGATATTTATTATTTACATATCTTTGTTTATATTTTTTTACATTGATAATTCTCATTTACATACCTTGGTTTGTATATCCTTGTTTACATTAACATTTCTTCGTTTATCTTTGTTTATATAAATACTTCTTATTTTAAATGTCTATGTTTGCCTTACATTGAAACTTCTTATTTAAATTATTACATTCCTCTTATCATATATTAATATTTATTTTTCATTGAATTTTATTCACTTTTGACATCTCTCACATATGTTATCCTTTACAGCATTAGTTTCACATTTTTTGTTTTATAAGATAAAAAAGGTTTTGAGAGGCCCCATATCCTTGTAGAAAGGAGTGAAAGATAAGATAATAAATCTCACTTAGGATGCCCCTACTATTATAAACTAAGAATGAAAAAAAAAAAGGCCAGCAACGCACATCACACCAAAATATTTCACCAAAATTCATCAAACCACCCTGCCTATAGCATAAAAACAAACAAAAAATAAGGAATCTCCCACAAAACTTTAGCCAAAGTCCTAGATCTTTATTTTATTATAATGAAATTTTATACTATTTTAATCCATATTTTTGGGGTTTTTAACTTTTGACTTTTTACATACTTTAGTCCAATCCCCTTTTCCACTTGAATCTTTAAAATTTTCATAAAATGGGATGGATATTTCCAGATGTAAGGGATGGAAATGATAATTTTAGGTACTATCTCCTCTAAAGAGAGTCTTTGGTTATAACTTTGATACTTTATCCACTTGTTTCCTTATTTAAAGAGGTCCAACATGAAACTTTATGGAGTTATCTTGCGAAGGCATACCCTTGGCCTCTTATAAAGTTCCTTACTCTACAATATTTTTACCTATAAAAATTTGAGGGATATTATCCATGTGATCTTCCATTGAAACATAAGTTTTTTTATGATGTTTTAGTATGATAGATAAACCTTCCTCATCTAAATCCAAAGATTCACTCTCAAGGAATCCATATCCATACACCATCATAAGTTTAGGGAGAGTATCCTTCCATCATTTCGCGTCACTCTTCCTTTTGATATAGTTGTTAAAATCTAAGGTTAAGTGACAAACATTAAAGCATACATGACACTAAATTATAAGAAATTCATAGTCCCAAACCTGGTCTTCAACTACTAGGTCAATAGAGGTAGGTAGATCATGTGAAATCTCAATATTTACCAATATTATATCAAATGTAGTGTGTGTGAACATGGAGGTGGTAAAATAAATCTAATGGAATTTTAATAAAGTGTTTCATATTGCCCTATAATAGGTATTAGCCAAAAAATTAAGTGGGGGGTGAGGTAAATGGACCCACGTATGTCTAATAGTGAAAGATTAAGTGAGTGGATTAAACCCTTAAAACTAGGGTTTAATTAACAATTGATGTTGGTACTAAATAAATTATTTGTATTGAATCAAATATTTATCTAAAATGAGATAAAAATATATAAATAAAGCTTTAGCACTAGGATATAGGTCCAAGTTACCTTTTAGGAGGTGTTTCAAATGATTAGAGATCTGACCATTGAGAGATGTGATATTTGGCCAAAAATTGTTGAACTAATAAATAACCCCCATTAGATTACCAATATTCATTATGAATCATTATTTTCAAAGGAGACTTAGGGATTTGAAACAAATTGAATAAAGGGATTCAAATTTAAACTGCTATATAAAATATAAGCTGTATCTAACTACCTCAACAAAGGATCTATATGCATTCCTCTAGTGGCTATGATGTAGAGGAGATCCCTAAAAGACCTCACCAAGATCTTGAGCTCTGATTTTATGCTTATAATTCAATGTTTCACATTGATACTTACTAATACCTTCTAAATATAACACACTTCCTTATACATCATGCATGTTATGAGATTTATCCATATCATGATTTAAATCTTGAACACTATAGTCATGATCTTATATTGTAGCATTATCTATGTTCAAATTCTAAGCACAATAATTGATGGATAAGGGGAGAGTGGTAGAACATTTTAATTTTCTCCTAATTTTCCTTTTAAGTTATTTCTTTATCATTGTTTTCCCATGCATTTATTCACATTTGATAGAAAAGAATAAACACATACATAATTAATTTTCCCATATCATATAAAGATGAAAAAATGTGCTTAAAATAAAATAAATACATTTATTACATCCATGATTCATCAAAACATCATATCTTTATATACAAATTGATAAAAAATGACTAATCTAATATCATACAATAAAATCATAGTAAAAGATAGCTCTATAGATGTGGTCATGTTGCCTATCTGGTGGTGGATGAGTTACACTACCCACTTAATCCTATTATTTACCTCTACGAATAACCCACTAAAATGACTCTGTGTGTGATCCCAATCCATCCACTTGTCCCTATAGATGGGTAACCTAGCCCTAGCCCTATGCCATTTACCTAACTATCTAAAAATATGTGACTCATTCCTGAGCTAATGAATACCATATTCATATCTCCCCATCACCTACACCTCATGGTAATGACACCTATGTTTTATCAGATAATATCTCTAACTCTTGAGTTTTTTCACCAACCAATTGATACCGACTAGCATAAATAGTTGTTAAAGGCACCAATGGATTAATCATTTATTTTGTATGATGTTGATGTAACACATAATCAAATATAACATGATGGGATGTCTCAAACATGGCTAATAATATAACCTCATCCACTACAACATCTATAAATTATAAAATAAATGTACACTAGATATCACATATATATCTGTAAAATACTACATCTATATATCATGTATATCATTCTTTATATTATCACAATTTTAATAAAATATAGCTTACTTATCAATATTAGACTCATCTAATTAATCACCAACTTCCTACTATGAAGCATAGATCCACTATGGTGAAAAACCTTTATAACAATTAGGTTGAATAAAATGAGCATGATGTAGTCCACTATGCATCCACCTCACAATCAACCAACTTAGTGTAGGTTGCCCTAATAGATCTCCCTTTGGTGTTGATTGTGGTGGTTCTTGCATTGGTTCATGTTGATACACATTTGTATACACTATAACCTACCTTTATCTCCATTACCATGGTTATTTATAATATTTTCTTCTATAGAGTAAAAATTACATCTAATCCTCCTCTTGATGTATTTGGATCCTCTTTTTATCCTTAGGGTTATTACCCTTGGCATCTCAGCTATATCATCTATATGATATGGACATTTGATGGTACTTTTGTACCACTGAACCATGATTATCCCTTATATGTTATGCCTAGAATGTTGACACAATTATAGGAGATAAAGATTGTGTTAACCTAAACTATCCTAGAAAGAGGCAATAGATATGGCTCCACCCACTAGGGATAGTGCCTTGTAATCATCACATAAACCTATGCCTAAAAGGTACTTGGCCATAAAGGAAAAGTATAAATCATGCCTTGATATGGCCACCAAATAATATCTCCCCACATGATCAATTACAAGGTTGGGGCATGTGGTAGAACATGTAATATATGATATTTTGTATCAGCATACACATGAAAGAGTAACATCTACTACATGAGGCAATCATGTCAGATGATACATAAGAAATATCTCATAAATCCAATTACTAATTAAAATAACAAGGCCAATCATCATCTGCCCTTACTAAAGAATACCATAAAAGTCATGCACCAAATACACCCAAATCATATATCCCAAGTCATACATCATGTTTTTCTCTAAAATATATTGGTATAGTGCAAAAATATATAGTGGGATCTTCCCATATGACTTGTCACAGATTACATAAGCTATCACAAGTCTAATAATGGTCTTTAATGTATATGGAACTACCAACACATATACATTGAATAGGTAGACTCATAAGCCTACCTTAGTATATCTATTAGAACCAGACACCCATAAGGCTAAGTCTCATCTCTTGTCATATATATTTGGTGTATTTCACACCAAAATCATACCTAAAATAAAAATTCCCAATAATGAATGGACATAATCTAGGATGATAACCATATCAATGGTATCTCAATCCACCACACACTAAAAAGTGTTAGTTAGTCATTCTCATGTTCCTAATAACATTCTAACTAACTCAACACAAGTATAATATTCCACATCTCCATAATACCACTAAAACCTAATGCATTTAATTATTCTTGATCTATCATAGATAATCTCTCAAGAAGATTAAGTAAAAAACCACATCTACTAATGTCTAAAGTCTATGTCGCCTCCACAAAACATCAAAAAACAAAGTATGTATCAAGTTTCTATCCTATACAGTATTCCAATTTTCTTTAAAAACTCAAAATTATAATAAAGTAATATACCTAACTACTTCACAAACCCACTTTGCCTTTTCTTCACCATTCTTAACTACATCAACCAACTTGTATACTAAGTTAGCCACTCCTACTTACTCTACTAGGTTGATCACCTTATCTACTATTTTGGATAGCCTATCTTTATATTATGTTGGCCATGGCATATGTTATTGTCCACCCTTCCTCACTTCCTAGTAGTTCAACCACCTTCAATACTATACTAGCCACCTAATTTTTGTATTAAGTCAGCCATGGCATAAACCATTGTATACCCTTGATATTTTAACTATATCAACCACCTTAAACATTTTTGACCACTATAATATATGACTAGGTCAATTAACTAGTATACAATCAACCACCTACCAAAACCTACACAAATCAAATATGTTAGATAGGTCAACCCTATTTAATTTACGTGGTTAACTAACTTATCATTAATGTCTTAGACCTAATTTTTCACCCCTTGACTCCTACCCACTATTATTTTATTATTTAATCTATTAATAAGTTTTTTGGGGAAATTTTTGTTACATGGATTTGCTGTAACACCTAGGTTTCCTTACCTAGTTCATTTTAATACCAAAATGATAAAAATTGATATGTAATTCACCCCATACCTATAATATCCCTATAGAAGTTGTAATACATCATCCAACTCATCCTCCTCCTCACATCCTATTCATCATCTATCTCATTTCTAATTCTTGTCACACAAACTCTAGTTTCCTAAATTAGAAAAGGTACAAATGGATGGATAATTATCCTTTTATAGTAAAATTTTGAAAATTTTAAACCTTGCAATTATTTACCTATATATATATATATATATATATATATATATATATATATATATATATATATATATATATATATATATATATATATATAACTCATAACTTTGATTGTGTAAACTTTGTCTATAAATCAAAATAAGTTCTTGATTCATGAAAAAGGAGTGAATTTTTTATTTCTCAAAAGTTTCAAATTTTATATAATTTTTAGGTTTGTCTCTTATTCTACACATGATATGCCTCTTCCATATTCTTCTCAATAAATCCTATTCAATAAAAAATATTTAAATGAAGGTATGGATTTAAAAATTATTTATTTCACGTATTTTCTACTTTCTACTATAATTTGTTAGCTCAACATTGTGTATTTTTATGTTATTTATCTAAGCACCATCCCATGTTTCCCCTACATGATACATGATGAGATTCAATTGGGGCCTAGGGTAAATTTTTATTAAAATTGGGTTATGATATCCACCTTATTAGATGAAATTATGGAAGAGTTAAGACTCATGCATTTCTGTAAATACAAGGATTATTTCATTCCAATAGATAGTAGCATTCATTTCACATTACTATATCTAAAAATTCTACTACATTTGCATTTGAAGGAGTCATTTATTAGGTTTAAATTGGAAGGAAGATATATTACATTGTGTGAAGTCCTAGATGCAAAGCAGGAGTATTTTATTCTAGATCCAATTTTTATAGTACAATCCCTATATAGCCACAAAACCTTTTTAAAATCACCATTAGCCAAGGGAGATATTAAGACTCGACAATTTCACCCAAAGGTAAGCATCTTTGAATTTTTATATTTCATTTGGTAGATAGATATTTTGAAAAGTAATATGCATTAAATGTATAACTAATTACTTAGATTACCTCTATAATTAAACTTAGTATAGTTATAGGGCTTTTTCTACTTTTCATCTTCCACCTTAGGTGGTCTAGGCCCCATTTTTGTAGCATGATCCCTTTATTTTAAGTTTTTGTTAAACAATCCTCCTTTATGATACAAGATTTGGTGAATAATATATTATTTTCATTTTATGTATTAGAAGGCCTAGCTATAGTTATTACATAGTTTTATTGGCTAGAGGTTTTGGAAACTTCTCTTTCAATTTTATGTGACAGTAGATCCTTTGATTAGGCTTGATGGATCAAATTTTTTCATTCCCCAAATATAAAAATTATTGAAATAGATGTTATTTTATTACCTTATCCTATCTCGGATTACTAAGGAAAATAATTTATATATCTATATTAATAGGTTGCATGCAAAACCTATGCAAAAATTTCCTCCCATGCCAAAAATGGTAATAACCATTAAAAGCACAATTAATGAGAGGGGTGTGGCTAAATCACTATTTTAAAACTTTATTTCACTTTATTTAATCATTCATGAATTATGAAAATAGCATGGTGACCTAGCAATGCATAATGAACCATTCAGATGAATATGAAATAAGATAACACATATATGAGTGGGAAACCCTCAAGGGGAAGAAAAATCACTATGATCTCTAAAAATTGACTAATATACTATTTAAAAAAATACCAAATTAAATTATTGACCAACTCAACTTGGAGCACCAACCCCAATAAAGTTAAGAACCCACTTGACTGGCTTTAACAAGCACCTACTTGCAAGGAAGCACCAACTCCCTAAGTGACTCAGCACCAACTCAACCACCTTATGATTTTTTATCACCAAAACTATGATATTTTTTATGGTCTCATTTCAAGACCTCATTTTTTTCCACTATGAATGATTTTATTTGCTTATTTTTTGCATACTTCAAATTAGGCCTAAACTACCTTATATATATACTAGTCTCATGGTCACACACTACATGATCAGACATACACCTCCAAAATCTTATATAAAACACATAATAGGTCTTAATGCATCTTATTAACATTATTAAATCACAATTTGAACCCATTTGGGTCTACCACAACTCAATTAGGCCTTACTCCTCCTTTAGGTAATATGGAGACCTAATTGCATTAGGTATGCCCTCTTAATGCCAAAACTTGATCTTCTTAGGTCCAGATGGATCTATCCAATAATATAAAAACCATTCAAATAGTTATAAAATGAAATCTTATAACATCCTCTCCTGATTATACCTGAATCCTTCATTCAGACCATGAAAGCTCTTTTAGGACAAATTGCCCTATTAGGCTTGTGTACCTCAAAATTCTATCTTACAACAAAGAAGATTAAGCACATTTAATTTAATAAATTATGAAAAATTAAAAATTTAATTATATTATCCATGACCTCAGATTCATTACCAAATTATTTTAAAATCTTCACTTAGGAGATAAAGGCTCTAGAACATCTTTACAACTCACTTACTCATAACTGCTAATTCACCTTAAAAACAAGTCATGATAAATTGGACCTCCAATGAATGTGTAGAAACTTTAAATGAATAATTATGCACAAAAACATTCCTATGTATCTATAAAACATCCCCAAATACAAAATTCATATGGTCTAATGGAAAATATTAGTCTTCCAGACCAATTTCTTGAACTTATATCTCACAGTTCTATTTGAAATAAATAGATCATTTTGTAAGAAAAGTTTCACCATATGCACTAACCTAAAAATATTATCCAAATAATTATAATTAAATATAAGTCATAAATTAATTATTCATGCACTTTATTTCATCAATATATCATGCAAAGACCTTCAAATCTACCTCTTCATCTCTACCTAGGTTTTACTTTATTCACACCATTAGGTCTGTTTACGAGTGGTTTACTTGGTTTAAAAAATTATAAAACTTTAAGGCTATAAAATATCCATAAATAATCATGGACATGTGAAATGATTCTCTATATTCTTTTACCATCCATTTGATTTTATTAACCAATTCAACTTTTGAGAGATACATCAATTTATTGACAAATAAACCTATATTTATGCATTTTCTCTCTCATTTGACTAACCACCACCACTTAGAGGTACCTGATAGAGTTGAATACATGGTACAATATCTTATCTATGAATTTTAATCCATATTGAGCTATTTTTAATAAAATATTTCATATTATTTCCTTATTATCATGTCCTTATTGGGTTTTAGGGATGTTTAACATAGATTTCAGTGTTAACAATTATTCATAAAGGACTACCACTTGAATCCAAAAATAATTCCTATATATCTTAGCTATAATCCTTACCCATATCTCCTTAATAACTTAGACTCCCATGTAGTGGTTACACATGTCAATTAATTTCTAAAATTGCTTCTCAAGTTTGAGACCTCATTTTGTGAGCTCAAAAAGGCATATAAAAGTGATTCATGCACTTTTACTTAAAATCTCGATCTAAAAATTTATGATCATACCTAAAAAAATTTATCTTACCTCTATCCATGCTCACATGTGCATAATTTCATTGAAATATGATCTTCATATCTCATTAGGCTAGGTAGGGTCTAAGAGTGATCTGGGTGTAGACTTAGACTAAAGGTTCTACCCCTATAAGATCACCTTGAAACTATCATGAATGATTTTATACATTATTGACATGCTAAAACAATTCCATATGTAGTCATGTAAAATTTTAAATTATACAAATTTAGTATGGCTAAGACACCTAATCCATAAGTACTCCTATTGACTCACACAATCCTTCTAGGCTACTTCTTTCATTGATTCCTAGTGATCCAAAGCTTTACGAACTTAGCTCATTCAAGCATAAGCATCTATTTTATGCCCAAATCCATCCCCATAGGTCTCGTTCCCTTATGAAAATAATTCCCAAATAAGACAAGAGTGTTGGAACCCAAGGTGTCATATTTTTAGTACTGTTGTCCAAGTTTACTTTTGCCTCCAATGGTTAGATTCTTCTAGTTCCTTATCTTTTTCCCTGTCGACCATGAATTAATTTAACCCATGATCATATATTTCCATAAAATATTCCATTTAAATTATATTTATAAGGGTTGACACTCATTTTCAAGAGAGACACAAGAATATAAGCAAGTACACTCAAGCACTCCTCCCTATTATTTGCATATAGCCTATCAATATTATTCCAAGCCTACTCAAGTCATTACACCAATCCCTAGATAGTTAAATCATATCAAATTTAACATTATATTTTCACTGATCATACACAAATTTCACCAAGAAATTCAATGGGGGAACTACATTATCTTGATCCCTCTTTAGAGTATTGGTATGTAGGCAACATGCCCACACACAAGGTGCAAAGTGCATCTAGTGTATCCTTTACACACTTACCCCTTCTCTCTCTTTTCCAAGTTTGAATTAAATTTCAAAAACCAAGATCTCCTAAAAGTTTTGAATATTAAAATAGGCACACAATGAGATCTGTGATGTCCCAAACCCTAAAATTTCAATGACAAGGTAACATAGGCATTCCAAATAGAACCTAGAAAACTCTCAGCCTTAGGACAACAGTGTTGAAATAGGAATATAATAATGGAAAATAAGGTGTCTTATTTTTGGTTCTCCTATCCAATCAAGAAATAAATTCTAAGGACCTATTGCTGACTATTTCACAATCCTAATCATCCAGTATTAGACCTTGTCTCAGTCTAGATCAGCTAGAATAAGCTAAGTTCTAATTTCTTTCACTTCTTACTATATTTAGAAAAGGAAAAAAAAATATATTTACACAATTAAGTAGGCTAATTTAAGTATATTTATTTACTAATTTACATTGCTCAGCTCCTATATTATTTAGGAATATAACTCCAATATTTTGAAAACAATAAAACATTTGGTGAACTTGACTTACTTCAAATTTTCACACAAAAACCCTAGAAACCATAGGGTAAATTATTTCTAATTTTTTTGAAATAGCTTCCTATTTTTCCCTATATTTGAAAATAAAAAAATAAAAATTAATTGAAATATTTTCAATAAATTCACCCAAACCCTATTTTGCACATATTAGGTCCTATTTGTACACAAACACTTTCAAACCAGTAGGAAAAATATATTGCTAATTTTAAAAATATTTTTAGATTTTTTTTTAAATTTATCAAGATTAAATCTACAAATTTTCTCTAAATTTTTCAAATTACTATACTAATTTTCAAAAAAATCATTCAAAACCCTAGTTACATCAAATACATTCTCAATTATTTTCTAATACTTTTCACATCATTTTTAAAAATCTAGTTGCATATCAAACTCAAAAATTCAATTTCAATTAAAAAAAATTTTAGTAGTTTTCAAAAATATTTTTGAAAAATCCCTAGTTACATATACTAGCTCCTATTGGCTTCTTGACGTATCACCTTACATCCATAGTCAAATTGCAAAAATGATGCTCATTTATTTACAAAATTTTCTTATATTTATTGCAAATAACAAGGAAACCATAATGGGCCCTATCGTGTACATGAATGACAAAGTATATCATATGTTAGTACAAAGCTTCATCCTTTACATTTCATGGTTATGTTTCATAATAAGGGATGATATTAGAAAATTCATTGCTAAAATTGCACAAGATTTCAATATTTCTTTTTCATATCCTCTATCTCTCATATGGAAAAAAATTCAAG
Source organism: Torreya grandis (assembly GCA_037957365.1). NCBI lineage: Eukaryota > Viridiplantae > Streptophyta > Pinopsida > Cupressales > Taxaceae > Torreya > Torreya grandis. The sequence continues at coordinate 1,276,112 of JARHVA010004295.1, forward strand.
CTTATCATGCTAAACACATTGAAAATGTTGTATCACATGTCAAAACTCTTTATGCATACATGAAAAATTCCATGCTCTCTACCCTTCGCTCTCTATCTCTCATATGGAAAAATATACAAGTTTATCATGCTAAACACATTATAAATGTCATAGCACATGTCACAGTTTCTTATGCATACATGCACAAATTCATGATTTATATCCCTTGTTTGTTATCTTTCATGTCGAATGTTCTCTATAATCATATTTTTATAAAATTTATAATTCCACTTATATGTATTTTAGCTTATATGCATAGTTGATACCTAGATGTATATGCCTCTTTGGGTACTCTTATTTCAATGTCATATTTTATGCAGAGGAAAGAAATATATTCTCCTTCTCTCCTTCAAGAGGGTGATTGCTACTTTCCCTCTAATCAAGTCCACATTATCACCCCTTAAAAAGGTGAGGCAACCTCTACTATTATTCTTAATGCATATATTCAGCCTAAAACTTTTTCAAATCCTCTTCAACATATATGCTTACATGTCCAATTGGAAGCAACTAAGGTTTGCACTTGTGAGACTCTAAGGAACCAAATCACTAGCATGAACAAGCTATTTTAAGATCTACAAATGCATAATCAACTATTACATGAAAATATCACAACATTGGAAAATTAGATTACAATAAAAAATCTTCAAGTGTACCCTAGTTCTAATCATGTATATGCACCTTCACCTACTCAATTGGTTGCAAGAAATGTTACATATCAAAACAATAAATCATAACAAATTAACTCTACAACTAGTGATTCAAAAATCATTCAAAGATCAAATAAGAGTTCAAGTGTGCTACCAAGGGAAATGACTAAATATAACTTGATCAAACTACCTCCTCTACATCTAGTGAGAAGATCTAGATATTATTGTGCATATCATAGAATGCATGGGCATCACATAGATACATGTTTGGCATTGAAAAAGCATATACAATAGATAATTGTTAATGAGGACCTTATACAAGGTAAATCAGGCAAGCAATCCATAACAACAAAGGAACACATTTACAAAGGGTCAAATTCAAAAATATTACAAAAGTGGTTACCAAAGTAGAAATCAAAATAAAAAAATGATAAACAAGAAAAATCAAAGTAAAAAACAATACCATAAGCACAGGTCAAGCATGAAAAATATGCAAATCTGCCTCTCTAAAATAAGGTTTAACTTTCAAAGTAGTATGGGTTTGGTCAAAGATATCTATAATAGTTTGACTATCAAGGTTAAGGTTTGGGTAAGCATGCATAAGGCATTACTACTCCTATTCTAGCAGATGATAATGTTTGTCACAAGGGTTTGGGATTTATTGAATATCCTAAGGTAAATCATTCATAGACACAATTTATCAAAGAAAAAGATCCAAATACAACAATAGTTAACACTAGCATCCCACTGATTTAAAATCAAGATGATAATGATGAGTGGAACAATATAGGTTATTATGATTTTTAAGATATTGATGATGAATCCAAATATACAATGTCATATTCTCAACCTTTCAATTATGCTTCACAATCATGCATGATTCCATTATTCGATACAAGACACCATGAGAGGGGGTCTCATCTGAGACTCATCAGTTAGTATCATTTATTTTCAACATTGATTATATATAAACTCTCCTACTTGATTGTACATAGCTAAAATATTTTCAAAAATACAAAAACAATATAAAATTATAAAATATAAAAAATCAAATATATCAAAAATACCAAAAACATTTTGATTGTATGCATCATCCATTATTTACATTACTAATATCATGCTATGACTTACATTTATTATTTTATGTTATTGTATGCTGATTTTCTACATTACCATGATTCACTTGATCTTCTTTAAGTGTGTGCAGTGAGATCCAACTACTTGATTGCTTCAATCTACCCATAGAAGAGGCACTCTTACTTCTACATTTGAGACATACATTGTTCTACACACCCATTGTGGGCATATTCTACATGACTAAACCATCCAAGTTATTTCTTTCCTATACCACACGCTCTAATTCATCATGCTAATGTACATTAATTTATATCTCACACAGAATACTATATCGACAATGTGCTAGTATCTAGCACTTATGTATTTCTTAGCATATACCTATTCTTATACTAAACACATTTTCCATACTCTCACTTTATCTTTAATTAGTTATATGTGCTTGTATCTTTCTATTTATTACATTCTTTCTCTACTTGATTTGCGTATCTTATGTGATTGTATTGTCTAGTTCTTTCTTGTCTTTTGTTTGTGCCTTAGGATATCAACCAATGTCCTTTGCATTTTCTAGTTCTCTCTTGACTAACCTCAGATGAAAAAGAGTATTGCAAGACTCTTTTTCATCTGAGGTTAGTCATGGTAGGTTTATCATTCCTACCCTTAGAAGAGGGGGCATCAAACAAGGGTTTGTCATAGAGATCAAACCTCCTAAAAGTCAAAATAACAGCATTTAGAACACTCAGTATTGAATCCAAAGGTTAAATAGATCAAACCAAAGTAGAAAATAGTGATAGTTTCATATCAATAGTCAATTTTCACACTAGACAATAGTGCCAAACATAGAGTTGTCCACATTTTGGTGCTCCTATGTAGGTAAGAAAACACTCAAGTTTTCTAAAAGCATGCAAAAAGTTCAATTCAAGGATAGTTTTTACACTTCTAGATCAATGAGATTTAATAATTTCACTATAGTTTTATCATATATAGTGGGTTATTATGCATGGCATGGTGGTTCTCACTTACATTTTAGATTAGGTAGTTGGCATAACTTATAGATCAGAATCTATGTTCCAAAAATTAGTTATTGGGGGCAATGTGTACGACACATTGATCTTATTTTATTTATGAGTTTTAGTTTATTCTAAGCATTCTCAATAGTTGCATGCCTTACTCCATCTGTAGGTGGTTAGCATCACATTTGAGTTAAAATTTTATACAAGTTTAGCTTTTTGATTACTCGAGTTCCTGAGTTGGCTTTCACATAAGCATTTTGCATCAGTTTTGAAGAGGCTTTTATACAAGCCCAACCTTCATCTTTTGAAATGCCAAAGAGTGGCTTAGTTTCTGGCACACACTTAAGCTATCCATGCCACATTATCAAATTTATATCACATTCATGGGCTCCACAATCCATCTCGTATGACATCCATTCTATACTAATATCACTTCATAACTTCAATTCACATGGAAACGATGGAGCTAAAGATATAACTAACCTTTTTATTCTTAAGCCACCTATTCATAGGGATTAGACACATAGTCCAGACATAGATTAACACATGTATGATTCATTAACTTCACATAGTTGGTGATGATGGAACCAAAGGGATAGCCTTTGCATTCTTGAGCCACTTTCTAGGGAATTGAGTACTCAACTCTGTTTGCAATATTACTCTTGATTCAACATACATTCAACATCATCTAGCACATTACAACATCACAATAGGTTTTGTATTGGTTCACAAATCCAATGAGGTGTATTCATTCCTTTATCTTCCTCTTACTCAAATCTTGTACATTCTTATTTTAGATATAACATATCTAGTAAGAATGGATCTACTTTATGTTTTCATTATATATTCAAAATTCATGGTGTGCTCTCTCTATGCACATCTAACATCACATAACTTCATGAGCTTCATCGTTACAAGTAATTTTAGGTATGCTTCTTATTTTCCTTTATCCTAGTATTCAATTTAATGCATCACTAAAATAAATGGGGGGAAAATGTAGTCATGTAAAATGTGAAATTTTAAAACTTTAGTATGGATAAGACACCTAATCCATAGGTCTTCATGTTGGCTCACACAACCCTTATAGGCTACTTCTTTCACTGATTCCAAATCATCCAAAGCTTTCCAAATTTAGCTCTTTCAGAACTAGGTAGCTCTTTCAGGCTTAGATCCATCCCCCTAGATCTCAACCCCTTAGGATAATAATTCCCAAATAGGACATGAGCATTGGAACATAGGGTGTCTTATTTTTGACATTGTTGTCTAAGTTCACTTTTGCCTCCAATGGTCAGATTCTTGTGGTTATTTATATTTTTCTCTGTCGACTTAATGTGAATTTATTTAACCCATAATCATATATTTCCTTATAAAATTCCTTTCAAAGTCCATTTAGAAGGGTTGGCACTCATTTTCAAGAGAGACATAAGCATTTACACTCAAGCACTCATCCCTATTCTTTACATACGACCTTCCAATATTATTCCAATCTTACTCAAGTCATTACACCAGTCCCTAGCCAGTTGAAGTAAATCCAATTTCACATTATATTTGCATTGATCATACACAAATTTCACCAAGCACTTCAATGGGAGAACTACATTAGCTTGATCCCTCTTTATAGTATTGGCATGTAGGAAATGTGCCCACACATAGAGTGTGAAGTGCATCCAACATATCCTTTACACACTAACTCCTTCTCTCTTTCCCAAGTTTGAATTCAAGTTCAAGTACTAGGAGATCCTAAGAGTTTTGAATATTAAAATAGGCACACAAAAAGCTCCATGAGGTCCTAGAACCTAAAATTGAAATGATAGGGTAACACAGGCATTCCAAATAGAACCCAAAAAATTCTCAGCGTCACAACAATAGCACTGAAATAGGACTACAACATCAGACAATAGGGTCTCCTATTTTTGGCACTCTTGTCCAATCAAGAAATGAAGTCTAGGGACCTATTTTTAACTATTTCTTAGTCCTACTTATCTAGTATTAGACCTTGTCTCAGTTTAGATAAAATAGAATAAGATAAGTTCTAATTTCTCTCACTTATTACTATATTTAGAAAAGGAAAAAAATACAATATATTTACATAAATTAGTAGGCTAATTTAAGTATCTTTATTTTCTGATTTACATTGTTTATCCCCTTTATTATTTATGAATATAAATCCAATATTATGAACACAATAAAACACCATATAACCTTTACATGTTTGTACTCATTCATTTCACCATGCACATACCTCTTCATGTCATGACTAGGTTCCCTATGTGCTTGACATAAATGAATTATACCTTCTATACAGACATACAACATTAGTTGCCTTCAAATTATCTCTTTATCTTTCTCTCATGATAACTATCTCTCATGACAACATTATTCCATGCACCTTATGGTATCACACACTACCAACTATCCTTAATCAACTTTGACATCAACCTTCATAAGATGCACCTTTGACATCAATGACAATACTTAAAAATATCCTCCTTTGTCAATTATGGAAACCAATCTCAGAAACTTCTCTCAATAGGATATTTATACCCCATTCTAAACTTTCTCCCCCTTTGACATTAATGATAAAGTGATATATGTAACTTCTTATATCACACCTATTACAACTAAATAATTCAACACATAGGAATATGATTTAATGAAGCATCATACAAACATGTTCCCCTTTGTCTATACATACTTTATTAACATTAATCACCTACTCTTATATCTAAAAAACCACCTGATTAGCTCCCCCTAAGAACATAACTTTCATAATGACTGCTAGGGGTAGGAATTACACATGATTCCTATATTAGATGTTCAAATGTTTTCTTTGGAAATGGCTTGGTTAGAATATCTGCAATCTGATCCTTGGTAGATACATACTCAATCTTGACATTTTACTCACCTATTCTCTTAAAAAATGATACCTGATAGGAATGTCCTTAGTCTTTGAGTGAATAAATGGGTTCTATGATACACTTATAGCAATTGTATTATCACAAAAATGTACTAGGACTATCATAATCCACTTTATAGTCCTTTAAGATCTACCTTATCCATAAGACTTGAGTGTAACATGAAGATACTACAATTTACTTAGCCTCATAAGTAGATAATTCCACTAATGGATGCTTCTTTCTTATCCATGATATTATGCACTCTCCTAAGAAGAAAGATCTTCTACTAGTGCTCTTCATATCATCTAGACTCCCTACCTATTCTACATCTACATAGGCTGTCAAGTTAAACTCTTTGCTCCTTGGATACCATAATCTAAACTCAATAGTTCTCTTAAGGTACCCAAGTATCCTTTTGATTGATTCTAAATGATTTTCCTTTGAGTCTAATTGAAATCTTCCCACAAGACCTATTACTTACATGATTTCAATTCTAAAGGTAGTGGTGTATAGAAAACTTCCAATCATTAACCTATATGACGTTTGATTGACCTTTGGAGATTCATCCTCCTTTCTTAAATTATACCCTATGATAATAGGTGTGTTAATAGCCTTGCAATATTCCATCTCAAATTTAATCAACATCTCTCTTATGTACTTCACTTGTGAAAGGAATATACCTCTTTCTGATTGATTGATTTGTAACCCAAAGAAGAATGATAGTTCTCCTAGCATGGACATCTCAAACTCCTTATTCATCACATTTGCAAATGCCTTAGTCATGCTCTCAATATTTCCAAAAAATATGATGTCATCCATATAGACAACCACTCTCAACTGATGATTATTTTTTGTCTTTATTTATAGATTACTATTTGTAAATCCTCTCTTGAATCCTTGGTCCAATAGGCACTTGTCCAATCTGGCATACCAATATCTAGGAGCTTGAATTAGACCATAAAGATCCTTTATAATATACATACATAGTCCTTGTTACATGATAATGAGAAACCTTTATGTTTTTCTATGTACACCTCCTATTCCAAGTTCCCATTCAAAAAAATGATTTAACATCCATCTGATACACCGTGAACCCTTTGAATCTTGCATATGCTATAAATAATCTCATATCCTCCAATATTTATACTAGAGGAAAGGTCTCCTCAAAATACACCCCTTCTACTTGATCATAACCCTTGAATACCAATCTAGCCTTATTCCTAGTGGCTTCTCCATCTTCATTCAACTTGTTCTTAAACACCCATTTTTTGCCAATGACATTCTTGTCTTTAGGCCTAGGAACTAGTTCTCAAGTCACATTATTTTCTATTTAGTCTAAATCTTAATTCATAGCACCTACCCAAAACATGTCTTTTCTTACTTTTGCAACATTATTAGGTTCAATATTAGATAGTAGAGTAGCGTTCTCTTGATTTAGGTTAATTACTAGCTTTCACCTTATTTGCATACCTACATCCTTGTTACCAATGATTCATGATTTAAGATGGTCTTTTTGAATTTGTCTTAGACTTTTTGAATCTTGTCTTTCCTAAACTTCTTATTATTCCTTATCTATCTTTATTATTTCTTCTTCATTCTTGAAGTCCAAATTATCTAATGCATCCTTTGACTGAGAGTGTGATTTATTAGAACTTGTCTCATCAATTTTCACATTGGTGATTTTCACTATATTCTACAACCTATTATTATAAAATCTATAGGCTGATATTACTAATGAGTATCCCAATAATATTATTTCATCAAACCTATAATCAAGCTTATCTATGTTTTCCTCATCTCTTTTTATGAAGCATTTTCTTTTAAACACCCTAAAGTATTCCACATTAGTAGGTCTAACTTTCTACCCTCCATACGGGGTTTTGTTACCATTAATCCTTATCTCTCATTTATTTAAAATGTATATTCTAGTGCTCACTACCTCTCTTCATTATCCATTAGATAATCTTGATTCATTTAGCATAGTCCTTGCCATTTATTGAACTAACCTATTATTTCTTTCCACTACCCCATTCTGTTGAGGTGTCTTAGCTACTAAGAACTATCTTCTTATCCCATGAAACTCATAGAAGTTATCAAAATCATTGGACCAAAACTCTCCTCCTTTGTTATATCTTAGGCATTTTATCTTTACATTCTTTTCATTCTCAGCTAGAGCCTTTAATGCCTTGAACTTATCAAGATCTTCCAACTTCTCTTTTAACAATGCTACACAAGTCATTCTTGTGTAGTCATATATGAGAAATATGAAATATCTATCTCATTGAATGATTTGGATTATTTTAGGTCCAAAAATATTATTACATATTAGCTCTAAAGGTCTTGTAGAAGAATACTCCTTAGATTTGAACCTTCTAGTTTTATTACCATGTTAACATGCATTGAAAAGTGTGTTCACAGGTTTGGTGATTTTAATAATATTACTCACAAACTTCTTAGAGATTATCTTGACCACATTATCAAAGTTTAGATGGCCCAACCTTATATCCATAGCCAAAATTCATCAATATTTATCATAAATCATCTCTCCTTCCTGATCTCGTTCAAGACATACAGATTGTTCTTAGTCCTCTTAGCATTGGTAATTAGCCTTCCTAATTTGGCTATCCTTATATCATGCCCTCTATCATGAAAGGTCAGTGTGAGTCATTTGTTACACATTTAAATTACACTAATGAAGTTATGTTTCAATCATTCTACATATAATTCAATTTCTATCTTGGTCTTCCCATAATCTAAACTCAATATACCCTTGCCAATAATATTGGTAGTTGTGTTATCTCAAAATCTCACTATTCCTATAGTATTCTTCTTCAATGAAATGAACTTGATTTTATCCCCTATCATGTGACTTGATAAACCACTATCTATATTCCACTTCATGCCCTCATATTGGATGTGAAAGGCATTCTGAACTAGTATAGATTCTAATCCTTTAGTGTTCTACTTCTCCTTCACCTTATCCATAGGATCTAACTTCTTGATCCACTTATCAGTGGTATGACTATGTACTTTTTATATCTTGACTAATCTTCCTCATATGCTTCATCTTGTAATCCCTTGAAATATGTCCTCTTTGATCATAATTATAACATAGAATTATACTTATACGATTGAAATGAGAATTCATCATATTCATCCATGAGGAATTGATTCTATCATGATGTCTACAATCCACAACTCTGTGTCCATATTGATTACATGATAAATAGTATCCATTTAAATAATTCACATACCTTGTCTATCTGATGTTAAATGATGCATCTCTACCTTTATTGTGTCTTAAAGAAGTCATATTATTCTTGAATTATTGATGATCAATTTGAATCTTAGGTTTGAGAGTTTTTGAATAAGTCTTTACATTGTCAGTACCATCACTTCTTGATGATCTATTGTCCTTTGAGGTTTGAGTCTCCTTATTTTCCTTTTGGTCTTCTTTGAACCCAAGAAATATATTATCATGTGGAGACCTCTAAAAATTCAAAATATCACCAAGGACTTCAGTGCTCTTTTCAAATTTCTGATGTGTCTTCAATTTGATTATTTTTTGATCCAATTATCCCTTTAAGGACTCCATTTTTATTCAAAACTTGGTGCATTCTTCCTCCTTGGTCTTAAGACTTGTACTGAAAATTTCAATCTCAGTTTCTAGTTATTTAATGATGTCATCATGTTCATTTGTTTTGTTACTTAATTTCTTCAAGGAGATTGATTTGTTCCTCATAAATCTTAAACAATACTCTTAGTTTCTAATTATTCCTTATTTTGAACTTCAACTCTTCTAGAGCACTCACTAATTCTACCTCAAGGTTCACTTTAGCCTCTTCTTCATTTGATTCTTCATCTTCCATAAGACATTGCCCTTTTGAACAACCTTCATTATTTGTTTCTATGGCCATGTATAGATTTTCATTGCTATCATGATCATTAACATCATCATCACTATCAAATATACTTGGGTAACATATATCAAATGAGTTACTATCTTCTTTAGTATAGAAACTTCTCTTGTTATTGAATGACCCTTTCTTGCATTCATACTTATTAAAACTCTTTTTTCTCTTGTTAGACTTATAGAATTTCTTATCATCACCATGATTTTCATCATGATCTCCATCATACTCATTCTTATCCTTCTTAGGGCACTTGGATGAAAAGTGACCAATCTTACCATAGTTAAAGCACTTAAATGGAAACTTGACCTTATACTTACCTAATCCTTTCCTTGACTTTCTAACAAACATGGATTATATCTTGTCATCATCAATATCTATATCAACATCATCTTTGACCTTTTTACCTTGTCACTTTTTATTATCTTTGAATGCATCTTCCTTCTTGGAAGGTCTTCCATCACTTTTTTCAAATGTCATTGTCAATCAAGATTCCATGAAGCTCATCCATCTACAATATGTTAAGATCTTTGATCTCATCCACAACAAAGACTTTTGAACCAAACTTATATCTCAGGGATCTTAATAGATTTTTTACTACTCTTGATTCTTCCAAATTCTCTCCTAGACCTCTAATGACATTTACCACTTCATCTAATCTTAAAAAATAAGATGCAATGTTTTCATCCTCTATCATTCTTAGACTTTCAAACTACCTTCTGTGGGTCTATAATTTTACCAACTTGAATTTGGTGTCTCCTTCATAGATGGTTTTTAAATTTTCCCAAATCCCTTTGGCTATATCACAATGTATGACCTTTACAAATTATACCTCTCAAAGACCACATAGGATGGAATTCATTGCCTTAGAATTGTTTTCACTTGCCTTCTTACCTATTTCATCATTTGGTGGTGTAGGAGGTGGATTGAATCCATCAAAAATATATTTCCATATGTCATATCCCAATGACATTAGATATGTCTTCATTCTAATGCTCTAAAATGCATAATTAGTCACACTAAAGAGAGGGTCCTTGTTGGTTGAGAGACCTCCTTTTACTTGGTGACTAGACATGTTTGTCTTTCTAAGATCTCCTTTAATCTATTAGTCTTGCGTTAAAGGACCAAGCTCTGATACCAATTTTTGGATTCAAAATTAATGAGAGGGGGTGGGGGTGAATCAGTGTTTTAAAATTTATTTCACTTATACTTAATCATTCCTCAACCATGAAATCATCACAGTGATCTAGTAGTGCATAATAAACCATTAAGATGAATATGAAATGAGATAACACAAATATGAGTGGAAAACCGTCAAAGGGAAGAAAACCCACTATGATCTATGAAAATGGAATACTATCCTATAAAATAAAAGACCAAATTCAATTGAACACCAACTCATCTTAAAGCACCAACCCCAATAAAGTCAAGTACCCACTCGACTAGGCTTTAGTAAAAACCTATTTTCAAGGAAGCACCAAATCCCTAAGTGACTCAGAACTAACTTAGCCACCTCATGAATTTTGATCACCAAACCTCTTATATTATATTGTGTTCTCATTTCAAGACCTCCTTCTGCTCAACTATGTATGATTTTAATTGCTTATTTTTTGCATAGATTAAATTAGGCCTAAATTGCCTTGTATATATGCTAGCCTCATGGTCAGACACCACCAAGATATTGTACTACTATTAATACACAATATCCTAACTAAAAAAATATCAAGGTAAAAAATGCACTTATAAATACAAAAATTGAGCTTAATAATATAGATTATATATTGCTTGTCAAACACGTCATAATCCTATCAACTAGATACCATAACTTGTGCAAACTTTTCAAACAAGTTGTGTAACTATACATCCACTTTATTTTTGATTTTAAAACATATAATTTGTGAAAACTTTACAAACAAATTATGCAACAATACTTTGACTATATAATTATTTTTTATTTTATAACTACAAACCATTTAATTTAAACATATTTTCCACTCCTTACTCTAATGGATGTGCCTAAATAATTTAAAATAGGCTTAAGGATCACAAAAATCTTTAATGCAATCTAAAAATAATTGAAAAAAAATTGAAATCAATCCATCCTTGTTCCAATTTGTTTACCACATAATTTAAAATATACATAATAATCACCAAATCCCACAATGCAATCTAAAAATAACTTAAAAAAACAAAAATGAATACAAAATAAATTAAATGATCCAATGGGATGCAATTCCAAAAATAATAAGTGTTTTCAAATTTAAATCTATAATTACTTATATAAATAATCCTCATTGTGTGTTTTTATTACCATACCACTCTTTTTGCACAAATTTTGTAAAAACATTAAAGTATTTCATCACGTTCACCAACAAAAATAAGGAAAATAATAGGTTTATAGTAAATTTTCCTCAAAAAATTAAAACATTTCATCAACTATAGCAATAGCAATTAAGAAAAAAAATAATAGGTAAGCAAACAACAAACATAGTTAATTATTTTATATTGTTTTTATCCAATTTTATGTATTTTGTACATGTTCTATCATAAATTATTTTGACAAAACTATGTGTTTTTTTGCATTATCATCTTATTCTCTTGGATTCATTGCATCATCCTAATGCTGATTGTAATTCCCTTTTTTCATTATCAAAGGAAATATATATATTAGCATACTCATGTGTGTGTGTGTGTGTGTGTGTGTGTGTGTGTGTGTGTGTGTGTGTGTGTGTGTGTGTGTGTGTGTGTGTGTGTGTGTGTGTGTGTGTGTGTGTGAGTGTGTGTGTGTGTGTGTGTGTGTGTGTGTGTGTGTGTGTGTGTGTGTGTGTGTGTGTGTGTGTGTGTGTGTGTGTGTGTGTGTGTACATGTATATAATATATGCATGCATGGATACATACATACATATGTATCTATGAATGTATGTACACGTCTCTCTCTCTCTCTCTCTCTCTCTCTATATATATATATATATATATATATATATATATATATATATATATATATATATATATATATATAACTTTTATTCATAATTAAAATTGATGTTGACAGATAGATTTAATGCATTTACTTTACAATTATAGATTTTGAACATATGAAATGGTAATATAGATCAGTGGTTTTGATTATTATGCAAGGGGTCATTATATATTCATTTTAGAAATTCAATCAAGTGGTGATGGTAATATCACTGAAACTAAATATAAATGGGTGCCAAAATTTTGGTGTTCAAACTATACTTAATAATGCACAACCCACATAATGAATACACTGTGATGGCAACATCCCCAAAAAAATCTAAGTGGGTGCCAAAAATTGGTATTTTATCTTAGGTTATAAGCATACATCCCATGGAATAAATACACTCAATTTGAGATGACAAGTCATTAATTCCTCACCACCCTATAATTATTAGCCATCACCTTTGTTCAATTTATCGATCACCACACTGTTTAATGCTAACCTTCGCATTCCTTTATCCCCCTTCATCCCTATTAGGCCATCACATTAAATGCACATTTTTATTGGAGGGAAGAGGATATGGAGGGTTTGGGAAATGATATGATGGGAAGAGAAATAGCCATTGCAGGATTAATTATCATCGGTTGTCATTGTTGTGTATAGGTAAGGTTGTTTATACGTCACTAAGGTTGTGACCCAAATTGTTCAAAATATGTTAATATGTATTTGAATGTTTTTTGAAAATAAAATAATTTTGTTCTTTCACTTTCCATCATTCCTCACATTCTTAAACTATAGTTAATTTCAGTGTAGTCAATATGTGAATCTTTTGGAATGAGTTGTTTTGATTTACAAGTTTTCATGGTAGTGTAAGGTAATGAGTTTTTTCTGTATTTTAAAATTTTGTCAATTTATAATAGATGATATTAAATTTACATATTTTATGATGCCAACATAATGATAATTTCAAGAATAAAGAGAATAGTTCACAAGACAATTTGAATACACAAAGAGGAATAAGAGTGGATGTCATAAATTTAGGAGGTGAAAAAGCTACAAATTCAAACAAAGAGTCTCACATTACTACACATGTGACAACAGGACCTTTGTCAAGTAAAAAGATATTGATCCATAATCAGTGGACTGTAACTGAAATAGAGCATGCTATGAGGGATATTAAAAACAATGGGTACACCACTTGAGATAAGACAAAAAAATGGGGAATCCCTATGGCCATACTCACCTACTATTTGTAGGGTATTACAACTACTAAAAAGAAGAGCCCACTAACCTTTTTATCAGAGGATGAATAACTTGAGGTTGTTCAATGGTGCAAAGATATAGTATAAATTGGACATGGACTAGAAATTATATAACTCAGGTCATATGTAAACCACATATGTTAAAATAGTCCCAATCCTTTTAAGGATGGAATGTGTTGTAAGTCTTGGTGGGGTGGCTTTAAGAAGAGGCACCCAAACTTGTCCATTAGATTGGTAGAAGGCTTGGATAGAGATAGAAAATTTTATCTAAGGCCTTCCATTGTAGATGAATTTTACAATAACTTAGGGAGGGTTTATGAAGATAACCAGTATGGACCTTACATAATTTGGAATTGTGATGAAACTAGACTACAAGTTGGTAGGGACACTAGTATGTGTGTCATAGCAAAAAGAGGATATTGAAAATGTTCATCACATCATTACAAAGAGTAAGGAATGGATCACCATTATTTATTGTGTTAATGCATTATGAAAACACATTCTTATATTCTATATTTTCAAGGGAAAAATATAGCTAAAAAAATACATTATAGATTATGAACTAGGTGCATTTATGCCAACCCAAGAGAATGCTTGGATGACAAAAGTTTATTTTCTCAAATGGATACACCATTTCAAGAGAACCATACCAGGAGGATTTTTTACTTCTAATAGGAACCTATTTATTTTTTATGGCCATGGGAGTCATGTAGCTATAGAAACTATAGAAGAGGATAGGAATTTGGAAATTGATCTTGTTATTTTACCAGCCCACACTTCTCACAAAATACAACCATATGATGTAAGTGTCTTATCCCCATTCAAAAAATATTTCATTCATGGTCAAAGTGGATGGATTAAAATCACAATATTGAAATCAACAGGTCTGACTTAGTTGAGTTAGGCAACATAGCTTTCAAAAATTCCCTTTCTATAGAAAATATAAATTCAAGTCTTAGGAGGATAGATATATGGCTAATAAATAGATAGGAATTTGTAGAATACATGGCACCAAGTGAATCCTATGAATTTGTATATGAATATGATGAGCATACAATTCAAAACATGATGTAGTTTGATGGATATGGAGAGGACAAGATAGATGTAATTATTCAAATTCCAAAAGGAGATGGAATAATTGTAAATGTCATTGTACATCCCATTTTACCTACTATCAATTATGTTACCCATGTAAGATAAACACAATAAATTGGTCAAGGCAAACATGTGTTTGAGTTTGAAGAACATGTTATTTTAGAGGGGTTAAACCTGACTTCACAAATAATCCAATTTGATTGCATCAATGATGGGGCAGATGAAATAAGTGTTAACTTAGATATTACCAATGCAAATGTGGTACTTTTGATGTCATCCCCTCATGCATTTTTAACTAATGAATAGTTAGTTAAGTACTATGTAGTTTTATATGATTTTAATGAATATAATGAGGCAATGAATCTTGAAGAAACAAGTGATAATATATAAAATAATAATAAATAACCTAACTATAGTAAAAGTAAAAAAAATTGAATAATCTCAAGTTTAGGTAGTTTCCTTAAACTTCCAATAGTCATATGGTTGTGTGAAATTCCATTCAATCATCAAATGGTGTAGTGAGATTGAGCAGCCAGTCTCAAATCTTAATTGTAGGTGACTTTTTGGAAATTCTTAGTCACTAAGAAATAAGAAAGATTGAAATAGAGGAAATTAAGGCCAGGAGGAATAAACAAATAGAAGAGAATAAAGCTTTGAGATAAATTAACATGAATTTGAGGGAGCATAAACTTTTTTGAGAATGAATTTAAAAGGAAAGAAAATAAAGAACAAAGTTAAAGGCGAAAGCATGATAAGGAGAAAAATAAAGAGCACCAGAAAAGTATGAGGGATTATGAGAAAGAAATGAAAGAGATGGAGAGACAACAAAGGTTAAAAATCATGGAAAAATATTTTCTAGATCAACATCTAATTATGATGGAAATGATGATAATTCATGTTCCTTCCTATGCAGGCTCAAAAAACTATCAATTCTACTTAGTCCACCTAATCAATTATCGATGATAGGTTGTTATCAACAAGGGTGAGCACTAAATATAAAATCATTGACACATGGTATGATAAACACTCCAGCAAAATTAATTCTAGTTAAAAAAAACAAAAAAAGATTTAATGGAACAAGCACTTTAAAATCCTTAAGTATGCAACATTTTTATGAAGGAAGATTTTATTGAAAAACTACAACTATTCAAATTTTTGTCTTGATTTTGAAGACTCGACAAAGGCATTATTTTAACGAAAAATTAAGAATTTGAATCCTTTTTTTCCACCTTAGTTTGTTTAGTCACATCCAATTTTATTCTATGTAAATTACATATCATATAAATAATATTATCCTGTGGTTTCCTAATTAACCTATTTGAGTATTGTTATACAAATGGAATATGATATCATAACATCCTCAATGACAATATGAGGTATAAAATATAATATGGATCATAGCCTTAGTGGGGATAAAATACCTCATCTATAAGCAATGATAGTTAAACAAAATCCATGGATTGATCATGTTGAAAAACACTAGTGGATATAGACATGGCTCTCTTGAAATGCGCCTTTATGAAGCTTAAGAATGGTTTTCATGTTTAAATTTTTGAGAAATTTTATACAATTAGAATATTATATCATCGCATCCTCAATGAAAATATGATATTTATATGAATTTAATTCATATTATAATTTAAATAATTATTTATATAAATTGTATTCATGTAATTGATCATTCTCACAACATTATTCATGCCATCTATTACACAAATTAATCTTCAATGGTAAATATTTTTTGTAAGACAAAATCACTCATTCTAAATGAATTAAACTAAATTCACTACAATTTAATAATTCATATAATGATTCACATATCGATAGAATTATTTATTTTTAACAAATAGTTAAAGATGGAGATCTGCACCCAGTTCACATTGTTTGTATAAGTCAGAAGAAAAAATTAAGAATACCAAAAAAACCTAAAATACTGAATAAAAAACCCTTCCTTTTAAAATAAATGAAATTTTTATTTGTATATATTTCATTCATGCAATTGATTTTTTTCATAATATTATTCAAGCCATCTATTATGTAAATTAATATTAATGGTCAATAATTTTTGTAAACCAAAATTACTCATTTTGAATGACTCACATATTGATAATACTAGATTAAACTACATTCACTATAGTTGAATAACTCACACAATGATTCACATATTGACATAATTATTTTTTAACAAACAAACAATGCTCAAGACTTGCACATAATTAACCATTTTTATAGAAGTCAATAGAAAACAAAACCTAATTAATAAAAAAAAACCTAGAATACTTTTAAGAACCCTTCATTTCTTTTAAAGACCTATAAGTAGTGATATTCATCATAGATGGACAAACGTATATATTTTTTAACAAACATTTCAAACAATATTCAAAATCCCTATGACATTATCACTCATAGCCTTAACGATGTATAAAATACCTCACCTATAAGGAATGACAACTAAAATAATCCATGGATTAGTTGTGTTGAAAAACACAAATGGATATAGATATGGCTCTCCTAAAATTTGTATTTGTGAAGCATGATACATCCACCTAGTTCAACATTTTTGCATAAGTTGAAAGAAAGAAATTTGTAATAATAATAATAATAATAATAATAATAATAATAATAATAATAATAATAATAATAATAATAATAATAATAATAATAATAATAATAATAATAATAACTACTTACACTACCATTATAACATTTAAGTCAAAATAACTCATTCTAAATGATTAACATATGGACTACACTAAAATTAAGTACAGTTTATGAATGCAACTAATGACATCAAGTGAATAAGCCAAATTATTTTATTTTCAACAAGCATTCGAAGCCATATTAATAGTTTTTAAATGATATGGATCATAGCCTTAGCAAGGAATTAAAAAACTCAATTGTATACATCGATGGCAACTGATAATAATCACTCCTATAGCAAGTACTACTTTTTCCATCATCTCATCTTCCAAACCTTTTGTCTTTTCTTCCCTTTAATAGTAGGAAATGCAATGTGATGGCCCAATGGAGATGAAGAGGGAACGAAGGTGTGAGAAGGTCATCATCAAATAGAATGGTGATCAATGAATTAAATGTGAGGTAGTACATAATAACTATAGGGTGGTGAGGCATTAATTCCTTGTCACCTCGAACCAAGTGTATTAATTATGTGGGCTTCATGATATAAACTAAAGTTTAAATACCCAACTTTGGGTGCCCACTTAGGATTTTTTGGGTGATGTTACCATCACCTATTGATTGGACCTCTAAAATGGCACCATAATGACCCCTTGCATGGTAATCGAAATTAAAAATTTGTATTGTCATATCAAATGTTCAAAATCTAGAATCCTCTCTTTTATTAAGTTATCCATCAACATCAATTTATGTGTTGACATGGTACAATTTAGACACCACATAAACATGAAGTTAGGGCACATGACTATTGTATCCTCTCTTTTATATGTTTCATGGTTGCCTTCTTATTATGTAATGTATTTATGCATTTCTGATTCTAGACTCACCGATAATGATTTGGCCAAATGTTAACATAGGATGATTTCAATGTTTTTTATTTGGAAGTAGATTTAACCCATTGCCTAATCATTTTCAAAAGTCATCCATTTTAATTAAATAGTTATTAATTTAATATTATTACATTAGCATTTACGATTATTAATTATTAATTGTTCATAAGTATTTATTAGACTTTGAAACTTAAGGGATATGGCACTGAATATATCATCTCAAGGTCAAAATATTAATCACATTACACTATAAGGCATTCATACAATGGCATTCAAGTTGGGGAGTTATAATAACGTGAGTGTGCCAAATTTTAATTATTTTAAAGTTAGCATTATAAAACAAAAAGTAAGGAAAGAAAAAAATACAAAAGAATTAATTAGGATTTTTTATAATGAGTATGAGAATTAAGAAAGGTAAAATTATTTACCATTTCCTATTTAATTTTTGCTAGAGTTTTTTATGATTTTTTACATGAATATAATTTGGAAAGAAATAACATTAAATTTTTTTAAAAAGGTAAAATTATTTACCATTTCCTATTTAACTTTTATTTTACAAATTTTTACATTAAAAATAAATTTTCAACATAAATTATTTCATATATCTATAATATATATTAACTTTATTTATATAAACATTATTTATACAATAATCATTTATCATCTAAATATTTATTTTTAAAAAAAAACATATATTTAAAAAATTGTTTAAATGCATGTTTTAGTAAGACACTTATCTATTCCCAATAAATATTTAAAATAGAAATGAATTAAACAAACATTTATTTAGCAACCCTTATCTAAATAAATATAATTCACTCTTAAAAAAAGAAACATTAAATAAAATAAATATATTTATTTTAATCTTTAAAAATAATAATAATAAAAAATTGACTTTATTTTAGGACTAAAAAATTTAATGTGTCTGTGCTGCCATCAAATTTATGTTCCCTTCAAAACCAACACTATCCAAACCCAATCAAGAATTCCATGAAAAGGATTGGGATATCCATTTAGGGAATAACCCTTCTCAAATTCAATAAAAATCAATTTAAGGATTTTGTTAGAATGTTAAGAATTGTGTAGAAGATGCCAAGAAGATGAGACTTTCTAGAGTCTTCCATAGAACAATCTAGGCAAATAGCAGAACAATCCAGATTGAAAGTAGAACATTCCAAAGATGTGAACTATTCTAGAAATTAGGAGTTTCCAGATTTTGTATTGCAACTATAAATATGTGCTAGGCACAAGCAAACAAGTGCATTAGAAAAACATATGAAAGCATTGGAAAGCTTTGGACTGGATTGAAGTGTTGGATGACTGTAAGCAAGTTTCATTAATATATTATTGTTTCAGATCTATTTATGCTCTATTTTGCCCTATTTCTAATAGCTGTTATGATGTTTTAAATTGTTTTTGGGCCTACTTTAACATGGTATCAAAGTAGAGGTGTGTTAGAAGACTATTTTTTGGATTTAAATAAAAGCTGGAGATCTTTTAACAGGGCTGAGCTGTTGATGAATTAATTTTTTGAAGTAATCTCTGATTTTTTTTAACATGGGTTCTACAAATGAGAGCTTGCCAATCTTTGATGGAAGTGGTTTTGCAGATTGGAAGATTGCAGTCAAGAATGCTCTAAGAGAGAAGGCTTTATGGAGGATAGTGAATAAAGAAATTGGGGAACCTCAACAAAATGATAGAGAAAAGGAGTTGTGGAAATGCAAATTGGAGCAAGCAAGTATTATTGGTAAAGCTTTGAGCCCCAATCTAAATAGAAGATTTGTTGATGTTGATAATCCAATAGAGTTATAGGAAAAGTTAGAAAATGATTATAAATATGTAGATATTGCAAGCATATTTAGTATAGAAGAAAAATTGGTGAATTTAGATCCGAGTGGTTTTGAAAAGATGAGTGATTATTTGAATGAGGTTACTTATTTAAATGCCAAATTAGAGAAAATAGGTGTTGAATATGAAAGAAAATATTTTCATTTCATTGTTATGGTTGAAAGCAAGCTTCGCCAACCCTATAAAGTATTTAAAGAATCAAGAAAAAGAGTTATTCAATTAAATCCCAATACCCCCCAACAAACATTTGATGAATTTTGTAAATCAGTTTAAGATGAAGAGTTTCAACTTATTAAAGAAGGATATATTAAAAGGAATCATGCATTTGAAGCTAAGGGTAAAGGGTATTCTATAAATTTTGATGGAAAAAAGAATTGGAAAAGATATAATAAGTTTAGAAATGATGATGGTTCTAACCACTTATCTAGAAATGATGGTGTTGAAAAGCAAGTAGGAAGAAAACCCGTTATTTGCAGGTATTGTGGAGGTGAAAACCACATGGAGAAATTTTGTTTGAAGAAAAGGGCCAATGAAAGGCAACAATATAATCCCAAGCAAGAAAAGTTTAAGGATAGCAAGATGGATAGAAATAGCTTTCTAGCTATGACCTTCCAAAAGCAAGGAAAAGGTATGGAGGTAACTTCTAAATCCATTGTTAAAGGGAGTTATTTTGCTTCAGATCTTAATAAAGAATGGATTTTAGGTTCAGGAGCATCTTATCACATGACTGGAGATAGATCTCTGTTTGTTGATTTTAATGAAGGAAAGAATTCAGATCAAGAAATAACTATTGGCAATAAAATGATGCTTCTAGTTTTAGGAACCGGAACTGTTAATGTGACAAATGGGACTTTGAAAAATGTTTTATTGGTTAAAGGGTTAGGGGTAAATCTTATTTCAGTATATAAAATTGTTGAAGCTGGTTATGAGTTTGTTGTTACTGCTGATCAAGTGATTGTTAGAGATAAAGGAGACCCAATAAATATAATTGCTATTGGTAGAGTTGATCATAAGGAGAGTCTCTTAAAATTTGTTGGCTTTGTTGATGATGAATACACTTTTTCTCATGCTTTGATTGGTCGAACTGATTATATATCAAAACTTTGGCATGCAAGACTTGGACATATAAATTATAGAAAATTACAAGATATGGTTAGAGGATTAACAAAGATTTCAGCCACTGAAGGTGTATGTGAAGGATGTGTATTAGGTAAACACCATCAAGATCCTTTTGATTCAGGAAAAGCATGGAGAGCTAACCATCCACTTCAACTCATTCATAGTGATTTATGTGAACCGGGTTATCCTCTCTTTCAGGTGCCAGGTATCTTCTCACCTTTATTGATGATTATAGTAGGAGAGTATGGGTTTATTTTCTTGAAAGGAAAATTGAAGTACTTGACATTTTCCAAAAGTTTAAAGCATTAGTTGAAAATCAAAGTGGAAAGAGAATTAAATGTTTAAGGACAGATAATGGGGGTGAATATTGTAACTATGCATTTGAGTCATTTTGTCAAAGTTGTGGTATTAAAGTACAAAGAACAACTCCATATACACCTCAACAAAATGGAGTAGCTGAACGGATGAATAGAACTCTTCTAGAAATGGCTCGTTGTATGTTGCATTTTAAAAGTGTTAGGTATGTGGAGCTAAAAGCTTCACCATGGAGCATAGACAAACAGGTTCGGGTCTACACAGACGCCGGCGTCGGTCAGGAGCGACCGACGTCGGTCAGTTGCAGTTCAGAGGCGCCGACGTCGGCAGTATGGTCGGCCGGCGACGGTCACAGGCGAACAGACAGGAACCGACGTCGGTTACCTGCGTGTCCAGAAAGCTATTTCCGAGGACAGAAGCGAGTGTTTGCATGATGAGTTTGAGTTGTAGACTCATGCTCGCGTCTCTATTGTTAGCAATGTTATTTTTAGAGCCCTTGTTGAAGAGGCTTAACTGTTTGTTGTAAGAGCATGCTTAAGTTTCCTATTTCTATATGTAGGAGAGATCTTCTAAGCTATTGTAAGATGATGAATGAGAGAGTGTAATTGAGTACTAGTAGAACATTGTGAATGTTTGAAGGACTGTACTTGAAAGAGAGCTCTTAAGGAATAGAGATCTAGTGAGAGATCTTGTGTGCATCTGAGAGAGGTGTGGAAGAACAAAGTTCTTCATTTGTATTCCTATTGTAAAGAGTTTTTAATACAAGTTTTCAGGGTGTTTTCTTGTATATCTTGTTCTGTGCTATTTATCATTTCAGTTACTTATCTATCTGATTATTTCCGCATATTCATTGCTTTCATAAGTGTAATCCATTGTTGGTTGATCCCCAACAAGTGGTATCAGAGCTCAGGTTCACTAACAGGTGGTTCAGATCTGTGTAGTGTGTTCGGATTACAGGTTGCTCACAGGGATTTCTGTTTGAGTGGGAGAAGCAATGGCAGAGGAAAGTAAGTTGAGAATGGAAAAGTTTAATGGCAAGAACTATCAGCACTGGAGAATGCAGATAGAGGACTATCTGTATCAGAAGGATCTTTACTTACCGTTAGGTGGGATAGCAAAGAAGCCCAAGGACATGGAGGATGAAGAATGGGAAGTTCTTGACAGAAAGGCTCTTGGGTCTATAAGACTGAGTCTGGCCTCCAATGTGATATCCAATTTGTCACAGGCAAAAACTACGGTAGAGTTAATGACCACGTTAGCTAATTTGTATGAAAAACCCTCCGCTTCAAACAAGGTATATTTGATGAAGCAGTTATTTAATTTGCATATGCAAGAAGGTGGATCTGTTTCTAATCACCTGAATGATTTCCATGGTATTGTTAATCAGTTAAGTTCTGTTAATATTTCATTTGAAGATGAAATAAAGGCTCTTTTAATTTTATGTTCTTTGCCTGAAAGCTGGCATGGCTTGGTAATGGCAGTTTCTAATACTGCTTCTGCTTCGAATATTTTAAAAGTAGAGGATGTGGTTAGTGTTATTTTGAATGAGGAAATACGCAGGAAAATCACAGAAGAGACTTCTGGGACATCCGGGAACGCTTTAAATTTCGAGAGCAGAGGAAGGCAAAAAGAAAGAAGCAAGAGGAGATCAAGATCTAAGTCTAAGGGAAGAGGCAGATCCAAATCCAGGAATGGAAGAAGGCCACAATGCTGGAACTGTGGAAAGTTGGGGCACATAAGCAGAGATTGCTGGTCAAAGCCTAAGGAGGATAATCAGCACGAAGGAAAGGAAGAGACAAAGGTTGCAGGTATTGCACAGGATGCTCTTATTTTCTCTTTGCATAATAACATAGAATCTTGGGTATTAGATTCTGGTGCGTCTTTCCATGCTACCCCTAACAGAGAATATTTCAGTGACTATGTCCATGGAGATTTTGGAATAGTATACTTAGGGGATGATGAGCCTTGTAAGATAATTGGCAAAGGTAAAGTGCAGCTAAAGATGCAGAATGGCAACACATGGGTGTTGAGGGATGTGATGCATGTTCCTAGTTTGAAGAGAAATCTGATTTCTGCAGGTAAGCTTGGTGATGAGGGTTGTACAGTAACTCTCACAGCAGATTCTTGGAAAGTGACCAAGGGTGCACTTGTTATGGCCAGAGGTAAGAGAGAAGGTACTCTCTATTTGTGTAAATGTATTACTAACAAATCTCCTTCAGTTTTATCTACTTCAGATGTGGATGCTAAATTGTGGCACTCAAGGCTTGGCCACATGAGTGAGAAGGGGATGTCTATCCTGAAGTCTAAAGGTATGCTTTCAGATTTGAAAAGTATGGATCTAGAATTTTGTGAGCATTGTGTGTTTGGAAAACAGAAAAGGGTTAGTTTTCTAAAGACTGGGTCTACTAAGAAAAGGCAGAAGTTGCAGCTTGTTCACACAGACGTGTGGGGACCGGCTCATGTAGCCTCTATTGGCGGATCACAGTACTATGTTACATTCATAGATGACGCCACAAGAAAGGTATGGATCTACTGTATTAAAAAGAAATCTGATGTTTTTGAGACCTTTAAGATATGGAAAGCCATGGTTGAGAATGAAACAGGCAAAAGATTAAAGTGCTTGAGATCCGATAATGGTGGTGAGTTCTGCAGTCTTAAGTTCAAATTATATTGTTACATAAATGGAATCCGAAGGCAAAGGATGGTTCCAAGGACACCTCAGCAGAATGGTATTGCTGAAAGGATGAACAGGACTATTATGGAGCGTGCAAGATGTATGAGATTGCATGCAGGGTTGCCCTTAGAGTTTTGGGCAGAAGCAGTTGACACCGCAGTGTACCTGATCAACAGAGGACCCTCTACAGCTCTGGATGGTGGAATTCCAGAAGAGGCATGGACAGGTAAAAAGGTTGATCTCTCATATCTCAAAGTTTTTGGTTGTGAAGCCTTTGTGCACATAGATAAGGAAAATAGAAAGAAGCTAGATGCTAAGTCTATGAGGTGCACGTTTATAGGCTATGGCTCAGATGATTTTGGTTTCAGATTTTGGAATCTAGGAACTAACAAGGTAATCAGGAGCCGTGATGTTGTTTTCAACGAAAGAGTGATGTACAGTGATCAGACAAGGAAGCTAGATCAAGCTGGGCAGAGCAATAATGAGTTGGACGAAGTTATGGTCCAAAATGAGCTCGCGGGAAAAAGAAATAATCACTTACAGGAAAACACAGAGACCGACGTCGGCAGGTTTGGCACCGGCGTCGGCAATACAGAAACCGATGTCGGTCATACAGAGACCGACGTCGGCAGACCAGGCACCGGCGTCGGCCAGGAGGAACCGGCGTCGGCCAGTAACAGGTCTACAGGTGGCCGAGGTCGGTCACTGTCAGAAAATTTGGATGGACAGATTGTTGAAAACGAGTCCAAGACACCAATCAGGAGGTTTGAAAGGGTAAGTAAGCCTCCAATTAGATACTCTCCTTCTTTATATTATTTATTGCTAACCGATGGTGGAGAACCAGAAAGTTTTGAAGAAGCTTTACAGGTGGAGTCCAGGAGTAAGTGGGAGCATGGCATGGTTGAGGAGATGGAGTCCTTAAGGGAGAACCAAACATGGGATTTGGTTGAATTGCTAGCTGGTAAGAGAACACTGAAGAACAGGTGGACTTACAGGTTGAAGGAAGGTGAGGATGGTCAGATGAGATACAAGGCCAGATTGGTTGTAAAAGGATTTGCACAAAAGCCAGGTATTGACTTTGGCGAAATTTTTTCTCTAGTTGTTAAGATGACTTCTATAAGGGTTGTACTGTCTTTGGTTGCTTTTGAGGATTTGCATCTCGAGCAGCTAGATGTTAAAACAGCATTTCTTCATGGAGATTTAGATGAGGAAATTTACATGGAACAGCCAGAAGGTTTCGAAGTCAAGGGTAAGGAGAAACTAGTGTGCAGGTTAAAGAAAAGCTTGTATGGCCTCAAGCAAGCTCCAAGGCAATGGTACTTGAAATTTGACAGGTTTATGACTGAGCATGGTTTCAGTAGGTGTCAATCAGACCATTGTGTATACTTTAAGAGATTTGATAACGGTAGATACATTATTCTATTGTTGTATGTAGATGACATGCTGGTTGCAGGGTCTCACATGCAGGACATCTCAGAGCTTAAGGAGAAGTTAGCTCAAACGTTTGCCATGAAGGATTTGGGAGCAGCTAAGAAAATCCTTGGCATGAGCATTAAGAGAGACAGAGAAAATCACAGGTTGATATTGTCTCAAGAAGACTATGTGGACAGGGTGTTGAAACGGTTCAACATGCAGGATGCGAAACCGGTAAGCACACCTTTGGCAGGACATTTCAAGTTAAGTAAAGAACAATGTCCTAATTCACATGATGAGGTAGAGTACATGAACAAGGTTCCATATTCTTCCGCGGTAGGAAGTTTGATGTATGCAATGGTGTGTACTAGACCAGATATTGCCCAAGCAGTGGGAGTAGTAAGCAGGTATATGGCCAATCCAGGAAAGGAACATTGGAAAGCAGTACAATGGATCCTTAGATATCTGAGAGGAACCAGCAGTAAACACTTATGCTATGGAGGTTCAGATACATCTCTACATGGCTATGTAGATTCAGATATGGCAGGGGATTTGGATGGCAGAAGGAGCACTACAGGTTATGTTTTTACTGTAGGTGGAACGGCAGTTAGTTGGATTTCTAAGTTACAGAAGGTTGTAGCCTTGTCAACTACAGAAGCAGAATACATTGCAGCCACAGAAGCTAGCAAGGAAATGATATGGATGACACGGTTCATGGAAGAGCTTGGAAGGGAGCATGGGAGTTGCAGATTGCATAGTGACAGTCAAAGCGCAATCCATTTGGCTAAGAACTCAGCTTTCCATTCTAGAACCAAACACATACAGCTAAGGTACCACTTCATACGGCAGGTATTGGAAGATGGTGAGTTGAAGCTGGAGAAGATCCATACAGACATGAATCCTGCGGATATGCTAACAAAGCCGGTTACTAAGGAGAAGTTGAATCTTCATTCAACTTCTGTTGGTCTTCATAATTGAGTTGAAGATGGAGGAGCTAGAAGATCTTGCTGTACAGGTATTGGTGCAGCTGGTTTATCTCCAAGTGGGAGATTGTTAGGTATGTGGAGCTAAAAGCTTCACCATGGAGCATAGACAAACAGGTTCGGGTCTACACAGACGCCGGCGTCGGTCAGGAGCGACCGACGTCGGTCAGTTGCAGTTCAGAGGCGCCGACGTCGGCAGTATGGTCGGCCGGCGACGGTCACAGGCGAACAGACAGGAACCGACGTCGATTACCTGCGTGTCCAGAAAGCTATTTCCGAGGACAGAAGCGAGTGTTTGCATGATGAGTTTGAGTTGTAGACTCATGCTCGCGTCTCTATTGTTAGCAATGTTATTTTTAGAGCCCTTGTTGAAGAGGCTTAACTGTTTGTTGTAAGAGCATGCTTAAGTTTCCTATTTCTATATGTAGGAGAGATCTTCTAAGCTATTGTAAGATGATGAATGAGAGAGTGTAATTGAGTACTAGTAGAACATTGTGAATGTTTGAAGGACTGTACTTGAAAGAGAGCTCTTAAGGAATAGAGATCTAGTGAGAGATCTTGTGTGCATCTGAGAGAGGTGTGGAAGAACAAAGTTCTTCATTTGTATTCCTATTGTAAAGAGTTTTTAATACAAGTTTTCAGGGTGTTTTCTTGTATATCTTGTTCTGTGCTATTTATCATTTCAGTTACTTATCTATCTGATTATTTCCGCATATTCATTGCTTTCATAAGTGTAATCCATTGTTGGTTGATCCCCAACAAAAAGCCTACATAATAAATTTTGGGGTTTGGTTTTTTCTTGTGTTGCACATATTGTGAATATAATTCCTACTAAAGCCTTCAAACATGTTACTCCTGAAGAAGCATGGAGTGGAAGAAAGCCTCATGTTGGGTATTTTAAAGTGTTTGGTTGTCTTGCTTGGGCACACATTCCTAATGAAAAGAGAAAAAGGTTAGAACCAAAGAGTCATAAGTGTTTATTTATGGGTTATAGTGAAGAATCAAAGGCTTATAGGTTATATGATTTGGCAACAAAGAATATTTTTTTTAGTAGAGATGTAAAGTTTGACGAAGAATCACAACTTATTGCCACTTCTCATTCAAAAAATGCCTCCAATTTTTCAAATATTTTACAAGGAAATATTGATGAAGATGAGTTGTGCACTTCTACAAATGATAACAATACCATTGAAAATGAAACAACTAATGTTTTTGACCAGCCATTCTCTACAGGTAGTGATGATGAAGAAGAATTTTCAGCTAGACAAAAGATAAGGAGCATTGAAGATATATATGGGCAAGGGCCAAAACTCCAAACAAAGAATGTGAGTGCTCTTATGGCCAAAGTGTTATAGATTAATGATCCAATTTCATATGAGAAAGCTAGAGAGAAGAAAGAATGGGAGCAAGCTATGAAAGAAGAATATGATGCTTTGGTGAAGAATAAAACTTGGGAACTTGTGCCATTTCCCAAAGGTAAGAATGTGATTGGTTGCAAATGAGTTTTTAAAACAAAATTTAAATTAGATGGTGCTATAGAAAAATTTAAAGATAGATTGGTTGCTAAGGGATTCAATCAAAAAGAGGGTGTTGATTATGAAGAAACATTTGCTCCTATTATTAAAATGAATACGGTTAGAATTATTCTTTCTTTGGTTGCTAGTCTTGGGTGGTATATTCATCAAATGGATGTTAAAAATGAATTTCTGAATGGAGATTTATATGAAGAAATATACATGGATCAACCACATGGTTTTATAGATAAAAAACATCCTAACTTTGTTTGTAGATTAAAGAAGTCACTTTATGAACTTAAACAAGCACCAAGAGCTTGGAATCAGAAGATTGACAGGTATTTTCAGCTTTATGAGATTAAGAAATGTAAATCAGATCCAAATCTTTATGTGAAGAGAGTGCAAGATGACATTATTCTTGTTGCAGTTTATGTAGATGATTTTCTCATAGTTGGATCAAATATTGGGCTAATTAATGATTTGAAGTCAGATCTTAAAAAGGCATTTCAGATGAGTGATTTGGGTGAACTAAATTATTTTCTTGGCTTGCAAATTAGTAGGCTGCATGATGGGTTGTTCATCTCTCAAACAAAATATGCTTTGGATCTTTTGGAAAAATTTAAAATGTTTGAATGCAAGCCAACCCCTACTCCTTTCCAATCTGGAGTTAAGCTTACTAAGTAATGTACCTCCAAGAAAGTAGATGCTACTTTATATAGACAGCTTGTTGGTAGCTTGGTTTATCTAACCCATTCTAGACTAGACATTTGTTTTACAGTCAATATGGTATCTAGATTTATGCAGGAACTGGAAGAAAGTCATTGGTTGGCTGCCAAAAGAATTTTGCGATACATTCGTGGAACCATTTACTATGGCATACATTATAGTTACAAGTCTTCAATTTCTTTGATTGGCTTTACAGATTCAGACTAGGGTGGTGATATAGATGATTGAAAATCTACTGGAGGCTATGTTTTTCAGCTTGGATCAAGCCCTATTACATGGAATAGCAAAAAACAAACAACTACATTGTCTTCATGCGAAGCAGAATATAAAGAAACAAAATAAGTAGGAAAGGAAGTAGTTTAGATTCAAAATCTTTTATTTGATCTTGGTTTTGCACAAGATTCAGCTACTACTTTGTATTGTGATAATCAAAGTGCCATACAAGTTGCAAACAATCCTATTTTTCATGCTAAAACAAAGCACATTGAGATTGATGTTCAATATATTCGGGATCTTGTTCAATAAAATTTTGTTAATCTCCGATTTTGTCGAAGTGAAAACCAAGCAACAGATATATTTACTAAGAGTATGCTTGAGGCCAAATTTCTGAAATTATGCAATATGCTGGGCATGATTGAGGTGAACATGAAGGGGGGATAGTTATATAATGTTCCCCTCTTTTGTATTTTCTTTGTATTCTTCTAGCCAATCTTAAGGGGGGATGTTAGAATGTTAAGAATTGTCTAGAAGATGCCAAAAAGATGAGACATTCTAGAGTCTTCCATAGAACAATCTAGGCAAAGAGCAAAACAATTCAAATTGAAAGTAGAACATTCCAAAGATGTGGACTATTCTAGAAATTAGGAGTTTCCAGATTTTGTATTGCAACTATAAATATGTGCTGGGCACAAGTAAACAAGTGCATTAGAAAAACATATGAAAGCATTGGAAAGCTTTGGACTGGATTGAAGTGTTGGATGACTGTAAGCAAGTTCCAGTAATATATTATTGTTTCAGATCTGTTTATGCTCTATTTTGCCCTGTTTCTAACAACTGTTATGATGTTTTAAATTGTTTTTGGGCCTGCTTTAACAGATTTCATGGCCGCCTTTTTGCCCATCAATGTTTAATGCTTTCCTGATTCATGATTTTAAGCTGAGCAGTAACAGTTTGGCAAGATTCATTTGTTAACAGCCTTTTTCCGTAAAGAAAATTTATCATCTTAATTGCTCCGTAAAATTTGTCAGTCCTCTGAACTTGCATATCCCCGGGTCTTCTCTCTCTTTTTCGTAAGTTTTCCTAATCATTATCATCTTACTTTAAGATTTTTTAACCTAGGATTTTATCTTTAGTTTTTGTACTATAGATTCTTTCTCTCAATTTATACACAAATCTATTTTAGCTTGTCTTTGTGATATATCAGAAGAATATTTCACTGGCAGAAATTCAACGGAACAAGCACAGGCCACCATGTCTGAGGCATGCTTTCATCTTATGCAATAATGGCTGCAATCCTCACCGGCAGTCAATCTGTTTTCTTAATAACATGTTCAATAGATTTCGCTTGAAGAAATAAAACTATGACAGGGAGGAAGAAAACCAGTAGTCATGTCTCAAAGTGCATCATAGGTGAGTGGTTACAATGAAGCAGATCCGTCTCTGAAAGAATATACACAGCCTTGATATTATGAGGAGCTTCTTGGAATTCTTGGAGCCGGCGATGATATATCTAGTATGTTGGATGCGTATAAGAATTTTGATAAGCAGCGTTTAACTTCAATCCATAACAAAGCTGGCATATATCTCACACATCCTGATATTGCAAAGATTTTTCTCATGGACAACACACTTGAAAAAGAATACAAAGACAGTCATGAAGCCACAGAAACTGTATATGAACTTGTTCTGATAACCCTCAAGGATCTGGAAACGGGAAAACGGAACGAGTGTTTGGTGTTGTATGGCCAGCTTTGTGTCGAGCCTTTCAAATTTGGGAGAATCTACAGTCTCCTCAAGGAGGTGTAGACTGGGAAAATAGTGGCCCTTTCCATCGTTTCTCTGCATTTCTCATCTATTAATCAATCTTTTGCAAGAAAGACATATCCTCAAAGCGGCAAAAGTGCAGTTAAAGAGCCTACCCTTGTCCATGGTGAAGGTGGTCTTCTATTTATTATCGTGAACAATCCCCTGTCCATTGAATTGGTAGAGAGCCTCCCTGCTCCTGCAATTGATGAAGAAAAATTTAAAAAGTGGATTGCCCGTAAAGAAAAATTTATGAAGTGGTGTAGAATCTGAAAAACTAAACAAAATTTCTATGCCCATAGAAGATAATAGCAGAAAAAATAGAGTATAAAAACTTAGAAAAAAATAGAGCACTCAAAAAGTCTTTATTTATAGGCTGGAAATAACTGTCTTTAATGATGTATATATAAAAGAATTACATTGCTGCACAATTGCAACCTCTAAAAAAACTTGCAAACCTGCATGCATTTTTCATGCATTATGCTTGTGCCACTAGAAGACATGGTGTAAACAAAGTTTGAAACTGAAACTTAAAAACAAACTAAAACTAAAACTAAAAGTCCAAATCTATAAATCTGTGCATGGGACAAAAAGTCAGCATGCTTCTTTATTTAAAATTTAATAAACTTAAATCTTCAAATCTGCATGTTGCATGCGATGAATTGGATGTTCAGTTGAACCTCTAGCGTCAGTTATCAACATAGTCCCCCTTGATGCTGAGAGGGCTTACAATCTAATCACTGAGTGTCAAAAATTGATCTGTTACAACTGCTTTCATGAAGATATCTGCCAACTTTTCTTTAGTATTGATGTATTTCAATTCTAATACCTTCATCTGCACTAAATCTTAGATAAAATGATGCTTTAAATCGAAATGTTTTGTCTTGCTGTGATGGACTGGATTTTTGGCCAATTTAATAGCACTAATGTTATCACAAAAAATAACTGTGCGCTGAACTTGAATCTCTCCAATTTCTTGAAGAAGTTTTCTAAGCCATAATGCTTGTGTACCTATTGAAGTGACTGCAACATAATCTGCTTTTGTATAAGAAAGGGCAACTATACTTTTCTTCTTTGAGCTCCAAGTAATCAAACCAGAACCAAAAGAAAAAAAATTCACAGATGTTGACTTTCGGTCATCCAAACTACCTCCCCAATCAAAATCACTAAAACCAACAAGAATGAATTTTTTAGAAGTGTAGTAATGAATACCAAAATCTAGAGTGCCTTTCACATACCTCAAAATTCTTTTCGCTGCCTTCATATGTATTTTTGATGGCTCTGTCATGTACCTTGAAATAAGTGAAACTGAATAAGCAATATCAAGTCTTGTATGAGTTAGAAACATTAAGCTTCCAACAATACTTCTATAAGTTGTCTCATCAACTCTTTTAGCACCATCATCTCTACACAACACAAATCAATGAGCAACTGGAGTGGAGACTGGTTTACAATCAACCATATCAAATTTATTCAACATATCTTTAGCATACCTTGTTTAACAAATAAAAAAATTATTCTCCCTTTGATAAACCTCCATTCCTAAAAAATATTTCATAAGGCCTAAATCTTTCATCTCAAATTCATTCATCATAAAAACTTTGAATTCATCCTTCGTCATAGAACTGCTACCCATATACAACAAGTCATCAACATACAAACTTATAATTAGAATATCATTACCTTCTTGTTTGTAGTAAAGGGTAGGTTCACTCTTACTTCTTTGAAAGTCATTCTCTTGAAAATATCCGTCAATCCTAGCATACCATGCTCTTGGTGCTTGTTTGAGGCCATACAAAGCCTTCTTTAACTTGTAGACATGATTTTCTTTTCCTTGCACTTCAAAACCTTGTGGTTGTTTCACATATAATTCTTCTTCTAAGTACCCATTCAAGAAGGCACTTTTCACATCCATATGATGGATGCTCCAATTCTTTTGAGCTGCTAGTGAAATCAGCATTCTAATGGTCTCTTGTCTTGCTACTGGTGCAAATGTTTTTTCATAATCAATGCCATACTTTTGTGTGAAGCCTTTAGCAACTAATCTTGCCTTATGCCTTTCAACACTTCCATCACTGTTACACTTAGTCTTGTAGACCCATTTGGTGCCAATCTTCTTCTTGTCATGTGGAAGCTTGATAAGCTCCCAAGTGTCATTCCTGTGAATAGAATCCATCTCTTCTTGCATTTCTTGCATCCAAACCTCATTAGTATATGCATCTTCAAAACATGATGCTTCAAAATCAGCCTTGGTAAGTAAAGCAAAATTCAATGTCTCACCTCTTGGATTTTCTTCATGTGCTTGATTTGAACTCCTTTGATAAATGTCACTCAATCTTCTTACCTTCCTTGCAGAACTAGGACTTGAATATGGACTTACACTTGGAATTGAACAACTAGATGAGGGGTTACTTGGTGGATTTGTAGCACTTGGAATAGAAATATTAGTGGGCTGCCCATGATCAATATCATCTATAATAACTTCATTTAAAATAGATTTTGACTTTTTCATATGGCCTTTTTGATGACCATAAACTCCCCCTCCATCAAAAATCACGTCTCTTGACACAATAAGCTTATTAGTGAGAGGATTATATAACCTGTAAGCCTTACTTTCCTCACTATATCCAACAAAAATACATGACTCACTATTGGGATCTAACTTTTGCCTCTTTTGATCAGGAACATGAACATAGGCTAAATAACCAAAAACTTTCAAATAATTAACATTTGGCTTTTTCTCATACCAGGGTTCATACGGAGTCATCTTGTCAAGTGCATTAGTGGGAATCCGATTGAGAATATATACTGTTGTAGCAACTGCATCCCCCTAAAAAGAATTACTTAATCCCTCTGTTTGTAGCATGCTTCGTGCCATCT
Organism: Torreya grandis; assembly: GCA_037957365.1. Classification (NCBI taxonomy): domain Eukaryota; kingdom Viridiplantae; phylum Streptophyta; class Pinopsida; order Cupressales; family Taxaceae; genus Torreya; species Torreya grandis. Next base: position 1,310,032 of record JARHVA010004295.1, read on the forward strand.
CCACCATTGTACGATTCTTCCTTTCAGCTACACCATTTTGTTGCAGTGTGTATGTAGTGGTGAGTTGTCTTCTAATGCCATGCATATCACAATAACCTTGAAAGGCTTTTGAACAAAATTCTCCTCCACGATCAGTCCTTAAGCATTTGATTTTGCACCCTTTGTCATTTTCTACAAGGGCTCTAAACCTCTTGAATGTCTCAAGAGCTTCACCTTTGGTCTTCAAAAAATAAACTCAACACTGTTGTGAGTAATCATCAATAAAAGTAATGAAATATGATGACTTACCCAAACTCTTTGTCTACATAGGACCACAAATGTCTGAATGAACTAACTAGAGTGGATAATGGGCCCTCCATGCATTCCCTTTTGGAAATTTCTCTCTTGTATGTTTTCCTTTAGCACATCCTTCACAAACTTCATTGTGCTCTTCAACCTTAGGCAAACCAGAAACTAATGTTTTTGATGTTAGAATCTTTAAACTATGAAAATTTAAATGCCCATACCTGAGATGCCATAACCAACTTGTATCCTCATATGCCATATTGACAAGGTTCTTGTTATGTTCACCAAACTTCAATGGAAACATCCTATTCTTTATCATAGGCACAACTGTTACCACCCTATTTCCTTGATTCTTATCATAAATTATACATTATTGATTTTCAAATACAACTTTATAATTCTTCTCACATAATTGTCCAACACTCAACAAATTATGCTTTAACTTTGGAGTGTAATAAATGTCTCTAACACTCTTCATACCCTTTTTTGTATGGACTTCCATAGCTCCTTTTGCAGCAACCTCTAATGATTTGTCATCACCAAGCTTGATCTTGGATTTAAAACTTTCATCCATTATAGAAAAAAAAATTTCATTCCCTGACATGTGGTTAGAACATCCCGAATCTAGATACCAAACATCTTTAGAAACATTTTCAGCTTTGTCATACGATAAAAATAAATTATCTGGAGGATTCTCATCACCTTCTTGAGCATAATAAACATTTTTACCATTATTACCTTCTTTTAATCTACACTCATAATTAAAGTGGCCATACATGTTACAATGATAACACTGAATATTTTTTTTATCAAATCGGCCTCTACCTCTTCCTCTGAAACCACCTCTTCGTCGGAAACCACCTCTGCCTCTATTTCCTCTTGAGCAATTCTGATTTTGACCTCTACCTTGGCCTTGATTACTTTTGATGCTACTATTGGCATCTTCATTCTTTGTGATTTGTAATTTGGAGGAAAAAGCTTTCTCTTCACTTTCTCCAAATGAATCTCTCAATCTTTCTTCATGTGACATCAAAGATCCAACTAGATGATCAAATTGAAGGGTAGACAAATTTGCTTTCTTCTATGATTATGGCAACATGGTTCCACCTTGGTGTGAGAGACCTCAACACCTTTTTGATCACAACCTTATTGTTCACAATTGCACCAAGTGTAGCCATCTTATTGACCACATCTTTTACTCTAACACAATAGGTATTCACACCTTCAGCTTCTTGCATCTTTAAATTCTCGAATTCTCTCTTCAATGTCTATAACTTGATAACTTTGACTTGATCACTACCTTGGTAAGCTTCTTTTAGAGTCTTCCAAGCATCCTCTGCTGTCTTTGCTCCTGCAATTCATAGAAATAGGCTCTTATCTAGAGCTATTTGAATATGAAATAAGGCTTGAGCATTCTTCTTCTTAGCCTCCTTCTTAGCTGTTTTATCATTTGCTGTGAGGGCATTCTAGTCAGTTGGCTCTGCATAATCTGATTCAATAATCTCTCACAAATCTTTTCCTATCAAAAAAGTCATCATTTTGATACACCAATAATTATACTCATTTCCATCAAATTCTGGAATGGGCAAGGAGTTAGAATTTCACATGATAAATTTTTGGCAAAATTCCAACTACTAAATCTTTAACCCAAAAGAAAAAATCTTGCTCTCATAACCAAATATATAATCTGAAAAACTAAACAAAATTTCTATGCCCACAGAAGATAATAGCAGAAAAAACAGAGTATAAAAACTTTTAAAAAAAATAGAGCACTCAAAAAAAAATTATTTGCACACTGGAAATAACTGTCTTTAATGATGTATATATAAAAGAATTACACTGCTGCACAATTGTAGCCTCTTAAAAAAAATTTGCAAACCTATATGCATTTTTCATGCATTATCTTTGTGCCACTAGAAGACACGGTGTAAACAAAGTTTGAAACTGAAACTTAAAAACAAACTACGACTAAAACTAAAAGTCTAAATTTCAAACTTTGAAACTTAAAAACAAACTAGGACTAAAACTAAAAGTCTAAATCTATAAATCTGGGCATGGGAGAGTACCTGCATGTGCCAACTTCTGCCGAGCAGAAAGATTGGGGTACACTTTGTGAAAAAAATGAGGAGCTGAGTGAAAAGAAGAGAGACAACGAAATCTTTCACATCTTACAACGGGTTGCGCTCGATAACTCGTCTCCAGCTGCAATCGAAGAAAATTGCAAGGAATTGATGATGTTGAAGCCTGTTACAACCAGGATATATTATGGGGTATGGCTGCTTCCATCGTTTATAAACCATTCATGCGTCCCCAACGCATCAAGAATTAATGTGGGAGATATCCTCAGGGTTCATGCAACCAGGCCCATTTACTGCGGCGATGAAATTACCACACCCTATTTTAATGTTTTGTTCCCCTATCAATTTCGAAGGCAGTCTTGCAGGGTCTATGGTTTCAGCTGTGCCTGTGATCGATGCGTGATGGAAGTGAATATAATGAAGCATGACATACAGATAAAGAAACTTTACGGGGACTATTTGAGATTAACTATGTCGGAGAATATCCAAAATGGGGCTATCCAACTGGTGAGCCTTGTGACTCAAGTGGAAAACTGTGTGAAATCATTGCAAGACCGCGAGAAGATTGTGAGACAGACACAGGATTTCACGCTTGGAGGGTGGATTCGGGCCTCGTTCACGCCTGCGTATTTGGCACTTTTAGAAAACAGAAGAAGGAAAGTTGGAAAGGCAGCAATAATGCTAGAAAATAATAGCGATGACACAATTTTATACAGTGATGGAAATGGCATGGTCGCAACTTGTACAGGGAACATTCACTATCTCAAATTTTTCCAAAGATGTTTTAGCTTGTGGAGAGATCGCGAAGTGATGTGTGATCTGTGGGGATTGAAGAAATACAAAAGAGTGTGTAAGAAACATGCGAGTAACAGACAGGAGGCTATGGAGGACGCTTGTCTTTGCGTTTACGGACACCAGCAGCAACATGTTGTACATTCTATTTTAAAACATTTAGAGTAGGCATTTTGAATCATTTTATTTTCAGGTGATAAGAAAACCTCTGATGTGAAGGAATGATCATCAATTCTATGGGAAAAAAGGGTTTACAACTTGTATTAACTTGCATTTAAGTAATTGAAATGAAATAATTTTAATTATTTCTATAAGATCGATAGGTTTATGAGACTATTTATTAATTGTGTGATGATAAATTTGAGTAATTGATTAAATTATGTAATTATTCACTAAAATCTATTCAAATTATCAATCCACCTCACAATTGAAAGAAGAAAGATTATTATGAAAACAAAAATGAATTCAAAACAAAATTATACTTGCATTGTAACCTCTTAGACTCAATCTTGCTCCACATTGATTATGCTTGATTACTTGCTCTTGATTAAATGGATTTGCTTGGAAGATGCAGATTATTGAGAGAACATGTGATTGACCTAATAATGGACTAAGTTGATAGTTTGATAGATTTAATTGAAGATTTTAGTATGAAAACTCATAGAAAAAGAACTACAAAAAATTAAAAATTTCTTGGAATCCTCTAGATTTAGAGGTTTCTAGAGAAAAGAGGTTAAAATAGAGGAGGATTCTAGAATCCATGTTAGTTGTTAATAATGATTAGAGGGGATTTAGGTGGTGATGATGTGATAAGGAGAGGATTAGGGGAGATTAGTGGATAGTGATGTAATGGTTAGTATGTAGTTTTGTAGATAAACCAAAGGAATAGGTAAGACTTTGGGAATTTAAAATTCACAAGTGGACATGGGAAGATATGTTAAGTAAATAAGATGTTAATAAGAGGAGAAATGAGGTGATTAATAATAGGTGGGATATATGTAGCATATGAAATATAAAGAAGGGACTTAGATAATTGGCTAGGAGGGAGTTGAATGGGTTATGTTAGGCACAATAATAATAAGAAGAGTTAATCAATGAATTATTAGATAAAATTAAACAAGAATAGTGATATAATTAGCAATCTGGAGAAGGTGAGAAAATTATGATGCATACATTTATTTTAAAATATTTTTGGGATTTAAATAATTTTTAGAAGGTCGTTCAGTTATTTGCATTCCTTAATTTTTTAATTGTATATCTAAAGGCATTACATGGAGTCATTAAATTACATAGAATGTCAACATCTCTGCCCATATTTCAGAAATAAACATATAGTAGATTTACAATATTGAGTAATCATACATCTAAATCAATGAGCTCCTTTGACTAAACAACCATGAACAAGGGGCATCCATGCCATCAAAATCACCCAAAGCATAATCTTGGCCTTAACTACTTTACTCTCTGTATCAGGCATCTAGAGGGATTTGTACCTTGATGGATAGATATAAGCAACCATCATCCTCACCAATTGAACTACAACCCTTTGATGTGTTTCTTAAATTTAACTATCCCTGTAATACAAAAAAAATAAACCCTCTCACCTCATTACTCCTTAAACATATTTTTATTAACATATCTCACATCAAAATATATGAAAACTAATTCTTAATTAATTCTCTTGAAAATTTATATTAGATTATGAATACCTTTCACCGATTTCTAAATCTCACTTAAATAGGCATTCTGAGAATGTGTAGGGCAATTCAATATTAAAACATATGTAAACTCTACCTCGGAGTTAAAAAATCAAACTCTTTATTACGACTTGATATCCTTGATGAGTAAAGATTAGCATACACAATCTTGCCTATTTTATTTCTTTGGAGGGGTGAAAATTATAGCTATATCTAGTAAAACATATTTATTATGTTTGTTTATTAGTGGTCTATATATAATTTTTATTGGTGATTTTTTTATTAAATTTTGGTTATCTTACCATATTTCTCATGTTTTCCTTTCTCTTTCCTCCTTTCTTTGAGTTTCAGATTTATTTTTGAGAAAATGTATAGCATATGATTTTGGGACATAAGGACCCCTGTATGGTTTTATGTCAACCCTTGTGATCCTTTTTTAGTATATGTGTCATTTTTCTATTTTAACAAATTTTCTATGTATTGTTTGTTGCCCCTCACATCAATTCCATAATTTGAATGGGAAAAGTTTTATAAATACATATGTGTATTACTGTAGATAGAAAATGAAATAATTTCTGTAACGTTTGAGTTGTAAGACAAGAATACTATGTTTTAGAAATATATTGTAAAAATTTAAGAGTATAATTCAAATATCCATTTATTCATTCTAACATGAAATTTTATATAAGATAGGGCCTTACATTCTGTTAGTATAGGATTTTTTCTACTTTTGGTTTTATCTATATGATTGTTAGTCAATTTGCTTAGGGTTCTTAAATTCATCAGGGGAACACACATTTAATATGTTTTTAAATGCTGAGTTGAGATATTAATTATATGGTGATCTAATATCTCACTATATAATGTACTTTCTTTGTACATTTTGGCTAATAAATTTATAATGAATATTAATAAATCTCACATTTGTTTTGTATTCTTACTCTCACCTATCCTAGGGTCTTCACACAAGTTATGACATTTAGATATCTTGGAGCAATCTGACATGGTATTAGAGCTTTAATCTGATGGCCATTTTTCCATTTTAAAATCCTTAGTGAGATCTTTTGCATGTAGGCATTCCTGTTAGTTTCTTTATTTTTTAGTTTTCATAGGTTTGGTGGGATTTCATGTAAATTTGTACAAGCTATACAGTCAGAGCCTTATATCATAAAATGGATAATTTCATAAAATATAGAATACATCAAAACCTAATATTTATTGTACACTTGACCTAGATCTATGATAGTGATTTTCGGTCTTTATTATAGGGTTTTGAGGCATTTTTGGGTATTTCATGAAAACCTATAATGTAGGGTTCTCAAATCAGAAAAAAGTTATATTTTTATAGGTTTTATGAATTCTCAAATGGGTTATTGATAGGTCTTGTGGAGAATGTATCAAAATTGTAGATTTAATATTTTTTCCAATCGGACAAGTTTTTCCCCTTGCAGACACTTTGACATGTTTTCACCCTTTGATAGACATTTGAATCGTACTACACATACATCAGCTTCTAAACCCCATGTATGTATAACTATCAGGTTTCATACCCCTTTCTCGCACCTCCATTAGGTTCTACTGACTTACTTGCACTACCATCAGGTTCTAGATTACTTGTTTACACTCTGCTAGGTTTAACGACCCTTGCCTACATAATCATTGAGTTTCATGACCACTACCTCCACATCTATTAGGTTTGGCCAACCTTGTCATCACTTCCATTGGGTTATGTTGATTGTGATATCACCTCTATCAGGTTCTACCCCTTGCATGCACTCTTGCTAGGTTTCACTGACATGTTAGCACCATTGTCAGGTTCTATCAACCATAATAGTAGGCCCATCATGTTTTTCCAACTATAGAAGCACTCCCAAATATCTACCATCCTTATTCTAAACCATGTAAGTGTGTGCAATCATCAAATTTAACACTATGTTTTGTGACACTATTCATTTCAAAATTGTTGCATTTTTAAAATGATGTCACTCTCACATCAATCAAAAGTGGTAGTGAGATAAAACCCATAATAATACTTGGCCCCATGGGCATATGGCATGTTCATATGAAGCAAACACCCAATTTATCCCTTAGCCCTTGATCATATGGAAATTAAGCACATAGTCACTTCCAATCAAAAAATACTTAACTTTTACTCAAGAGAGAATTGAGTTTTTTTTAAATTTAATGCATATAAATTTCCTTTGGTGAAATCAATCATAAAAATTTTCAAAACCATTTATCACCAAAATTTTCATGTGAGTAAATTTTCAAACACACATAATTTTTAATCAATAGAACGGATTTGAGTGCCATCTTCTTTAAAAGCTCTTATTTTTTTATGCTCTACACATTGATTATATTTTTTTGGATCTATTTTTATACATATAAATATTCTCATCCTAATCATTCTACTGATCTTGCTATTTATTTAAATTAATCCCATAACTATAATCTTAATTCAATAATTAAATCCCATTCCCCATCATGTATTTATTACATCATGCTAACCTTTTCTACCCCAAAAGTCAATTAATATTTCCTTAAATATGTCATTTATCATTTAATATTATCCTAACCCCACTTGTCCATTATATTGGAATTTAAAATTCTAATCTCGCCTACCCTAGCCCATTCCTAGACTTTCCTACATCTCCAGTCCCTAATCACCCATTTAATCACCTCCTTAAACCCCTAAATTGATCCATATTAACTCCTAATCAAATATTGAAGGATTTAAAATCTAGAGCCTTCTCTAACTTTATTGAATCCTTTGAGACTAGAGGCTTCTAATGAATTTAAAATTCATTTTAATTCTCCCTCATCACCCTATAAATAGCCAAGCATGGATCTTGGTTAGACTAATTTTGGAATACACACAAGCTCTCTTATAGCCTCCACATATTCTTGCATCCATATACCCTTGCATCCATCTTGAAATCTTGAAGCCACCATTATGAAGCAATCCAACAAGCAATTAAAAAATCCTTGGAGAATCCATTTGAAGATCTTGGAGGGAAGACAAGAGAATTAAAGTGATGGTCGGAGTCCTCTTATAATTTTTAATTTCTTCCATATTCTCTCGCTTTGATATTTTTGTCAGTTTTGGGTTTTGTTACTATATTTAGTATATTGAATCCATAGCTCAAATTTATAATCATACATTGGAAACCATTGTGGGAGCCTCCTTTAATATAACCCTTGTATGTTTAACACATGTTAAATCAAATTTAAATATATGTTATAGATATATTGGGATCTAAATTTTGAAATTTTCACATTCCAGACAACTTGTGGTATTGCACTGTAAATTACAATTTTGCAGAGGTGGTTTTAAATATCCTAGTTATGATTTTGACAAATTGGATGGACCTAACTACTAGTTGTTAACCTCTTTGTAGTTTTTTGACCTTATTCAAAATTGCTTCTCCACAGGGGTAATTTTTAAATACATCTATGGTTTTTCTTAGTATCATCATGATTTTGACTTAAGTAGTGTACTAAGGTTAAAATTAGAAATTTTGATATCTTTCTACTTTCTATACTCCTAGGCTAACTGTGTCTTATTGCAAGGATAAAATAAATTTTATGTCACTCTTGTAATAATTAGGTTTTTTTTATATTCCTCAAAACCACTTCTCCCAAGTTAGGACATTGAATCACATCTACGATTTTGGTTCTGCAAATCACAATTTTGATTTGGGCATTAAATCAATAAATAAACTTGTGTTTTGTATCTTTGACAATTTTGGTGTCTGTATTTGGTTTTAATTTGCTTATAAGGAATGAGATACTCTGATCAAATAAACTTACTACCCTATCTCTTTTGACTATATTATGCAATATCACTTATACACAGTAGCAGTTTTGATTCATACCTATGGTTTTAAAAGTTACAAAGGTGATCTTGCAAGTAGTTAGATAATAGTTGTTATCATTTTTGTTTATGATTTTTAGTGATAGATATTCATATTTCCAATTTTATTCTAATTTCTAATTTTTAGTGATAAATATTTAGATATATAGATATTTTAATTTCTATAAGAAATTTTAAGGTGACATAGGCAATTTTGAATATATTTTTAAAAATAAATGTTGTTGTCCATCTTTAAAAATCTATCCTTTTTAGTAGTTTAGTGTTCAATCTTTTAAATAATTTAAATATTTTAAACATCATCCATCTTAGGCATTTCTAGTAATCTGTATATGCATACTTTAATTTCCCTATTTTCAAAATCACCTCTCGATAGAAGCAATATTCATTCATAAAAGCAATGTTGAAATATAATCTAAAATTTTGACTTAGGGGAAATTTTCACCTCATAATATCTAATATAAACCTACTTTAAATAACGTAATACCTCTTTTTAACATTTTTAACACTTTATTTTTTAGTCTATTTTAAAATCTATTGTGTTCCTTTTAATCTACAAAATTACCTCTTGACATCTATGGTTTTGATTATGGGTAGTGATTTTGAATAACCAAGATCAATTTTGACTAACTACACAATTATTGATAGTTAACTCTCTGAAAAACTACATATCTTTTAGTCATAGTTTTGACCTACCATTAGTGGTTTTGTATCAATAGAATCAATTTTGAAAATCTAGCTCTTCATCACTGTGCAGAAGCAATTTTCTAGGTGCTAAAGGTGATTTTGATTTTTATTAAGGACTTCTAATAGTTTTGTGGAAAATACTTAAGTAGGAGGCCCTAAATTAAATTTATAACTTGTGTCTTTGTAAGATCAAGGCTTTGTTTAAAATATTGAATTTTTTGTATATATCTCTTTCATTACTTGTGTCTTTATCCCACAAAATTAAATAATCAGTTAAATAAATTTTCACTGCCTGCTTGTTACCCAAATTTATTTTTATAGGGTGAAGTCTGATTTGTAATTCATACCCACACACTTTCCATAGTCCTAGGGAGATTGTGACCATGGATTTGACCACCACTCACAAATCTACACTTCATGTTTTGAAGTAGTATAAATATAAAATATGGTTATCGTTAGGCCAAGGGATTGACCCCATACAATTATTCCATGAAAGGAAAGATTTAACTCTTTGACCCAAGTATTATAAAGCACCCTACATGGATCTAGGCCTCACAAACCTAGTGTATATCAGTCATGCCCTTAGACAACGTTTATAACCTAGAATATGATCATTGGCTATAACAGACAACTTACTACTGGAGTGATTATTAGCTTTCATGTGAGTGTCATGTGTAGATGGGGTTGAAAGAGTTTGGGAGATAATGTAATGAGTCACCATCCTAAGCCTCACCCTTAAAGCCATTAGATGGTACAATAATTGAGTTAAACTCTCAAATCAGTTTACTAATCTTAGGTTTGTGTCTGATTAATTTGGTGTGTGTTGTGCTATACTAGTGATGTTTGTGAGTCGATTTGGCCTTTCACCCAAACCCATAAATGGATATATCATCATATCCTTCTCTCTATCATATTGACTTGTATTTTATAGGCTTGTCCCCATCATTTACATTCCCAAAAATATTGTACATCTTTATCTACTTGTCATCACGTATTTCATCATATCGTGTATATCTTTAATATTGTATAATCTTGTATGTCTCATACATATTATCATCCCATATTATACATATATTAATATAGTTTTACCTTGACATCCTCCTATTTCTCTATCACTTTTTCTTATCCTTATACCATATCAATTTAATTATATCTTATTAGTCTCTTTTATTATAATATTATATTAAATTCTTAATCATATTTATATCTTTTATCTTATACATCCTTATTGTATCATCTCATTTAGTTTAACGCTATCTAGATAAATACCATCTTACTTGATTATGCTTTTTTATCCCACAGTATATCTAATTGGATTTTTAGGTCATACACTTGTCCAAACCATATTCACTATACCTCTAATCAACATTATATTACCACCCTTATATACTTTTCATGATTTAAAATCCCATCATATATGATCTCTATGTTTAGTCCCATCACATAATCTTATGTTCATCTATAAGCTTGATTAAACTAGTCTAAGGATTGATCTAGTCCTTTTGTTGTCCATCCATAATGTACTATCACTCTATTCATAGTTTAGTCTAACATCCATCATTTTGTCATATTTCATACTTAGTCAATACCTATTAACAAATTGTCACTTTGTCAATTTTAATCTAGAATCTACTCATCTCTAATTTAGTCATATTTCCTAGTAATAACTAGAACCCATCCAATTGTCATCTTGATAGTTTGAATCTAGGCACTAGTTGAAACCGCATCATTTTGCTAGGTTGACAACTAGGCATTGTTGATAGATCATTATAACCTAGTTTACTATCAATTGAAATTTGATTCTAGTTTGATATCATAATCCATTTAGTATATCTTGTCCCCACCCATTACCTGTCATACTAGCTCAATCATTTAGACTTACTTTGTCCACCTTCCCAATGATTTTTAACCCCTAAACCTAAGGCCACCTACCAAACAAGTTCCTTATCAACTCTTATCCACATCCAATTTTTATCCCCCATCCACTAGTCTTAATCTTTGTCATGACCTTCTTAGTCTTTATACTAATAAAGATATTGCCTTATTTAATAAATATATTATTTCCAGCAAGGATGCAGTTCTCTTAAAGCTCCTTGAGATGGGTGCCTAACTTTTTAAAGGCTTTGACCCCATTCAACTAACCCTACCTCTAGTTTGTACTCATCCACAATGAAATCCTCCATTTAACAATCATATTCCATCAAAAATCCCTCATCTTGCTAGCAAAGGGAAGCCTAACTTTTAAACCTCATATAACTAGAGTTCATAACCTCAATGATCTCACACACCACCATCCAAAATTATCATGACATCACCATTGCATTCTTCCACTCCTAAATCTAACACTTATACATCTAACACTGTAGACAAGTAATATACCCCTCTCTTATTATCCATAAAATCCCTATTTTGGAAACTAGAAAACATAGGAATGATTGTCTACCCAAAAACAAGACCTCTAGATTTGTCCAAACATATGCCCTGATGGTATTGAGCAGAATAATTTTTTATATATCATAAAGACCCTATGTATTGTATTAATATATATCTCAGTAGAATGTGTTTCCAACCCAACTAGATATATAACCAACCCACTCTACACCTAATTTGATCTATGAAGGGAATGAAAGGCATATGTCTTAATCCAATATATTAGAGAGCGAAAACTTAGATCTTGGACATGGCCCTATGGGACCTAAAGGCCAAAATGGGGCCCTTTCATACTTTGAGTATGCCCTGGTCCCCAATAAAATATATCAAAAGATAGTGTAGGAATGGGGGGGGGGGGATCTAGATATATGGGATTCACCATTATGAAGTCCATACACTAATATCAAACTTTCCCTACCTAGTATAAGGCAATGAAAGCTTTCCCTACCTATTTCATCTATGTCAAGGAGTAAGAAAATGGAAGCTTGCCTTTCTTATATCTATATTTTCTTCACCTAATATATTTTATCATCCCTAATCACTCCTTTTAATACCTTTATGGTGGGTGTAGTGGCTTATTTAGTATGCACGATCATCCTCAGTCACTCTTCTCTTTATATGGTTTATCATTATAAATGTGTCTTCATTTAAAGAATATGTTTCAGTGCCCACTCAATAGCAAAGAATAGAATGAATCAATATTTCACACATGGAGTAGATAAGGCCACCTAGATAATAGATGTTACCCCTATATATAGATAAAACATAATAATTTTCCATTATCACTCATCATCCTTAATCACTCCCTTATCAAACCTCATTATCCTTAATCACTCCCTCATTAACCCTCATCATCCATAGTCACTCCATTATCATCTATCATCATCCATAGTAGCAGCGGATAACTATCATGAAAATATCATGTAACCACTATGTAGCCAAAACTGTAGAAAACAAAATTTGATCCATTGAACTAACCGACCCACCAAAAGTTATAAAAACATTACAAAAAATCAAATTAATTTAGGAAAAGGCCAAAAAAAATAGACTTTCCCTATATCCATTTCATGTGACAAATAGTTTGAGCAAAAGGACAAATTCTTGTAACTACAATTTCTACTTTGTAACATATTTTGTTTTGAAATAAGACAATCTCCCCTACTATATATATATATATATATATATATATATATATATATATATATATATATATATATATATATATATATATGACATCAAGGTTGAGATAGATATATATAAGAGAATAGAAGAGAATATGGAGAATTGATATAGAATAGAGTTATTTAATTTTGACTAGTTATTTATGTAATCTCATGTAGCAACAATTGCTACATTTGTTTAATATGAAAAATTATTTTTGAGTTAAATATAACATGTTGAAAGGAAAGGTTGAAGAAAAAATTGGATGAAATAAGGGCCCCCTCTTGAAGCCTTGTTGTGAAAACCTAACCTGTTAGTATAGTTAGTATTCTATTTATTTTATTTATGCAATTGAATATTCATTTTTGCGATGTCATTTTAGATTGATTTATTATTTGATTCAAGAAGCTTCCATAATTTTAATTAGTATGTTATTTATTTCTTTGTGAATGATTTATTATGAAATTTAATTTAGTGTGGATTTTATCATCTAAGAACACAATTTACAAAAGGTCAAATTAGAAGGTTGAGTGTGCACATACAGTGCCACCATCATGTCAAGTTTACATCCCTGGGTTGACAAATGAAATGAAGTAGAGGATGATAGCTTATGTTAACTCTCCTTTTCCTTAAGAGGCAAGAGTAGTATATTTGATTAAGTTTTTGTTGCTCATCATTCTTAGCACTATTGTTAGGGAAGGGTGTCACACACTCTTAATCTTCAATCTTGATCACAATTATTTTTGATTGTTTACTAATTTCATTGTTTTTATAATATTATTGCTTTTATAGATTAAAGATTATTGTTCTAGTTTAAATTTTATTTCTACAAGTAGAATATAAGGAAATTTTAAAACCCCCATTATACTAACCCTATGTAGGTAGGGTGGGAAAAAGTTTTTAAAAAAATGTTTGACATACATGCATAGAGAAAGGGATCATTTAGGAAGATTTATGCCTAAAGTATCAACTATTGCCGAAAGAATAAAATTACATCCTATTGTAACTGAAGAAGACCAAAAAATCCATGAAGATCACCCAAAATTGTCAATAAAAGAAATAGAAAAGGAAGAATTCTTGGCTCATTTGGTATCACAATCTTCCAGGCTACCAATAGAAAGAGTGTTCATGGGGGATCATCAAGAAGAAAACAATGTAACTGAATCTTCTACCTTCGAATTTCCCATCCTTAACCTTAATAAAAATGCACCCATGAATAATATTCCTCACTCTTCCCTCCCTAATTTTAGAGGAAAAGCATCAGAGGATCCAGACACATTTTTTTTTAATTCAACATCTTATACCGTAGTTATGATTATAATCAGGATTCTCAGAATCTCAAAATATTTCCAAAAACACTCAATGTTGCAGCACTTAGATGGTTCATGGGACTTGTGAAGGATGCCATTACTACCTGGAAAGAGATCAAGGATAAATTTCTATCTAAATATCAAGATTAATGTAAAGGCAAATACTACAGGAGAGATGACATTTTTCAAATGTCACAAGCTGATGATGAATCACTAAAAGAATATATGGAGAGATTTATGTTTAGACTACAAAAATCCAAGTAGACTACAATGGAACAATAATCCATCAAGTTGATATTCCTAAAAGGAATTAGAGATGATTATCTGGAGGCACTAGACTTAATGTCTAGTGGGAACGTTTCCACAATATCCTTCAATGAATTGATGATTCTATGTAAAAACTACTCCAGATGAACCATGAATAAAACTAGAGGAAGAAATCTTCCTATAGCATCCATAGCTAGACTGTCTAAAGGTGAAGGTAACAACCTAATGTAGGATATAAAGTAGGACATCATCAGCCACCTTGCCACTCAACTTGACACATTACATACATAGAGGAAACAAGAAGAAACTAAAAAGGCCTTGGCCACTTATTGACTTGAATGTAGGAAGAAAAAGGTATATTGTATACGCCATTTAATGAAATCATGGGTAGCTAACATAATTGAAGAGAATCTAGAAATAATGGAACTACATGCCACAGGAGGAGATGAGAATCAAGTGTTTTATGTGGCTCAAAAGAAATTGTGACCATAAAGGTCATCAAATTTAGGTAAGCCATCAAACTTCACATTTAAAAATTCTTAATTTAGTCCTTGGACAAATGTACCCACTCGAAACAGGCCTCAATTAAACTAAGAATTACCCTAGAATCAATGGATACAACAAAATTGGCAACAACCACAACCTTGATAATTCCAAAACAACAATGGTTTTTTCCCTCTAACCCATAGAAATAGCTATGGAGAGGTAACCAAGGTTTTTCTCATCAAATAAAAAAACCAAAACAATATGCCTTAATGCTAAATACCTAGCAAAATTATAGGCCAACTCAATTACCAACCCAACCCATCCCAAACCCTACTAATAAGTTGGTACACACAACACAATCCACCAAAATAATGCAATATCCAACCTACACCATAGATATCAATCAACTCCACCTTCACTCAGGGTGCATTCTTCCAAAACCCACCTCACCTGTAATCACATAAAATTTTAATGAACCCCAAATCCATACTAACCACCCACAAAAACTCTTGAGCCTGTTATATCATAAAATCAAAAAGAAGTAGGCAATCCTCCTTTTCTAGAGAGATTGTCCATTCCATGTCTAGAACAAGAACCTGAATTTGATGTCTTAGGATAACTCAAAAATGTGTGAATTAAGATTCCACTCTTTTAAGTAATAAAAGATGTTCCTATCTATAATAAATATGTTAGAGAGCTATGTTTACAAAAATCAAGAAGAAAGAATAAGGATCCTAAAACAGTCCAAGTCACTAGCCAACTAGTTGATATCATGTTGGGCAACATCATTTCCCAAAAATACTCTAATCTTAGAAGCCTTGTAGCCAATGTTAGTATCCACGACCAACCCATCTCCAATACCTTAATTGATTTGGGGGAATCCATCAATGTGATGACTATGGAGACCATGCAACAACTAAAACTCACTACTCTCCATCCAACTCCCACCATCTTGTAGATGGTTGATAGGTAAAATATTAAGCCCAAAGGGATTGTTGAGGACTTATTTATTACTATAGAATCATGGAAATATCTAGCATAAATTATTGTCTTATAACCAAAAATTAATTTGGGAGGTTATCCTCTCATCCTTGACCAACCTTGGTTGGCCACAGTAGATGCTGATATTGGCTATAGGTCAAGAAAAATGTTGATTTCCAATGGAAATGATACTAATAAATTGATTCTTTATCTACCAGCCAAGCCTTCCCTTAATGATAGACCCACTCCTTGGATTCAAGACTTTGATGAAACTACCTCTTTGTAGATTTTGTGCACTCTTGACTATGTCCAGCTTTGCAAGCATAAGAGGAAGATACTATTCATTCCAATATCCTACAAAATAATTACCAACAAGATCCTATAGCCATAGACATATTAGAATGTAGACCATGCCCACTCTAGAATACCTTTCTTGAGAATGATCCCACTAAGACAACAAGGGACATATGGACATTCCATCAGCTACTTCCCCATCAATGCAGCTATGCTCCTTTAATCACCAATGTGGAAATTGTCCTCTCTTTAATGAAGCAAGTGGACATCATGCCCAACAAACCTCTCAATATCAACACATCCTTGACAATCTAGTAAGAAAGCCAATTAATTACAATGCTAAGGAAGCTCATATTAGTATTTCTTGGGATTACCATGATATGAGAGGGATATCCCCAAACTTATGCACACACCATATCTACTTCAAAGAATAATGCAAACCGATTTTCCAACCTCAAAGATGAGTGAATTCTATAGTCAAAGACATTGTCAAAACAAAGTTACAAAAACTCTTTGATGCAGGATTTATTTATCCTATTTTAGATAGTCAATGGGTTTCTCCCTTGGTTATTATACTAAAGAAGGGAGGAAAGTGGCATATTTATTTAGATTACCTTGAGCTAAATAATGTTACCAAGAAAGACCACTTTCCCCTACCATTCATTGATCAAGTATTGGACACATTAGTAGGGAATAAGTATTTTTCCTTCCTTGATGGCTATAGTGGTTATATTCATATACAAATAGCCCCGTAGGACCAAGACAAAACCACTTTTACTTTCCCTTGGGGAACCTACACCTATGTTATCTTACCTTTTGGTCTTTGTAATGCCCTATAGGATGTTCTAACCATATTTTTTGATCTCTCTCATGACTGTGTTGAAATATAGATGGATGATTCCATTGCCTATAAACAGATAGTTGAAGAAGCTCTTGCCAACCTAGAAAAATTCATTCAACGATGCCAAGACCATCAGTTATCCTTAAGCAATGAGAATTTTTTCATACTCATGACTGAAGGGATTATGTTAGGACATCACATCTCCCCTTATGGAATTCAAGTTGATCCAGCAAAAAATAAGTATCATTAAATACATACCCATACCAAAGAAGAAAAAATATGTTAGAAGCTTTTTAGAACATGTTGGTTATTACAAATGATTTATCAAATATTTTAGTAAATTTGATACTCTATTATTTGGATTACTTAATAAAGATGTTGAATTTAATTGGACTAATGATTATCAAAATGCATTTCAATAGCTTAAAAACCTTCCCATCACAACTCATATTTTGAGAGATCCTGATAGGAAAAAGCCTTTTCACATCTATACAGATGCATCTAACACCACTTTTAGAGTTGTCCTTGGACAAAAAGATGAAACTTTGAGTTATGAAATCTACTTTATCAACAAGAATATCCAAGGGGTAGAGCCCAACTACACTATAATAGAGAAAGAATTTCTTGCAATAATATATGCAATGAACAAATTTTGAAACTACATTACAAGATACCAAGTATTTATCCACATGGATCATGCAACAATCAGGTATTTGATGAACAAACCTATTGTAATAGGTAGAATAATTAGATGGTTACTTTTGCTATAGGAATTTGATATAACAAATGTGGATAGACTAGGTAATGATAACATAGTAGCATATTTTTTATCCCAATTATAAAATTATGAGCACAATCCCATTGTTGATTATTCATTCCTTGATGAGCATTTTTTTGCATTGACCATTCAATTTGCTTGGTTTGTAGACATTGTTAACTATCTTGTTGCAGGATCATTACCACAACACTTTTCACTAAGAGAAAGGCAACACTTGATTCAAAAGAGAAAAAATTATTCCTATATTATAGGATATCTGTTTGTCACTGGCCCAGACTCTATTATGTGCAAGTGTGTCTGAGAGGACAAAGCCTATGACATTGTCAAATCTTGTCACGATGAACCCTATGGGGGTCATTTTGATACTAAAAGGACTACCATGAAGATACTTACTACAAGATACTATTAGCCTTCCTTGCATAAGGATTCCATAATGTATACCCATATATGTGACTAATGTCAGTGTATAGGGTAATCTACCAACTCTGATGAGATGCCATTGTAGCTATAGCTAGTTTTGGAGCCCTTTGACAAATGGTAACTTGACTTTGTAGGTCCCATCGATCCTAAGTCCAATATCAAAGAATATATATTGGTATGTACCGACTATCTCATAAAATGGGCTAAGGTCAAAGCTATAGCACATGCTCAAGATGAGAAAGTAGTTGAGTTATTGTATTAAGAAATCTTTACTCACTATAGGGTACCAAGAGAACTAGTCATAGATCAAGGACCACAGTTCACGTCTAATCTCATATCTACCTTGGTGAAAGAATATCAAAACAGACACAAAAAGTCCACCACTTACCATCCTCATTCAAATGGTCAGGTGGAAGTTATGAATAGAGAATTTAAAAACATACTCACTAAGACTATCAGCTTGCATAAGTGATGCAGGAGCATCCTCACACTAGGAACATATTTGTTTTAAGTTTTAGCATGTTTTAGTTTGTTAAGTTGTTTTTCCCTCCAATTCTTAGTTTTTTTTCTCTAATTTTGTTTTTAAATTTGGCAAAATAGCCTATGGGGCAAGTGGTTAAGCTGTTTGGAATCTCCTTATATTAGAAGATTATTTTATGCATTTTGGGAAGATTGTTGCGCCTAGTCCTGGTTAGAACCAATTAGCTATATTGAGAGCATACACTTTGTATGAGGATGGGTGTGTGTGTGTGTGGTAAAAACAAGGGGATATGTTTTGAAAAAAAAAAGAGCAGGGGCGTAAGAAGGAGACTGGCAGCACAGAACAGACACAATGCATATACCTTCTGGTAAATATTAATACAGGTGTGTATTTATTTTGATTTATAAATGAATATGAGTTCTTTTTGTGGAGATTGTTTTTTTCTAAGACCAAAGGGCGTTGTTATAAGTTGCTAGGCGTTGTTATAAGTTGATGGGCGTATGACTTCTGGCCATTTTGTTTTTATGCGTTGAATTTAATAAAATTCTGGGCCGCTTCAATGTTTCATTTGGAATTCTGGCCATTTCAACATATGTAATATAGTTTGGGTGCTCATTGATTTGAGCCAAACAAATGCCTATTTCATCATTCGCCAATATATTATTGTTGGGCATATTTTGTATTAAATACATTGTTTGAACTTCTGGTTTATTGTAATGTTGGGTGTTTCCATGTTAGCTGGGCCGCCCCAATGAACTAATTGCAACTTCGGTCATTTCAATGTTATGTTGGACATTTTAAACGTGTTAAAAGACAAGCAATGGTTGGATGCTCAGACGGAGGTCTTGGATTATTAGAAAGCAAAAGAAATTGTCATGTTTGTGATTAAAACAGAGTTTAGTCCTGCCAAGAGGTTATGTTGGGCGTCAAACAATGATGGTCTACATGGAAAGGTGAATTTTAGTTTTGCAACGTGTATCTAATGCTGGGCACTTGAATATGAAAAGTGAGTCTTAATTGAAATTTTATTCTTTCAGTCTGAATTGAGACATATAGAATCTACTAGAACAGCTCCTTATAGCTCTAAAATCCAAAATTTGTCTTCTTTCAAGAAATTCTATGCTGTTAAAGATATGCATCATGTGTAAACTGTCAAAAAAGGAGGAAATTTTAAGATGATATTCTATGTATGGAAGAAACAAATTGTCAAGACATATATTTTATGCTTTCCATTTGAGGTTTTCTGCTCATAGTTTAAAAGTTTGCTAAATACATTCAATTTAGCCTGTGTGTTTGAGTTTCAGTTTTCATCAATTTGGTATCAGAGCACAAGGGATTGTGCACAATCTAAATATCCAAGAGAAGAAGCAGCAAGATGGCCATGAGAATTAGGAACAGAGGTAGAGCTAGAGGAAGGAGACCTGGAGGACAGGTTGCACTGGCAGAAGAGATTAGGAACCTGACAGCTAGGCTACAAGACCTGGAGATGGCTCAAAGAAGAGGCATTGACATGGGTGAAGTCAGTGACAGAGAAGAGGAGCCACCAAAAGACGAATTGGTGGTGGAAGAAGAAACACTTGAAGAGAGGTTGATCAAAGCCATTATGAAGGTGAACACAAAGCCAAAAATGGAGGTTCTAATGTATGAAGGTAATTTGAATGTGGAAGAATTATTTAATTGGATTAATGCATTAGACAAATATTTTGAGTATGAAGGAATTGAAGAAGATGATAAGAAAGTCAAGTATGCCATGACAAGGCTAAAGAAACATCCATCCCTATGGTGGGATGGAGTACAAGAAGAAAGAAGAAGGAAAGGGAAGCCAAAGATCAAAAGCTGGGATAGAATGGTAGAAAAAATGAAAGGTAAGTTTATGCCTAAATATTATCAAGCAAATCTTTTTAAGCAATTACAAAATTTGAAGCAAAAATAAATGTCTGTGAAAGAATATACTGAAGAGTTTTATAGATTAACTATAAGATCAGGTCATATTGAGGATGATACAGAGAAGGTAGCCAGATACACCAATGGTTTGAAATTTTCCATTCAAGATGAAATTAGTCTTCTCATTCCTAAGACAGTTGAGGAGGCATATCAATTTGCCTTGAAAGCTGAGGAGAAGATTGCAAGGAAACAAACATCCTTCTCAAGAGGAAGGGGCAGGTCCATCAGAGGTAGAGGATTTCAAGGAGGTAGAAGACAGGTGCAAACATCTCATGAAGAGGCCAGCAGCTCACAAAGTTCAAGAGGTAGCTATACACCAAGAGGAAGAAGGCCATACCAAGGATATCAAAGAGGAAGAGGAAGATTCATGGGCAAATGCTTTAAATGCAACAAGTATGCAGGACACAGGGCATATGAGTGTCTAGAGAACCCTTCTACCAGCCATGAGAGGGGTGTACATGTGACTCAAGGTGAAGAACAAAATGCAGAAGTTGCAGCAGCTTATGAAGATACCCCAGAAGAAGGTGAGTCTCTTTTGATGAAAAGAATTTTGTTAAAGCCAAATAAAGAAGTTGTAGAACCACCTCAAAGGAAAACTTTATTTAGAACCACATGTAAGAGTAAGGGGAAATGTTGTAAGGTCATTATTGACAGAGGAAGTACTGACAATCTTGTGTCAACTCAGATGGTGGAGAAACTAGGCTTGAAGAAGGAGGTACATCGTACACCTTATCAAGTCTCTTGGCTACAAAAAGGACACAAACTTATGGTAAGTGAACAATGTAAAGTAGATATTCAGATAGGAACATATAAGGATCAGATTTTATGTGATGTCATGCCTATGGATGTATGTCGTATCTTGCTTGGAAGGCCTTGGCAATTTGACAGGAAGGCCATGCATGATGGAAGGCTGAATACATATATGTTTGAAAAGGATGGGATCAAGCATACACTCACACCATTGAAAGAAGAGGCTGCTACTATTTTTGGACAAAATTCTAAAGTATTGATAATAAGTGGCAAAGAGTTTCTACATCAAATGAAGAAAGAAGAGGTAAACTTTGCTATAATTGGTAAGCCAAGGAGTGTAGTCACTAGTACTAAGTTGATTGATTTGCCATTAGAGATTCAAGATATGTTGAATGATTACATTGACATTGTGGTAGATGATTTACCTGATGAGTTACCACCATTGAGAAGTATTATCCATCACATAGACTTGATTCCAGGAGCAAATCTTCCAAACAAGGCTGCCTACAAGTTGACACCAAAGGAAAATGAAGAGATCAAGCACCAAGTTCAAGAATTGTTAGACAAAGGATTGGTAAGAGAGAGTTTAATTCCTTGTGTTGTCCCTACAGTGTTGAGTCATAAAAAGGATGGGAGTTGGAGAATGTGTACAGACTCCAGAGCAATCAACAAGATTACTATCAGGTATAGATTTCCATTGCCAAGAATTGATGATTTACTTGATTGATTAAGTGGAGCTACATATTTCTCTAAGATAGATTTGAAAAGTGGTTACCATCATATTAGGATAAGATAAGGGGATGAATGGAAAACAGCTTCAAGACTAATGATGGACTCTATGAGTGGTTAGTTATGCCATTTGGACTAACCAATGCACCAAGCACCTTCATGAGGCTAATGAATGCAGTGCTCAAGGAGTTCACTGGTAAGTTTGTGAAAGTGTATTTGGATGATATTTTGGTGTTTATTCAAACTAAAGAATATCATTTGAAACATTTGAAGATGGTATTGAGTAAGCTACATGAGGAGAAATTGCTAATCAATGTCAAAAAGTGCAGTTTTCTGAAAATAGAGCTGATATATTTGGGATTTGTGATTTCAAAAGAAGGATTGAATATGGATAAGGAAAATATTAAGGCCATAATTGAGTGGCCTACACCCAAGAGCACATATGAGGTAAGAAGCTTTCACGGTTTGGCTAGCTTCTATAGGAAATTCATAAGAAATTTTAGTGGAATTGTTGCTCCAATGATAGATATAATCAAGGGTGATAAAAGAAGTTTTTGTTGGATTGAGGCTACTAATAAGAGTTTCAGATTATTGAAAAAGAAGGTAACTAAAGAACCAATCTTGACCTTACTTGATTTCAATAAGCTTTTTCAAGTAGAATGTGATGCTAGTGGGACTGCAATAGGCACTGTTTTAAGCCAAGATGGGAAGCCTATAGCATACTTTAGTGAGAAGTTAAGTGATTATTAGAATAAATATTCAGCTTATGATCAAGAATTCTATGCTCTTGTACACGCTTTGAAGAAGTGGAGGCATTACCTTTTGCCTAAAGAATTTGTTTTATTCACTGACAACTATGCTTTACAGTTCATTAGCAATCAGAATAAGTTGAATCAAAAGCATGTCAAATGGATTGAATTTTTACAAAGTTTCACATTCACTATTAAGCACAAGAAAGGACAATATAACAAGGTTGCATATGCCTTAAGTAGGAGAAATCTGATCATACAAGAGTCTCAAGTAAGCATTGTGGGATTTGAAGATTTGAAGGAGCTATATAAGGAAGATCCAGACTTCAAGGAACCATATGAAGCTTGCATGAATCCAGTGGGGGTTGATAGAAGTCCTTGGATAGATTTCATGGTTCAAGAGGGTCTACTATTTAGAGGTAGCCAGCTTTGTATTCCCAAGAGTTCCATGAGGGAGAATCTGTTGAAGGAAAAACATAGTGGCAGCTTATCAAGAGATTTTGGGCAGAACAAGACATTAGCACAATTGAGTGTTCACTAATATTGGCTAGGTATGAGTATTGATGTTAAAATTTTTGTTGAAAGGTGTAAAATATGCCAATATGCCAAGGGAAGCAGTCAAAACACAGGGTTGTACCATCCACTACCCATTCCAAATAGGCCTTGGGATTCAATAAGCATGGATTTTGTACTTGGTTTGCCAAAAACTCAAAAAGGTCATGATTCCATATTTATTGTGGTAGATAGGTTTTCAAAGATGTCTCACTTTATTCTATGTTTCAAAACAAGTGATGCTACTCACATAGTTAATATATTCTTTCAAGATGTTAGATTGCATGGATTGCCTAGAAGCATTATTTCTGGTAGGGACACCAAATTTGTTGGACATTTTTGGAGAACCTTATGGAAGAAATTGGCAACAAAATTAAGTTTTAGTTCAGCCTATCATCCCCAAATGGATGGCCAAACAGAGGTTGTCAATAGGAGCTTGGGCAACATCTTGAGAAGCCTGGTAAGTATGCATCCGAAACAATGGGATCTTGCACTTGCACAAGCTGAATTTGCCTATAATGATTCTCCTAATAGAAGTACAGGATTGAGTCCATTTCAAATCATGTATGGAATGTATCCAAGAGGCGTGTATGAGTTAAGAAATCTAAGTAGCATGGAGACAAGGAGTGCTGATGCAGAAGAATTTGCCAATGCCATGCAAAATTTGCATGAATAGGTAAAGAAGAAACTTGAAGAAAACACCATCAAATATAACTTAAGGGCAGATCAAAAGAAAAGAGAGGTCAGTTTTAGTATTGGAGACTTTGTTCTTGCTCATCTCAGAAAAGAGAGGTTTCCAAAAAAAGAATACAACAAGCTGAAGGTAAAGAAAATAGGACCATGTAAGGTAATAAGGAAGTTTTCAAATAATGCATATGAAATAGAATTGCCAAAGGGGATTGGAATCTCTCCAATTTTTAATGTTGTAGATTTATATCCATACAAGGACAAAGGACAATTAGCCAAAGAAACTGAAACAGGGGTAGATGAAGTTATCCAATGGGAGTAGCAACTACCAAAGGAAGTGCCAAAGGAAATTGAGAGTATTTTAGATAAGAAAATAGTTAAAATGACAAGGAACAAAGAATACTTCCAGTATCTAACTAAGTGGAAGAATCTACCAGCTGAAGATGCAACATGGTTGAGTGCAGATGACATCCTTAAGCTGGGTACAAGTATAGAAGAAGTAAAGCAGAAAAACAACAAATGAAGAATACTTCTTCTGCTCCTTGGAAGAATGATGTAGGAGCATCCTCACACTAGGAACATATTTGTTTTAAGTTTTAGCATGTTTTAGTTTGTTAAGTTGTTTTTCCCTCCAATTCTTAGTTTTTTTCTCTAATTTTGCTTTTAAATTTGGCAAAATAGCCTGTGGAGCGAGTGGTTAAGCTATTTGGAATCTCCTTATATTAGAAGACTGTTTTATGCATTTCGAGAAGATTGTTGCACCCAGTCCAGGTTAGAACCAATTAGCTATATTGAGAACATACGCTTTGTATGAGGATGGGTGTGTGTGTGTGGTAAAAATAGGGGGATATGTTTTGAAAAAAAAAAGAGCAGGGGCGTAGGAAGGAGACTGTCAGCATAGAACAGACACAATGCATATACCTTCTAGTAAATATTAATACAGGTGTGTATTTATTTTGATTTATAAATGAATGTGAGTTCTTTTTGTGGAGATTGTTTTTTCTGAGACCAAAGGGCATTGTTATAAGTTGTTGGGCATATGACTTCTGGCCATTTAGTTTTTATGCGTTGAATTTAATACAATTCTGGGCCGCTTCAATGTTTCATTTGGAATTCTAGCCATTTTAACATATGTAGTACAGTTTGGGCGCTCATTGATTTGAGCCAAACAAATGCTTGTTTCATCATTCACCAATATATTATTGTTGGGCGTATTTTGTATTAAATACATTGTTTAAACTTTTGGTTTATTGTAATGCTGGGTGTTTCCATGTTAGTTGGGCCACCCCAATGAACTAATTGCAACTTCGGTCATTTCAATGTTATGCTGGACATTTTTAATGTGTTAAAAGACAAGTGATGGTTGGATGCTCAGACGGAGGTCTTGGATTATTAGAAAGCAAAATAAATTTTCCTCTTTGTGATTAAAACAGAGTTTAGTCCTGCCAAGAGGTTATGCTGGGCGTCAAACAATGATGGTCTACATGGAAAGGTGAATTTTAGTTTTGAAATGTGTATCTAATGCTGGGCGCTTGAATGTGAAAAGTGAGTCTTAATTGAAATTTTATTCTTTCAATCTGAATTAAGACATACAGAATATGCCAGAACAACTCCTTATAGCTCTAAAATCCAAAATTTGTCTTCTTTCAAGAAATTCTGGGCTGTTAAACTTTATGCATCATGTGTAAACTGTCAAAAAATGAGGAAACTTTAAGATGATATTCTGTGTATGGAAGAAACAAATTGTCAAGACATATATTTTATGCCTGCCATTTGAGGTTTTCTGCTCATATTTTAAAAGTTTGCTAAATACATTCAGTTTAGCCTGTGTGTTTGAGTTTCAGTTTTCATCAATAAGGATTGGTCAACTCATCTTTTAGAGGTAGTATGGGCTTATAGGATCACCTAGAAAACCACAATTGGGTTCACTCTGTGTGAACTAGTTTATGGTAAGAATCCCATCCTACCCATTGAATTTGAACACAATACATTAAGGACAACACTTGGCTTGGGTTTAGATTTAACCCAAGCCCAACAAGATAGGAGTTTGTAGCTAAATGAATGGGATGAGCTCTGAATGGAAGAAATTCATCACACTAAAATAGTGTAGAAGCAATGAATTGGTTGGCATGACAGGAACATCAAAAAAAAAATTCCAACCAGGTGATTGGGCACTCCTCATTGACTCCAAAAATAAAGATCACAAGGGAAATATTTAATCTAGATGGCTTGCACCCTATGAGATAAAATAAGTCTTTGACAATGGAGCTGTAAAGCTCATGACCATCGAATTTATCTGATTCTACTTACTTGTTAATGGTCATAGGCTCAAGATATATAATAAGCCTTTTTCCAATGAGACACTTGCTTGCCAACTTTTGGAAAATCAACATCCATCTCTTTTATAGGAGGTAGATCAACCTATTCCTAAAGTTAAAGTGTATTTATGTGAAACCTTATCCAATATTTTTTAAGAGTAATAATCTTCCTATAGCCAAGAACACATCATTAATAATTCCTTGGTCATGGCTAAAGAAAATCCAAACTCATTGAAATACTCCAATTTTAGGTAAGTTAGGATTTTTAAAAAAGAGCAATAAATTATAGATTCAATCCTTTGGATCATGAAAAACACCTTTTTATTGATACCACAGGATGAAATTATGTTTCTATAGGAAGAAATTGTTTTTCTGTAAGATGAAATTATGTTGCTATAGGAATAAATTATATTTCTACATGATGAAACTATATTTCTACAAGAATAAATTATGTTGTTACAGGAAAAAAATTCCTTGCTATAGGAAAATTTTCCCTACTATGGGATACATCTTTGTATCTTTATTACACATTTTCATTAATTCAAGATCATACTTGATGCCACATGGAGTGATTTTTCACTTCCAATCAATGATCATTGCATGCCTACAAAACAATCATCACATCATGTCATCATTCCACCACCTCTTTAGATGTCACTACAAATCATCATTTTCCATGCATTAATGAGAGGTGCTCTTGTAGTATTAAGGTAATTATTTTATGCTTATTTCATTTCAATAGTTTTACTTATTTTTAGATCATGGTCATAAATGTTATCACCCCAATGGACCATTCTCTCACCTACCGAGATGACCCTTAATGTGCCACCACCACTGTATTTATTTTTTTTCCTACCATCTCGCATGATTTCCATGTGCACCACCTATGTCCCTCAAGGAAAAGTGATGTTTTTAGTTGGGGTGAGGTATTTTTCCATCATCATTCTGATTATCTCACCTATCAAGCATAATTATGAAGCCTGAGTACTCCATTTCTAAAACCAGCACCATTGTTATCATACCCTTGCTATAGAATATATATCCTACAACCTGCATTCTATCTTAAAAACATGGGAGGATATTTACTTAAGCATGAGCCACTTGACATTTCTCCTTTGAATAATGACTCTAAAAATATGACCATGTTTTAAAATGTTGGATGGTTTCAGTATTTCAAAAGGGTAGTGTCACTCAATTAGGAAGTTGTAGAGGAGTTTATTGAGACATTGTATAATAATATGGCCATAGTAAAATGAATGGAGATAAATCTAACCAAAATACTCGTTAGTAGGGTAACTAGTCTACCTAGAATAGGAGACCTTTGGTAGGAAAAGTTTGACACCGAAGCAAAGAGACATGTATTCTATAGAAGAAATGAAAGGTTGAGAACCTCAAATTAGGGGACTACATAATTATCATTACCAAGAATATGGGCAAGATCCACAATATTCATCTATATGTATTTCACTTATGAGGGTAGTCACTCCATGTTGCATGGAATTCATTTCAAATTCCTTAATCATTTATGGCATCAAAGGGAAATAAATGTTCCTAATTTCTTGCTTAACATACTCATAAATATGGTAGATGCTATGCAAAAAAGGTAACCCTAAGTCCCTCTCCCATTACTGTTTGATTCAATTAATTGTACAAGACTATATACAAAGGACTAGACCTAATCTAAGTTGGGAAAATTTTCTCTTGCTACCAAGAAATGAAGAAAATGTAAATTTTGAGGAAGTAAAGGATGTAAAATAACAAGAAGAGGATCTTCCTATAGATCCAAAAGAACCTACAGTAAAAGTGCCTCCTACAACCACACAAGAACCTATAGAAATAGTTCTTCCTACATATCAAAAGAACCTATAGCAGAAGTGCCTCATGTAGCCACACAAGAACCTACAATAGAAGTTCCTCCAAAAGCTCAAAAAGAACCTACAATAGCATAGTCTCCTACAACCACATAGAAACCTATAGGAGAGGCATCAACAAGTAAAAGGAAGAGGAGAAAGTTGGTCCTCCAACCTGAGATAGAATCATCTAAGGAGGAGCTACCATCAAGAGCCAAGGCCCCTAAAAAGGCTAAGGTTACATTCACCCCTCATAGATCTCATAGGTTGAAGATAAAAATGAAAGGAAGGATAGAAACTAGGACTTCTTCTATCATAGAAATTGATGACACATAAGAGGTAGAAGCTAATATTTTGATGACTAGCAGTGATGAAGTGTTTGAAGAATCTAGTTTTCAAGAAATGGAAGAAGATGATGAAGAGAAATTTTCTAAAAAATAATAATATTTTTTTAAAAGTGATGGACATGTATATGAGGGGGCATATCAAACACAAATTCTAAATTTTTTTACGAAGAACAAAAGAAACAAATCCATGTGTTAATACAAGATGAATTTTTCACTCTAGAGTAGGCTTGGAAGGAAATTGAAAATTTAAGAATGAGGTTACATGTAAAATCAAGAAATGGTTTGAAAACACTCATTCATGTAGCTTCTCAGCTACAACCATTAGCAAAAATATCATCCTACAACATCCAATTCACAACCTCTTGTAGCAGAAGAATAGCCAGCCTAATTTATATAAGTTTAATATTTCATTCATATAACTCTAATGCCCAAATATTCACAAGATCAAAAGTTACTTAGGGTCAAGTCACCAAGGTGCATGAAAGTATTATTTATAACTATAAAATACTCTAAGTTTTAATTTAATTTAAATATTTCTATGTAGATCACCTAAAGTCATTTAAATGATGTTAGTTTTAATTTAAGGCATTCATAAATTTTAAGTTAAGGTTTGATAGGTATTGGTGACTAAATTATAGTTAGGATTATTAAATAAAGCTCTATTTCTAGTTTATAAGGGTGCATACATATAGTGATTAAATCAAAGTTATAAAAAATTCTAAAATTCAAATTGAATTTAAAAATTGCTATTGTATCCAAGCTGATGAAACACTGTCACAATGGATTAACCAATCAGGTATAGTCCTTCATTTTCACTATTTTTTGAAGCAATGGAATGGCTAGACTATTGGTTTGCAAAATTTGGAAATTTGGAAAAATAAAAATAAAAAATTGAAAAAAGAGGTTAGAGAAAAAGAAGAAAATATAACCATATAATGGTAGAAGGTTGAAGACATGGTTAGTTTGATCTAGTCAATTCTAGACTACAAACCTCCTACCAGGGTATATTCAATTTACCTTGAGGAGTAGTGGTACAAATTCAAATTCATGAGGACCTACTATGATCTATAGTGTGAAGCATTAGACCCACTCTCTTTCTTTCAAATTTATCAAGCAAGCTCACAAGAGAAGCAAGCATAATTGTGTGAGTTTTACTTACAGAACTCTATTGTTCCACATAATAGATATTGGAACCCCAACCTTTATGTTGGGGATGTTCTTTTAAAAGAATTTTCATCTTATCTGTTAAATTAACATGAGAGAGGGAAAGAAAAAAAGGAATACAAAAAAGAGAGGAGCAACCAACTGATGATCAGAAGAGAGTCTGACACTCCTAGGGTTGTATTGAATGAATGGGATGAAATCATGTAGAATACACAAGTAAATTCCTAGTTTCATAAAAACTATGAGAAATATTAGAATTTATACTTAGGGATAAGAACTTCTATCGGTCCTACAATAGAAAGGTCAGGCCTAGAAAGGTGGGATGAATTTTCCAAAGAACTAAGAATGAAGGAGCCATATTATCCTCACAATCTCAAGGTAGCCTTTAACAGAGTCCAAAGATACATATTACTTGTAGGTGAAATGGGAACAAATTTGCTAAGCATCAAATTTCAGCCGCCCCTATTCTGGTATCCCATACTAGACTGGAGGAATATGGATCCTTTGGATGTAGCTAGAGAAGTAAAGCACTAAAAACTATATGAGCATAGGTATATATTTTACGCCCATATTTCTAGAGGTGACACTAAGCTAATTGATCTCAGGGGTATTTGTGAATCCAAAATGAACAAGTTTGGTGCTCAAGGATGACAAAACATTAAGTTGGGGGTGTGATGAGCCTTATTTTTGTTATGTTTTCTCATATTTTTTGGCCATAATTTCTCAATTTTCCTTTATGTTTTTAATCATTTCCTACAAGACTTTTGCCATATACAGATATAATTAGCCACAACATTTTAGTTTATGTATCTTTGAATAGTTAAGACTTTTTTATTTAAATTAACTATATGATCTTTTATCTTTTGCTATATAGTGTGTTTTTCTCATGATATTTTTTAAGGATATTTTTAGAAGTAGGTGAATTCATGGAAACATTCATGGACCATCTTGTAGCAATAGATAACTATCACAAAAATATCCTATAGCCATTATGTAGCCAAAGCTGTAGAAAATATAATATTATCCATTAACCTAACCAACCTACAATAAGTTATAACAACATTACAACAAATCAAACAAAGTCAAGAAAAGTCCAAAACAATCAGACTTATCCTGTAGCCATTTCATGGTTTCATGTGACAAATGGTTTGAGCAAAATGGCATATTCCTGTAACTATAATTTCTACTTTGTAAGCTATTTTGTTTTAAAATAAGACAATCTCCCCTACTATATATATAGGATAACAAGATTGAGATAGATATGTAGAATATAATATAAGAGAATAGGGAGAATTGATATAGAACAGAGATATTGTATTGTGAGTATTTATTTATGTAATCTCATGTAGCAGCAATCGCTACATTTGTTTAATATGAGCAAATCTTTCTAAGTTAAATAGAGCATGTTGAAAGGAAAGGTTGAAGCACAAGTTGGATGAATGAAGGGCCCCCTTTTGAAGCCTTACCATGACAACCTAACCTATTAGTATAGTTAGTATTCTATTTATTTTATTTATACAATTGAGTATTCATTTTTGCTATGTCATTTCAAATTGATTTATTACTTGCTTAAGGAAGATTCCTTAATTTTAACTAGTATGTTATTGATTTCTTTATGAATGATTTATTTATGTAATTTGATTCAACATGGGTTTTATCATGTAAGGATGTAATTTGCAAATAGTCAAATTAGAAGGTTGAGTGTGTACATACAGTGCCACCATCCTATCAAGTTTACATCCCTAGGTTGATAAATTAAATTAATTAAATGATGCTAGTCTATTGTAACTCTCCTTTTCATTAAGAGGTAAGAGAATTATATTTGATTAAGTGTTTGCTACTCGTCAGCAGGTAGGGAATACTCAAGCACAAGAATATAGGTAGAGCATACTCAAGTAGGTATGGAAAGAATGATAGGTAGGTATGGCATATTCAAGTACAATAAAGTAGGTATGGCATAATCAAGATTAAGATATGGCTTAAGTATCTAGGTAAGGAATTATCTATATCAAGATAAGGCTAAGATATTCAATCAGGTAAGGAATACTCAATTAGGTAAAGTAGGTAGGGCATACTCAATAGTATAGATCTATTACATATGTAATATGATTTAAAAATTTATTTCAAATTCTATCTATCGGGAAACAAGTTTCTCTTGACAATAATAAAAGCTAAGTAGGTAGGGCATAGTTAAGTAGGTATGCAAAGAATATATGTAAGTTATAGATCAATAAGAAAGATTACCTTAATAGCTAATAATATATTCTATAAATTGAAATTAGGTATGATAATAATACATATATATAGGGAAGGAAGCTTTCCTTGCCTTATCAGGTAGGGCATAGATAATTAGGTGGGGAGGAACAAAGTTATCTATTAGAAAATAAGTTTCCCTTAATAGCCTTGCCTTAGTACATAAGTAAAGAAAATATGGATTATTAGGAATGTAAACTTCCCTTGATAGTTTTACCTTAGTCCCTTGATATTCATCAATAATTTGATCTTCCCTTGATATGTTATTAGGTGAATCAAAGCTAGATATCAAAAATTAAATATTTTCTTGCCTTACTCCTTGGAATAGATGAAGTAGGTAGGGAAAGTTTTCACTGCCTTAATGGGTAGGGAAAGGTTGAGATCAAAGTAGGTCCTTCAAAATGGTTCCCCCATATATCAATGTCATGGGGCCCATTTTTATGTTATCTTTTAATACACTATCTTGGGGACCATGGAAAATTAGAGTACCACAGGGCCCGAATTTGGCCTTTAAGGCCATTAATCCATGCCCAATATCTAAGTGACCCTTCTTTAATACATTGTATTCAGGCATATTCCTTTCATTCCCTTCATATATCAAGTTGGGTATAGATCAAGTTTTGTTTATAAACACACTCTACCAAATTGGTGACCTCCTATCCATATATTTATAAATTTGGTCTACTATGGGCATACTCTCAATTAGATAAAATGAGAATTCAACTATGGGATTGGGATTGGAATTTTCAACTAGTCTCTAGTCACCCCTATCTATAAAGATATAAATTTAGAATCTCAATTTTGTGATTGGGATTCTTAGATGCCCAAATACCAATCTATATATTTAAGTAATACAATTTCTCCACCCTTTACTTAATTTCCTACCTATGTATTCTATTATAGAGCTCTAGATACACACTTTTTCCATAGTCTATGCATGGATCACCATATAAATCTTCAAATCCTGCCAAACAATCAACTGATATGTCAGTTCCTTATTTTAGTGAAAGAGGATAAGAGAAAGAAGAGTTCCTTTGGGAATTATTTTAGTGATTAAAACTAGAATTGGAAAATAAGCCAATTGGGTGAAAGAGGGAAGCTATTACACCCACCATCAAGGTATTGGATGGAGTTAAGGATGATGAGGGATGAGGGATGAGGAGGGAGTGAGTAAAAATGATGAAAAATGATGGAGTCATTATGTGTGACAAGAGATGGTGAGGATCAATGAGATTGATTAGGGAGGATGAGGGCATAATTATGGATGATGAGGGATGGTGACAGTCAATGAAGGAGTGATTAAGGATGATGAGGGATGAGGAAAGAGTTATTAGGGATGATGAAGGATGCATATTAGTGATTAGGTATGATAATGGATGGTGAAGTTCAACAAGGGATGGGTTAAATATGATGAGATATGGTAATGTTCAATGAGGGAACTATTGTAGATGAGGAAAGACAAGGAGGGAATGATCAAGGATGATGAAGCAATGATCAGGGATGATGAGGTATGGTGAGGGTCAATAAGGGAGTGATTAGAGATAATGAGGGACAATAAGGGTTAGTAAGGGAGTGATTATGGATAAGGAGCGATAAAGATAGATTGATTATGGATGATACAGGATGATAAAGTGATTAGGGAGGATAAATGGATGATGAGCAAGTGAAATTAATACAAATTCATTATTTTATGTGTGTAAGTCATGAATGTGAGCTATATTATCCAAACCATGCCACTTTGGCTTGAATTTAAAGTGAAATGTTTACAATCTTCAATTTTGACAAACTTAGGACTCTTGGAAATGTCAGTAAGCAATCTAAAACGCACAAAAACCTAAATAATGACTATATGTTTACCAAAATTGGACATCAATTACAAAATTTATGCCCTAAAATCCATATGTTCAATACTGAGACCCTAAAAAAGCCTAAGTATTGACTACATTGAATTTTTAAAAACTATATCCCACATCTTAATCTGTATAGCTATGAGACCAACTCTATCAAATGAAAAGTGACCCTAATTTCTTATATTTACTAAAGTAAATTTAAAGTATATAGAATATAAAAGTAAAATTATACTTAACATTTATTTTGGTATAACATCCTCCCCTTACAACAAATATTTTTTCTTTTTTTGTACAATATGAAAGAAATGCATAAGCATTATAACGTGTGTATGTGTTATGTCCACTAAATAAAATGCATATGTGTTTAGGTTTTTTAATCCCAAGACTAGTTTAAAATAACGTGTACATGTTATAGACATTACGCATATATGTTATGTATATAATGTGTGTGTGTTATAATAAATGTCCACAAAATTATCCCCAACTCCATACACTTACCCATTTCTTGAGAAAGAAGAGTGATGTGTTTGGCTATTTTATGAGATTCAAAGTTTTAGTTGAAGATGAAAGTGGTTATTCAATTAAAAATGTTAATGACCAATAGAGGTGGTGAGTTAAATTCAAAATAGTTTAATGATTAATGTGTTAATAATGGAATAAAAAGGAAACATAGGATAGCATACACCCTACCCAAAAAAATGGAGCTACTATGTATAAAAATTGAACCATTTTTGAAAATGAAACATCCTTATCATAAGCAAAGAAAATTATGGGAAATGAGTTTTGGGCAGAAGCAATAACTACAACTATATATGTTATTAATCATAGTCATACATTAGATGTAAATAATTTTACAATGTAGGAAGCTTGGTCTTGTGTAAGACCCATCATGGGACACTTCAGATATTTTGGTTCATTAATTGATGTGTATATCCTGACATAAAAAATAAAACAAGCATTTTTTTGTTTATTCAGAAATGAGTGAAGCTTATTAGTTTTAGAATCCCAAATCAAGAAAATTTACAATATCAGGTGTGATTTGACATTTGATGAATGACCGATGTGGAGATAATTTTTATAGTAAGAAACACTAACAACTTTAAAAATGGATTCATCTTAAGATGATAATATTACTCTCTCCATGAACCCTAATAACATATCAAGATCTAGTGGTAGTCCAATTTCTTCACCAAGAAATTACATATGAAGCATATGTGTAAATCTAGCATCAATTCCAAGCTCCCCAAAGGAGGTGAAAATATGTTAATAAATAATTTTTTCAAAGGATTACAAATTAAGAGGATAAAAATCATATTGCTAACTTTGTTTTATTTTCTCAAGCTTAAGTTTAACCATGTTTGTATGAAGATGTAGTGGAACATCGATTTTTGTGTGAGGCAATGAAAGAGGAAATGAGGTAAATTGGGAAGAATAGAACTAGGGAGCTAAATGATCTTCCAAAAGATAAAGAGGTGATAAGATTTAAATGGATATATAAAAACAAATTGTAAGATTGATGAAAAAATTGAAATTCATAAGGGAAGGCTAGTAGCCAAAGGATATGCACAATCTTATGGAATATATTATAAATAAATATTTACACCAATTACTCATTGGGATACAATAATAATAGTGAAATAATTTGGCAGCCCATAATAAGTGCACACTTCAAAAAATGGATGTGAATTCAATATTCTTGAGTATCTTCATTAAGGAAGAGGTTTATGTGCAACAACAGTTTTTTGAAGTAAAAGGGAAAGAATTTTTACTATATAAATTGATGAAATAATTGTATGGCTCAAAGCAAGCATATAAAGATTGGTATTCAAGAATTTAAAATTATATCTAGTAAGATGAATTATATTTAGAAGTCAAAATGAACCAACATTTTATGCAAAAAAATAAGTTAAAAAAAATTTAATGGTTTGTCTTTATGTTGATGACTTGATTTTACAAGTATTTTTCAAGAATGATGCATGAATTTAAGCAATCAATGATGGAGTTTGATATGACTAATCTTTAATTATGGCATTAATTTCTTGGTGTGGAGTTATATCAATCAATTGATGGTATCTTTATTTTACAATCAAATTTTGCCCAAAATTTAATGAGATATTTTAAAATGGAAAATTGTAAGACAGTGGTAACTAAATTATCATAACTTGTGAAAATTTGAGCAAGGAAGATAATAAAAACAATCTAAATGAGACTCGGTTTATAAGTATGGTCAGTTGTCTAATGTGTAAAACAACTACTACCTTGAATATTTATTGTGTAGTAAGTCTTCTTTCTATATTTGTGGTAGATCTACATTAAAACCACATGATAGATATAAATGGGATTCTTTGATATATCAAATGTACAGTAGATCATAGAATTCATAATACAACATCAAAGAGTCTAGAATTAGTTGGTTTTTTTAAATTAATAATGGGTTGGCTCAAAACATGATCACAAATCAACTTCACGATATATTTTTAGTCATGTGAATGACATTATAAATTGGATTTTAATTAATTAATATATGTTATCTCTTCTTACAATAGAGGTATAATACATAAAATCAACATCAACATGTTGTCAAGTAGTTTGGCTACAATTGTTTTTGGAAAATTTGTAGAAATAATGACATTATTCCATTACTATATATTGTGATAAAAATATTACCATTCAAATATAAAAAAATCATATTTTTCATGCACTAATGAAGCATATATATATTTTTCATCACTTTCTTAGAGATTTTATTCAACAAGAGAAAGTGAAGTTATAGTTTGTAAAGATAGAAAATCAATTTCTAGATATATTAAGAATAAAAAACGTCAATAAGTAGATTTGGTTCATTATGAAACGAATGATGTTGATAAAAATAATGCTTAAAATATGTGTGATAGGTCCAAAAAACTATAACTGCATGTATATAAAAAACGTACTATTTTTTGATGGGTAAGAATAAACTATAACTACATGTATATAGTTACTAATTTATTTTTTAACTACATTTACATGTATGTAACATTTGTTTTATTTTAAACAATAATTAATTGTCATGTTTTGACAACAATAAAATATTAATTAATTATTTTTTATTTCATTATTATTTTAGGATAAATTATTTTTTTAAATATACTTTTAATCATCTTAATTTGAATAAAAAGTCTAATTTTATTCATAATTTTAAGTATTTATTCCAAAATTATGCAATCCCTTATTTTTTCCTAAAATAGTAGTAAAAGTTAAAGTAGGTGTACAATAAATTTAATTTAATAAATATATTATTTTATAGTTTAATTCATTTAATTTTAATTAACAAAACTTTTACATCATTACTAATTAGAAGGAGAGAAGATAAATCTTCTAAAAGAATTATAAAATAATGAAATAATTTATATGAGACATAAAATTAATTAATAATATATTTTTTATAAATATTAAATAAAATATTAATTATTAAATTATTATTATTATTATGAGAAAAATTATATATATATATGATTTTAATATAAATTGAATGATATCTTTTTCAGTTAAAATATTTTAAATTTAGAACAAGTTTTAAAGAAAAATAATTTCATGAGTTAAAGGATAAGAATAATGTCATTAAAGTTTACCTTATTACTATTTAATTTATTTGTTTTTTTTTTTTTTTTTTTGAAAAAATATTTATTTGAATAAAAGTATTAATGGAGGAATACAAAGATAATTAAAGTAAGAGTTGGGGAGTAATATTAAATTAAGAGTTAACATTTTGAACATGTTAAGGAAGTGATGGGTGGGATAATTATGTAAGTCATAAATATATGAAGAAAATGGAATTAGATTGAAATCAAGAATAAATGGTATTATGTGGGGATGGTTTAGAAATAGGAAGATTATGAGATGATTTTTAAATAAAAGTATTACGAAATAGTTGTGCAGTATCTTAAAGATATATTTTTTTATGTAAATTATTATATTTTATATTTCATGTATTTATAATTTTATAATAGAAAGGGAAAACAAATTCTTATCGAGGGGTTTAGGTGGCTCAATAATGGGATTTGAAATTTTTGAAAATTAGGATGGTTGATTATTTTGAAAATTAATGTTTATTTAAGAATTGACATATCTATCATGATAAAAAATCACTCACATCATTTTGTAAATGCATCCTATTTTCATTTAAATTGAAAAGAGGAGAAGACATTAATATTTTCATCTTACAATGACATATGCAATTTAAAAGTAGAAAAAAATGTCTATTTTATTATGTTCAATTTATATTTCAACAATTAGTTTTCAAAAATAATTGATTTTATTTCAATTAAGTGTAGCACTTTTTAATTGGAATTTCAAATTTATTTAATTTTGATAACATTAAAAAAGAACTATATGTGGGATTAAGTACTATAAGTATAAAAACAAAATTATAAAAATGATGTCTTAAATCATTCATCACAATTAAACAATACAAAATGTAAAAATTGAGTTTTCCTTGAATATGAAATTTTTGATGCATGCAAAAAAATAGATTTACTAAAATGTACATGTAAAATATAGACATATTTATATTTAAGAATTATAGAACATGTAAAATATAATAAAAAATTATTACTTAATTTCTCAATCAAACATGTAAAGAGATATAAGGTTCTTAGTTTTATTGAAGGTAATTTCAAAGACTTTTGAGTCATTTTTAAACTTGTTTACAGAAATTTCAACCCATCAAACCTCTCATTATTAAAATATACATACAAAATTGAACCTATCATTTTTTAAGGTGATCATAAGAATGTTTGAGTCATTTATAAATTTGTTTATATAAATTTGCAACTTCTCACATCTATCATTGTTGAAACATACTCATGAAACTGAACCAATATTATTACCATATAAATGGTTTGAGTAAAATAGATCAGTTTTTTTCTAGACTTTAAATTTATAAAAGAGATTTGAGTAAAATAGATCAGTTTTTTTCTAGACTTTAAATTTATAAAAGAGATTCTAATTTTACTTTTAGTTACTTGCCTTTTACTTCAGATGAACAAATATAAACCTATCCTTCTAAAATCAGTAAATCTATTCAAGGTTTTATTAAAAGAGATAAGAGAAGATTTGGGATTTTATTTGAGTAAATTGTTAGAATATACTAGTTATCATATTTTTTTAACCCTTTGAAAAATACAGACATTAATAAATATAAGTTGCATAGGAATAGAATTTTTGTTAAGGATTAAGTTTTTGACTTTTAAAATAAACTTAATAATTTATTTATTTATAATTTATTTGAATTCAAATTTTATTAAAATTGGTGTGTATGACCAATCACCCTTAAAAATATAGGAAGGTAAAATATATAGATAAACCATCCAATTAAAAAGGTGGTACAATTTGACATGCCAAGATTATATATATAACCTTAACAAATATCAAAACCGCATAATAACAATTAAATAAAAAAATCTTAAAATAACTATAAAAAATTAAAAATATACAATTTTTTTTTTTTAATAAAAAATGTATAATATATTTTTTTAAATTTGAAAATTCAAAAATTATACATTTAAAATATTAATTTTAAATTAATAAATCACACGTAAATAAATGTTCAGAACATGTATCTCGTAAATGTCAACGAGCCATTTTTAATTGCTTACATTCTACATAAATACGAAAATTTTGTTTCCCCTATCACCATTAAAATGAAAAAAATAATATAAAAATAAAAATAAAACATAATTATTACTATTTGCTATCCTTCAGGGTATCCATGGTATGGAAAATAAAATTATAAAAGTTTCAAAATTAAAATTATTGAAGTTTTGAAAATGGGTAACAAAACAAAGAGAATCTAAACAAACCCACTTCACATTCTGAAAACTGAAGATCATTTTTTTATA
This sequence comes from Torreya grandis, assembly GCA_037957365.1. Taxonomy (NCBI): domain Eukaryota; kingdom Viridiplantae; phylum Streptophyta; class Pinopsida; order Cupressales; family Taxaceae; genus Torreya; species Torreya grandis. The sequence goes on from JARHVA010004295.1 coordinate 1,349,963, forward strand.
TTATTACAATTTTTAATTTTTAAGGCTGCTAATTTTCTAAAAATAGCTTTTAGCGCATGTCCGTAAACGGAACGGCATGCCTCCTCCATAGCCTTGTGTGCGTTGATGGCATGTTCCTCGTACACTGCTCTGAGATCATGCGATCCCCGATGCTCATACTTCCGGGCACGATCTGTCCACAACCGCTGACATTTTTCCCAAAATATGAGATGCTGAAAGCTCCCGGGACAAGTTGCAAGTATACCATTTCCAGAATCGTATAAAATTATGTCCTCGAGCTTATCATTTTCCTCCGTCACCGCCTTCTTTCCAATTTTCTTTTTTCTGTTTGCAATAACTGCAAAATACGCAGGCGTAAACGAGGCTCGGATCCACCCTTCCAGATTACAATCTTCTCCCTCCCTCACAATATTTTTTCCACGCAAAACTTTCAAACAGTTTTCCACTTGAGAAACAAGACTCTGCAGTTGACCAGTCCGGTTTTCGATCCTCGACATGCCGACTCTAGAGTAGTCCGCGTAAAGATTCTTAGTTTTTTTGTCATGATTCATTACCCTCACTTCGACCTCGCATCGCTTACAGACACAGCTGAAACCAAAGGTTCTGCATGTCTGCTGTCGAGACATATAGGGGAGCAAAACATTAACATAAGGGATGCTGATTTCTTCGCCCGCTTCAATGGATGTGGCTGCATGAATCCTTAGATAATCGCCCACACAGATTCTTGCTGCGTTGGGGTTGCATGAATGGTTTATAAACGACGGAAGCAACCATACCCCGTAATATAGCCTAGCTGGATCATCGATGAAGATGACTGATTCCTTGCAATTTTCGTTCATTGCAGCTGGAGAATAATCGTCGAATGCAATGCGTTTTATGATGCGAAGGATTTCATAATCCTTATCCTTTTCACTCAGCTGTTGATACTTTTCACAAAGTGTAGCCCGAATTTTCTCCTCAGTTGAAGTCCGTACAATGTAATCTCCGGCTGCCTCCGTAATGAAATCCGACATTTTTGGAATGAACCGTGACAGATCTTTCATGCTGTGGGAGAGAAAAATCTGGCGCGCTTTTTCTCCACAGGATGGTAGCGCATCTTTCACAATTTGAAGCAGCGCATTAAGATCCTCCATAGGCTTCTCAGAGACGGCCAAAGCCTTGCTGATCAACAATACCTCACCTCGCTCAATATTTTCCGTGGCAAACAAACCCCTGCCATTCCCGTTACTGGTCATTCTGATCTCCACCGGCCCAACGAAATCTCCATCTGGTTTGTAAACATTCGGCCTGCGTGCAACTGGTGAAATGAAAGGTTGACCGAGGTCACCGTCAAAATACACCGCGCCCCATAAACGATAAGCAGCCGTAAAGAGCTCCTTCTTATGTGGAAACCGTTTACATGAACGCGTAAAGAAAGTAAATGCGTCCTTATATCTTCCCACAGATAACAGCGACTGAATGTTATACTCAGCTGCACTGTCATCGTTAGGGGCCAGGTCAGAATATTTCTCCACATCTTGCAGCGCTTCTTGGAATCGACCAAGCTCCATATATGCCATCCGTCTTTGACCGTACATTGCAAGAATGGTATCTGGCTCTTCAAACATTCCTTTGGAGAGACATACTGCACATTTAGTATAATATCGCACACATTTCTCCGCATTCTCATAGCATGCCTTATTCGCACAGATCATCCATTTGTCAAATTTGTCTTTACCGACTGTAGCATATACATTTGCAGAAGCAGGAAGGCTCTGTACAGTTTCAATAGACAAGGGATTGTCTACGTTGATGAATATGAAGCCGCCCTCACCTCGAACAAGCATGGGCTCCTTCACAGCAATCTTCCTTCCTTGGGGATAATTCTTTTTTGTTAAAGACTGATTAATAGATAGGAAATCTGGAGAAACTATCGAAAGAGACAATGCATTTCCGGTGTCCGCCTCCTGGAGAAGTGTGTAGGATCTCCCAAATTTGAAAGGCTCCACACACAGCTCGCCGTACAACACCACACAGTCATTTCGCTTCCCTATTTGCAAATCCTTGAGGCCTACGGGAACAAGTTCATCTACAGCTTCTGTCGCTTCATGACTGCCTTCGATTTCTTGTTCAGGGTTTGTATGCAAGCCCAAAATCTGTCCAATTTGAGGATGCGTGAGATACATGCCAGCTTTTTTATGGATTGAAGTTAATCGCTGCTTATCAAAATTCCTGTGTGCATCTATTATAACAGATATATCATCATCTACGCCAAGCATGCGAAGCAACTTCTCATAATACGGGGGCTCTCTATATTCCCCAAAAGGCGGAACTGGCGCACCGGAGCCGCTGGCCTGTGATACATTTTGAGACAATCCTACTGGTTTTTCTTCTTGTTGTTGAATTCTCTCTTCAAATGAAATCTCTTGAACAGGTTGTTCACAAAACGGATTTACCGCCGACCTGGAGTCGAGCTGTAATTGCGTAAGAAGAAAAGAGCAATCAGATATGTCGGTTTGTCCTCCTTTTGTAATGCTCCGACTGTCATCTCTGGACATCTCTGGTTCATGGAATTTGTCATCCATTGTCGAATACTAATCTACAAAGATCTGAATAACAGGAAAGTAACGACATATTAAATGAGATATGTGTATGAATCGAAAGATTCAGGCTAGAAGAAGAAAGCTACGAGTAAAACCTCTGATTAAAGACTCGGAAATCGCTACGACAATAATGAGGCAAACCTTACGAAAGATAGCCAGGCGGCCATAGTGACATGCAGATTCGAGTAAAATGACATACCTATTGTTCACTATGACATACTAAAAAGAATGCCAGATCTGTTAACTTCAAATCACTGATAAATATTTGCCATGCAAAAACAGATATCATAATTTAATGGCATAACGTTGTCAACTTCAGATGACTGATTAAAATGTACCATGCAAAAACCAAATTTCCTAATTTAATGGCAAAATCTCGTCAAACCATTACTGCATAGGTTATCAAAATCTGTTAATAATAAATAGCGTTGAAGCTCTGCTGAAATACTCAAATTTACTACTGTCAAATACTTGAGGCAGATTAAAAAATTCGCCATGCAGAAAAAACACATTTGACAATTTTTATACTGAGAAGAAAATTTCTGATCTTAAACAAATGAAAGCAAAATATTAGAGAGGACTGGAAAGGTGTACATTAACACGATAAATGCTGTCTTGGAAGGCAGACATGAAGTTGAATTTTGTGACTCTTTTGGGGTATTTCACCAATCTTAATCCAATGAAAGCTAAATGCTGTCTGAAAGATTCTCCACATTTGTCACTCTTCTGTAAAGAAGAATTCTGTGAGAGCACTCCAACAGCCTCCCAATAATTGTTTAACCACCGGTTTTGGTTAAACGGTTTTGGATTCGATAATGACTGTGGGATACCGACAAACAACTTCCCGGTGAAGTAACTGTTCTGGTAAAAGAGGTTATCACTGCTAGTTATCGCGGCGGGACCAAGGCGCTTAGCGCAATGTACACGTGGAATGGAATATCTGGCAAATATGGAATGGAAAATCGTGTTGTGACACGTGTAAATATATCAGACATTTATACTGCCGACTAGTCCATTATGGCTATTTTGAAAGTATACATGTAACTGGGTTTTGCAAGGAGTTCAGACGAGAAAGGCACTCGTGGCTAAGAATATTCTAATGATGGAATATTCAATTCTTCAAGTAGAATTTATTAATTAAACATATTTATTTTAATATATAATAATTTTTTTATTTGAATAATAAATATTTTAATTTTTTCAATGTGAAAATATAATATTATTAATATATAAGGTTTAAATAAATTCAATATTGAAATTTAGTTTGGTAGAAATAATAGTGGTTGCAGCAGAGATTTATCCATTAATAATAATCAAACAATATTTAAGGAGCAAAGAAACATCTAATTGGTGCCTCATTTTTAAATAGAAACAACATCGAGATAAAGAATAGGAAAAAGTAAATGCCCTCAACTGCATCTCTCTAAAAACCACCGAGTGTCTTTTAAGAATCACAACTCAACAATAAAAAACCTTGAAAAATGGGGAAAAATCTGAAATGATCGACGTATTCTACTTATTCAAGTTAAGAATTTCCTTGTAATGCAAGAGGAACTTGAGGCATTGCAACTTGAACTGTTGCTTGAACTTGTTTAGATCGGTGCACGCTTCATCACAATATCGATAAGTTGTACCAGATACTTATAAGGAGTCTTAAAGATGATTTATAATAATCTTATAGACTTTATCGATTGTATTTCTCCTTTTTAAAAATCTACTTGCAAATAACTAGAGTCAAATTGAGTTTTCTTTATGTCCCATATGTGGTGAAACACATGTTAGGAACTTTGATTATTCCATGTTTGTTTAGATAAGGGTGAATCTTGATATAATATGTACAACATTGGCCCCAGAGAATGATAAAATATCTAAGAAATCATCTTACCATTCTCTCCATTTACTCTACATTGTAATTTTTCTTATTTCTCAATAGAATTTGACAACGATTTGAAAGCTTTATTGCTAAGCTCCTATGTTATTTGGGAAAAAATAATTGGGAGTTTCCTATTGTTAAATGATTGCCTTTGTGCACACTAGCTGCATGATTCATAGTTTTACATAATTAAATACTTTCTTAAAATTAACCACCATTCTATCTTTATTTTGTAATTGTATGTTATATCAGTCTTGCCATGTACATAGGGGCACATCCATACAATTACATTACTGATGTTTTCTTCTTTTAAATGGGTCAAGGTTGCCATTTAGATTGTTGCTCTGATGGCATCCATTAATTGGACAATCAAGGTCTCTAGTTCTTTTGGCCCCATAAGCTAAGTTAACATGATTTACATTAGTTTGATCCTTTAACACTAGTTTTTGTTGGTTATATGGATAAGAGTTAAGACTAGTAGAAAAATGGTTGGGACTCCTAGGAGGTGTTTCTTGGGTATGAATTGTACATTACCTCTTATATTTTATTGAATATTTCATAATTAGCTCATAGACCTTATATTTTCTACTCTATAATAATCAACAAACTAATATTGAATGCAACAACTAAACATAAGCTATAATATTAAAGACTAACTTTGATTTATTCATTCCACCTTTCCCAATTATATGGGTAATGGGAATTCATCAACCTTATTTGAACATAAGGGTTATGGTGAGTAGGACAATATTGTTGCCAGTGATCATCTAATAAAAATAATAGAGAAACTTATTTAATACCATCATTTCAAAATCAAATGGAAAACAAACTTCTCTATCATACTTTTGTATCCATACCTAGAACATTGCCATGAAAGCAGACATAGCCTACATATGGCTTAGGCCTACCAAATTTGAACTACCAGCTTGCCCTTGTACAATGTAACACATTACATAATGAATACATAACATATGCCAAAAAAATACAATAGAGTTCCTAATTTTAATTACCATAAAAGTGTACATCAAAGTCTTCATTGCCCATGGTGGAAAAGTAGACATTGAATACACTAGTGTTATCTCCTTCCTGATACTACTCTCCAGACCCTATAATGTAATGGAAGAGATTTTTTTTTCTTTTTTTGTCTTATTATATGTGTAAGGGCATGTTTAAATAAATACAAAACCAATATACTTATAAGGAATATTTAAAAACTAAGTCTCCAATCTATGCCTCAATCATTATATCCATAACATAGTGCTAAAGTACATGAATCTATACATGTGCACATGATATGTGAGCCCATATAATCATGTCTACCCATATGTGCACATAAAATCACACAAATTATATGTCAACTATATGAGACCCACAACTAATATTTATTTATTATGCTACCATGAGTGCGTGACCCATATGTTAATCTACTCTATAATGAGTTCATGTACGGTGTGCTAAGGACCTACATTTGATAGTAGTGGCAAATTGTAATGATTATCAAGATATAATAAGTAGGATAAGAAAATCTATTATGTCATAAAAAACATCTTGCTATGTAAAATAACTAATTCCTAATGATTTTAAAGTGGGAAGCACATTTTAGTGTCCTAGTGACCCATACTTTATTTTTTTTATGCAATTCATAGACAACATTTAATGTTTTAAACCATAGTTCAAACTAACATGTCTGTAAATTTTTGTATGTTATCAAATAATACTTTGAACGTTGAATGGTCCATATTTATGATGGATGATCTAGATGTAAATAATTTCTTTCAAGAGATATATACTAAGGCTGAATGGATTATATGTAATTTTATCTATTACCTTCAATGATGAATTGTTTAATTATTATTTTTTATGCTATTGATTGTTACATTGATTACTTTAGGAGAAATAAATTAGTCTTCAGTCCTCATTATGGGCATGCCCTAAGTTTAGATGTTCCCATCCACTCACTGGAAATCCTAAGAAGGTTTTAGATGGTGTATCCACCAATGGGGGTGGGATTCCATCTAGGTAGGGATAGCCACTCTATGGCCGCCAATATCATTTAGTGTAATCTCAATGGGCATTTTATTCTTTTTTGAATATAGATGCAGATGAGGGGGAAACACTCATACTTTGAATGACTCTCCTTGTATTTGATAGGAAAAATTTAATATTCCTTTTGCATTTTTGGAAAGCTCAAAATTTTCTAACTTTACATACACTTTATGATTTGTTATATCATGTTTAATATCGTAGAAGGAGGGTCAGGGTGGAGCCAAGGTGATGAGGGTGTTCATGACCCATGAAATGAATTTGTGTCCCAATATATACAAGAACCATCGGCCATACTTAATCTTTGTTTATTCATTTTTTTCATAGATGCTTCTTTTTGCATTCCTATAATACTTACTAATATACCACTTTTCACACTCCTTATGGTTTTCTATGTTGCTTTTTGCATTTTAGTTAGAGAGGGTCAATTGGAGCCATAGTGAGTAACATGATAACGACATGCATAATGACTTCCTCCCCATAAATGTGAGTAGTTGTTGTGTTTTTTCTTTTCTCCTTCATCATGACCATACATTTTTGTTGTTCCACATATATTTGGATTGCCATATATATGTTAGAATGAGGTGGAGTCTGAGAAGATTGATTAGGATGTCAATGAGGAGTTTGACAATGACAAGGATAGTGATTGGCTTCTATATGCCTCAAAATATGATGTGGAGGAGGAATCCAAACTTGTAAAAACATTTTATTATCTTTGAAGACCTTTTATGTAGTTTGTTGATTTATGTTGATAACCAAAAATGGGTTCATTATTGAATCACAATTTACTGGAGAATATAGGATTGTGGATATGGGTATTTTTAAGTGATACTTGTACTATTTATTGTTGCAGCCATGTATCACATTTTGTGTTTATGGTGATCATCCATGCTTGTCATTAGACTAACTTAACACTTACCATCTAAATATTCATGGTCAACATCCCATTCCAAGGAGGCCCCAAGGTGTGTTGGTAGTGGGAGAAAGGAAGCCAAGGAGAAGAGCATACACAAAAATACAAACATAATGTAGGCCAATAGGCCAACTCTTAAAAAATCAAAGCATCAATAAGAAAAACAAGCTATGGAGATGGTGAGAGATAATGTCTCCCAATCATTTGATCTTAGTGAGATAGCCTTGAAGGATATCAATGACCAAATTATTTAATATGATTCAAGTGAAAAATTAGAATGGATAAGACAATCCTACATATGGTGAAGAACCTACTATTGATAAATGAAATGCTAAAGACAATGGGTGGAGTAAGACCAAGGTGTAGACAACAATGGACATCAGGTCAGATTCAATTTGTTGAATGGTTTACATGAAGTAAAATTTGATTTACTTTTAGTTTGTATAATATTAAGTTATGTATTTTTATAGCAATCACCACCCAGAATTTGGAGATATTACCCTCAAACCCATTATAGTGATGATGATCACATTACTTTGAGGGAATACCATTCATGAAAAGATATAAGAATTTTTTGGCAGATGCCAAAAACATAAATTTCTCATGATAGTATGCCTCACGTATGTAAAGTGAATGACTATGTCTATATAAATTTTTATTATACTTCTATTTTTCACCAACATTGATCCAATATTCCTTATTCCTCCTTTGTAGTGGAATGACATAGAGCAAACATGAGACCCCAAGTTATTATTTTTTGAGTGATGATGTTGGAAATGATAAGTGATTTTGATGAAAATAAGGTCACACCATCCAAAGCATTATGATCCATATCTTGGAGGTTTGATTTTCGTGTATTATTTAATAAAGCAATAGGTTTAATCTTTGTGTTGGTGTGTCATTCTGACTTTTCATCAAGCTTTCTAACCTTGTAAATTTCAAATATAGGTTTTTTCATAGGAGGGAGACGTATGCATATATTTGCATTCATTTCTCATCCACTTCCAATTTTTTATCCTCAACAAGGCATTCTATGGCCATGCCATGAACATGGATATTGGTTTCCAACAAATATCTTAGATATGATGTGTGTGTGTGTGTGTGTGTGTTGACATGACATGTAATGATGCATATTATTAGGACATTACATTTTAATACTAGTGTTCCATTTATCTACTATTTAAGTAACACTTTGGTAGTTAATATTGTATTTATTGATATATTGCATGATAGTGCATGGTTAAATGTTGTGATGATGTTCACATGTATTCATTCAATCATGTGTACATGTATGATATGTAATGATGTTGACAAGTAATTTATTATGTTCACATGTTTTTCCTTTTTCATTTTTTTAATGCTAAAAATGTTATTGATCAAGTGCCCATGTTTACACATCATGATAGCATTTTTTGCATGACTTGTCTCTTTTCCCTCCACTTATCTCATTTGTTCTCTTTATTATGTAGGTAAATAACACAAAAATTGAGCGAATATATATGAATTGTGTTTTGAGGAAGAGGAAGATGGGTGATAGGGAATGCAACACTTCAAAATATCATAATGAACATGTTGGAGGTACATATTAATGGTATTTTGTGTTGGTTTTTTCTATTTTTAAATATTTTAAAAATCTTAGAGCTTGTGTGTTATGGTTTATTATCACACATAAAAAATATTGATTTTATAGTTTGAATCAAGATCCAATAACTAGTATCTAATTTATTATTTTTATATAAAATGTAAAAAATGACATGGTACATATTAACTATGTAGCCTAGATGAAGCTTAATAATACTTTGAGCAAGGCTAATAATTTTAAAAATATAGTATAAAGAGTTTTTCACAGTATTTTTTAGAGTAAGGTATTTTTTTACTAGATTATCCCTATCACCTTAATATTATTCTTTTAATCCCAACTTTATGACATTATTTATAAAAGTAACACCACCATAATGGTCTTGTCACAGTAAGAGTGGCCCTATTAGCAAGTAACTTATTGACAAGGTCCTCCTTTCCATCCTTTTTACTCTTAAATTTCCTTATTAAAATACATTGATCTTCAAATTATTTTTATTTTTATTGAATATCTCAGCATGTGTTTTCTATAATAATATTTCCATTGTTGATATATCAATAAATAATTATTTAAATAAAAGATAACTATATAATTATTCATTCTTTCATTTGAGAATTATAATTAAAATTTAAAGAAATCATACCCTAAATACAATATAAAACATATCATTAACATACCTTTCTTATGCCTTTTACTTTCTATATAATTATTCATTCTTTCGTTTGAGAATTATAATTAAAATATAAGGAAATCATACCCTAAATACAATATTAAACTTATCATTAACATACCTTTATTATGACTTTTACTTGTATGAATCCCAAACTATGTCATGATGTTATATATCTTCATAGTGAAGTTATTTATTCTATCTCCATGAATTAATTTAAGACACGATAAGGACTTATTTTTCATCATACCTCACTCTCTTAAAATCCTTGCTTCCTCACATTTTTTAAAGACTTACTTCCACGAATAAGGTATTATTGGCTTTGGCATATCATTAATTTGTTAGCAGCCATCTCAAAGGTGAGAAAAGTTAGTACACAGACGTTAAATTTTGTGTAAACCTAATTTTCATTGGCTTTAAAAGCATGAAGTTAGTCATGGTTGTAAAAGAAAAAATATCCAAGTATTTTTTTTGGAATGGATATTATTTTCTATTATTGCATTGTTTAGCACCAGTAAATAAATTACCATCATTTTTTTAAATGTATATCTATTAATGGGTAAAACATTGCATTAATGTATCCTCATTAACTGTAAAGATTAATGATGATGATGATTATGTTCACTAAAATCTTTCATTTCTAATGTTGACATAAAGATAAAATTGAGTGTTGGGAATCTTGACCCTAGTTCCATTATTAAATTGAGTATACTCTAATATGAGAATGATTATCCATTGGAACTATAAGAATAGAAATAATTTTATTTTTTGAGATCAATAAAAAAATTATTAACATAAAAGGTGTTAAATAAACACATGAATCATCTTAAACAAAACATAAATTAGTCAATTATGAAAAATTATAGAAAAACCCCATAAATTAGTCAAGTAAGAGTGCACAATCTAGTGTAGGAATGGATATTTAGTTTGGTATAAATAATATTGACCTTAATAGCAACCTACGCACCAAAAATAATTCAACAGTATTGAAGGTACAAAGAAACACCCATTTGATGTCTCATTCTTAATTATAAGCAACATCGAGATAAAGAATAGGATAAATTAAATGCCCTCAACTGCATCTCTCTAAAAACCACTGAGCATCTTCCAAGAATCATAACCCAACAATAAAAAGCATTTAAATAGGGTAAAACACCTTGAAATGATCAACGTATTCTACTTATTCAAGTTTAGATTTTCTTTGTAATTAATGAGTGAATCGAGGTGTTGCAACATGAAATGCTGCTTGAACTTGTTTATATTGGTCCATGCTTTATCACAGTATCAATAAGTGCTCCAGATACCAAGCCCTACTCCTAAGTGTATATACCTGCCCCTTTCCCCTCCACCTCTTGCTCAGGAAAATTAAACAAGTTATATTTTTAATATTCCCTCTGTTAGGAGATCAAACTTGCAAGAACATATTTCACTAAAAAAATTTATAACATATTTCAAGTGCATTAATTTATAATCTTGATCATGCATTGTGCCATGAGACTGTTGTATTAAAAACTAGGCAAAACACTAATAGCTTTCTATTTTTTTTCCTAGATTCAATGGATACAAATTATGAATTTTAGTTATCTCAAGTTAAAGGAGGACAAGAGGTGGTAAGATGATGATTTATCTTAACCAGCACATGCAAACTATGTGCATGATGGCCTCACTTCCCCTTGATCCACCAAGCATGAAATTTTAATGTGGGGAGCTGACTTCATCATGACTAACCATACCACTAGGAAAGAGCCAACACTTTTAGTTGTAATTGTGACCACAAGAATCATCAAACACTGCCAACATAAAATGTAATCACCAACATAAAGCTATAGGCAAGTGTTGTCATTGATGTCAAAGATTGGTGTCATGTGTGCATTGAATTCAAAGGTAATGACAAAGTGGTGGTGTCATGATGATGATGAGTTTGATCTTGAAGTTGTGAAAGGAAATATTTGGATGCATATGAGCTAAGGTAAGTATTGTTTGAGTCTTCTCATATCGTATCTAGTACGTTTATGTGGTTTCAGGCTAAAAAGAGAAGACAAACATGTGAAGAATGTGATGGCACAGGCTTGGTAGCCTAGTATGTAAGCATGGATCTTCAGTATATGCTTGGATAAGAAGTTGATGAATGTTATGTATGACTATATCATGTTTTAAAGGTCCTATGGTGTGTCAAAAGTTCTTAAAATTATTATGTGAATGCATAATTTTTTTCCGATTCTTCATTATGTTCATCTAGGCATAGTTGGTTTTATGGTAGAAAAATCTGATTAGGCATATTGATGACATTATATTTCACATGTTCAAATATTATAGGATAATATTGATATATTGATGGATTACTCTATGTGAGGATATCGTATTGTTCAAATTTTAATTCATGAGGTTGAGCGTAGCTAAAGATCTATGGGTACAAAGTTGGCCTCTCAAACAGAAGTTCACTGAGTTTCTATACTTAGCTAGACCATCACTACATGTCATGTAGATATGAATGAACCATAAAGTTTGTGTATCTAATGTAGGTACTTATAAATACAACTGAGGTCAAATGTTTTCATGGAGATGTCTCTAGTGCCAAGAAGGTACCCTGAAGATTTGGACTCTTGAAGTGTTTTCTAACTCAAGTTATAAAGCTTCAAAGTTACTATCAAGTTTAATCATGTTGAAGTCCAAGGTCATAGGTATAGAATATCCAATGGTGATAACTTAATCATACATATTGAGATCAATGGTACATATGAATTCAACATGTCAAAGGTTGCACGTACAGGTGATAAGTGTCACAATCTCGCTAATCTAATAGAAGATCAATGGTGAGAAACAGTTCATACTTATGATGATCAATGGTGTAGGACAATTCAAAGATTCAACAAATAAAATGGGACTACCAAGTGTCACAATCACACGGAATGACAAAAAAGTGTTTAGAAGGCATGAAAGGTTGCTAAGTGTCATAATCATGGGAGTTCTAATCGAGATCTAATGGTGAGAATTGCAAGATAAAGACCTAGATAATCTGAGGAGGTCGACAGTGTGTATTTGGGAAATATTGTAAAGGTGCATGAGATAAGTTCAACATGTTCTAAGTTTAATACTTACTTAGTGATCATTGAAATTCAAATATTTGAATTTTCAATGGAATACATGTCTATAGTTTTTGTGCTATAACTTTTGATATATGGCAAATTTGACTATGGTGTAGAAGGAAAAGTTGTAGAGGAATTCATGAGGCATATAGATAACCTATTTATAAGGTATAATTATTTTTACAATCAAATATATGGATCTCCAAAGTTAACTTTGTATGTGTTCATACTCTGCAAGTAACCTGAAAAGTGTAATTGAGTTGTTCTTGATGGTATTTCAATGTTTTAAGATGAACTAAGTTTTGAATAATGTTGTATAATTCATAAGGACCATTTTTTTGGTTTATATAAGTTTGACCAATATATATATTTTATGATCAGAGGCTTAAAATTTGATTATGTGTTCATTTTTGGTGATCGTATGTCCAAAATGGTGTTTGGGCTAATTGTGTTGTAACAAAATGGTGTTGTGATGAATGTTGTCACTTAAGGAGGACTTATAGGTTATGTGGCATGGGTATATACATGTGAAATTGATCCAAAACTCAAAAATATTCAGTTGAAAGATAATTCAAGAAACCAAAACAAGACAATTCAAATAATGTTATCTATGAGAAGAGATGTTTTATTGATAAAATTTGTAGACCCAAACATATGCTTATCTTTGAGAAGAGATGTCTAATTTCCATTTCAAGTTACATCTTCATTTATAAATTTTTTGAAGGTGGGGGGAGGATGTTCAAGGTCACCAATCTTGAGGGAGATGAATTGGTTCAACTTCCATGATTTACAACAATACATAATTCGAGGAATTACTATTTTTAGAAACTTACTATTTTTAGACTACATTAGTAAAATTGAAATTTGGGGCACTTCCATTGAGTTTTCAGAGGTAAAAAATCATTGAGTGGAGATCCATGCCATCTCACCATGTTATCCTCTTTCTTAGCTTTCCAATAGTTCAAACGGTGAGTCAATTAGAGATACAATGCAAAAGTTATGGCTCCCAGAGTTCTATCATCAATTGGGGTAGACCTGTCACCTGAATTGTTGCCCGAAACATTCCTCCCTCCTTGAGAATCTATGGTCCCCATTGTATCAATATTTTTTATCAAGTGTGGTAGTTGTACTTTGATTTGATTCTCAATGCAAACTTGGAATGGACTGTGATTTATGGAACTATGCAGGGCTCAATTGTTCACCATTTCTATCTAACCATCAGTCTGTGGATGGAAGTCCATGAAATTCTTCAAATTGGTATCTATTTGATTCTATTTTTTTGTTTTTTATGTAGTCAGGGCTATAACATCAGCCCTTTTATATTCTTGTGGCTTGACCACCATGAGAACAAATTTCTTGGCACTAATCAGAGATACAAATGTAGAAGGTGGTACCTTTGGTACCTTATAGCACCATGTTCTAAGAATGAGAGTAATCCTTCGAGTTATTTATTCATAGATGGCATGTCTATCATACATGAATGGCTGACCAAAGAGTACATCATAAACATCTAAATGGACCTTATCACATAAGACCTCATCTTGGAAAGGTTTATTTCATATGAGAGAAGACATTGGTGGGTGACATAGAGGTTTCTCCCTAGACACAACCATCCAATACTGTATGGTTTTGGGTGAGGCTTTATGGATAGATTTAGGCTTTTCACAACATTAGTAGAGATTAAATTCTTTTGACTTCCACTATCAAGAATGAAATGTAGAGGCCTACCTTTCACACATAATTTAGAGTGAAATGACCTTTCCTTGTCATCTAGCCTCTCCTCATGGGTCTGTGATGAAGTAACAATGGCTTTGGGCTCAACAACTATAATCTCTTCTTTAACCTCTTCAATTGCAGGGTCTATATGAGGTAGAGTAGTGGATGTTGAGGATAGTGACTTAGAAAGTAGGGACTTGATGGCTCGACATTCTTCTGTGGAGCGAGTTCCATATTTTTGACAATCACACCACTTCCCATTCTTTCCTTCCTTTTGCTTCCAATTTTGGCCTCATGATTGACCTTCTTTGTCACTTTTCCATTTTGAAGGCTGACTCTTCGTATTCATTCTTCCATGCTTCTACTCAATTTTTACTGCAAACTTGTACACTTCACCAAGGGTTTCCAAATTAAAGAGTTCCATTTCTCCCCATATGTATCATTGTATTACACCATGGTATTTGAGAACTTTGTGTTTATCACTTGCATAGATTCCCAATCTCATAGATAGAGAATGAAAAATGTCAATGTAATCTTGAATAGACTATTCCTTACCTTGGCAAAAATTTTGCCACTCTATATATAGATCGTCATATGATCCAATTGTTGAGGTGTGGAGCTAAAAGCTTCACCAAATGAGCAAGTTACAGGTTGCAGGAATTACACAATCATAGGTGTCGATCAGGAAAGACCGACGTCAGTCAGGAGTCGACTAGGAGATGCCAGCATCGGTCATGGATCGGTCGACATCGGTCATAGGCAGATATGTAGGGACTGATGTCAGTCACCTGTGCATCCAGAATCTATTTTCGTGGATAGAATAGAATGTTTGCATGGTAGGATTAAGTGTTAGTCTTAAGTCTGCATCTCTATCTTAAGTAAGACTATTTTGAGCCCTTGATTAGGAGGTGCATCTAATGGCTGTAATTGTAAGCTCATGTTTCCTAATATTAAATATAAGATTAGATCTTCATAGCTTATTGGAACAGTATTGTAAAATATATGTGAATCAATCTAGGTTGTTGGATTTGATTGTAATTGAGAGAGAGAACTCTTGATGGAAAGAGATCTGGAAAGCGATCTGTACATCTGAGAGAGGTGTGGAAGAAAATAAGTTTCTTCAATTGTATTCCTTCTGTAAAGAGTTTAATACAATTTTTCAAGGTGGTTTCTTGTATCTCTTGTTCTTTGTTATTTCTGATTCTAGTTACTTATCATTCTGGTTTAATTCCATATTTAGTTGCTTTCACATAGTAATCAAGATTGTTTGTTGATCCCCAATAAGTGGTCTCAGAGCTCAGGTCGACTAATAGGTGTTTTAGATCTTGTTAGTGTGTATTGATTACAGGTTACTCTTAAGGATTTTTGTTTGAGTGGGAGAAGTAATGGCAGAAGAAAGTAAACTAAGAATGGAGAATTTTAATGGCAAGAATTAGCAATTATGGAGAATGCAGATAGAGGATTATCTATATCCGAAAGATCTATACTTACCGTTAGGTGGAGTTTCAAGGAAGCCCACAGACATGGAAGATGAAGAATGGGAAGTTCTTGATAGAAAGGCTCTTGGATCTATAAGATTGAGTCTGGCATCTACTGTGATATCTAATTTATCACATGCAAAGTCAATGTTAGAGTTAATGACTACTTTAGAAAATTTATATGAAAAACCCTCAGCTTCAAATAAGGTATATCTTATGAAGCAATTATTTAATTTGTAAATGCAGGAAGGTGGATCTATATCTAATCATCTAAATGATTTCCATGGAATTGTAAATCAATTAAATTTAGTCAAAATAGTGTTTGATGATGAAATTAAGGCTCTTTTAATATTATGTTCTTTACCTGAAAGCTGGCATAGCTTGGTAATGGTAGTTAGTAATACTGCATTTGCTTCAAATATTTTAAAAGTAGATGATGTTGTTAGTGTAATCTTGAATGAAAAAATTTGTAGGAAAAGCACAGAGGAAACATCAAGGAACGCTTTAAGTTTTGAGAGCAGAGGAAGGCAAAAAGAGAAGACCAAGAAAGGGAGATCAAGGTCTAAGTCAAAGATGAGAGGTAGATCCAAATCCAGAAATGGCAGGAAGCCACAATGCTGGAATTGTGGAAAGATAGGGCACATAAGCAAAGATTGCTGGTCAAAACATAAAGAGGACAATCAGCATGAAGGTAAAGAAGAAGCAAAAGTTGCAGGTATTGCACAAGATGCTCTTATATTCTCTTTGCATAATAATATAGAGTCTTGGTTTTTATATTTTGGTGCCTCTTTTCATGATACCTCAAATAGAGAATATTTTAGTGACTATGTCCATGGAGATTTTGGAATAGTTTATTTAAGGGATGATGAGCCTTGTAAAATTATTGGCAAAGGAAAAGTGCAACTGAAAATGCAGAATGGCAACACATGGGTGTTGAGAGATGTCATGCATGTTCCCAGCCTGAAGAGGAATTTGATTTTTATAGGAAAATTAGGGGATGAGGGTTGTACAGTAACTCTCATAGCTGAATCTTGGAAGGTGACCAAGGGTGCACTTGTATTGGCCAGAGGTATGAGAGTAGGTACTCTCTATTTATGTAATTGTATTACTAATAATTCTCTTTCTGTATTATCTACTTCAGATGTGGATGCAAAGTTGTGGCACTCTAGGGTCGGCCACATGAGTGAGAAGGGAATGACTATTCTTAAGTCAAAAGGTAAGCTTTCAGATTTGAAAAGCATAGATCTGGATTTTTGTGAGCACTATATTTTTGGAAAACAGAAAAGGGTGAGTTTTCTCAAGACTAGGTCAACAAAGAAGAAGCACAAATTATAGCTTGTTCACACAGACGTGTGGGGACTGGCTCAAGTTGCTTCTATTGGAGGATCGCAGTACTATGTTTCTTTCATAGATGATGCTATAAGAAAGGTATGGGTCTATTGTATAAAGAAGAAATCTGATGTTTTTGACACTTTTAAGATTTGGAAAGCTATGGTTGAGAATGAAACAGGCAAGAGATTGAAGTGCCTAAGATCTGATAATGGTGGTGAGTTCTGCAGCCACAAGTTTAACTGATATTGTTATATGCATGGAATACACAGGCAAAGGATGGTTCCAAGGACACCTCAGCAAAATGGAGTTGCTAAAAGGATGAACGAAATAGTAATGGAGCGTATAAGGTGTATGAGATTGCATGTTGGTTTGCCATTAGAGTTTTGGGCAGAAGCTGTGGATACTGCAATGTACTTGATTAATAGAAGACCTTTTACAGCTCTGGATGGTGGAATTCCAGAAGAGGCATGGATAGGTAAAAATTTAGATCTCTCATTTCTCAAAGTTTTTGGTTGTGAAGCTTTTGTGCACGTTGATAAGGAAAATAGAAAGAAGCTGGATGCTAAGTCTATGAGGTGCACATTTATTGGTTATGGCTCTGATGATTTTGGATTTCAGTTTTGGAATCTAGGAACTAACAAAATAATTAGGAGCCGTGATGTTGTTTTTAATGAAAAAGTGATGTATAGTGATCAGCTCAAGAAGTTGAATCAATTTGGGTAGAGTAATGGAGAATTGGATGAGGTGACGGTCCAAAATGAGCTCGCGGGAAAGAATTATCACAGATAGGAAAACACAAAGATTGATGTCAGTCAGGAAGGAATGATGTCGGCAATACAGGAATCGATGTCGGTTAGACAGTGACCGACATCAGTCAGGCAGAAACTGATGTCAGTCAGGGAGAACCGATGTCGGCCAGTTACAGGCCTAAAAGTGATTGAGGTCGGTCACTGTCAGAGAATTTGGGTGGATAATGTGTTGTGAATGAGTCTCAGATGCCCATCAGGAGGTCAAAAAGGGTAAGTAAACCTCCAATTCAATATTCTCCTTCATTATTATATTTATTGCTTACTGATGGTGGAGAACTAGAGAGTTTTGATGAAGTAATACAGGTGGAATCCAAGAATCAGTGGGAGCTAGGCATGAATGAGGAAATTGATTCCTTGAAAGAACCAAACATGGGATTTGGTTGAGTTACCAGCGGGAAAGAAGACACTAAAGAATAGATGGATCTATAGATTGAAGGAAGATGATAATGGACAGATGAGATATAAGGCCAGGTTGGTAGTGAAAGGATTTGCACAAAAACCAAGTATTGATTTTGGTGAGATTTTTTCTCATGTAGTTAAAATGACTTTTATATGGATTGTATTGTCTTTAGTTGCTATTGAGGATTTGCATCTTGAGCAGCTTGATGTTAAGACAGCGTTTCTTCATGGATATTTGGATGAAGAAATATATATGGATCAGCCAGAAGGATTTGATGTCAAAGGTAAGGAAAAGTTAGTGTGCAGATTGAAGAAAAGCTTGTATGGCCTCAAGCAAGCTCCTAGATAATGGTATTTGAGATTTGACAGGTTTATGACTGAGCATGGCTACAGTAGATGTCAATCTGACCATTGTGTATATTTTAAGAGATTGGATAATGGTAGATATACTATTCTGTTGTTGTATGTAGATGATATGCGGGTTGCAGGATCATGCATGCAGGATATCTCTGAGCTTAAGGTGAAATTAGCTCACACATTTGCCATGAAGGATTTGGGAGTAGCAAAGAAAATCCTTGGCATGAGCATTAAGAGAGACAAGAAAAATCATAGGTTGATTTTGTCTCAAGAGGATTATGTGAACAAGGTGTTGAAACGGTTCAATATGCAGGATGCAAAACTGGTAAGCACACCTTTGGCTAGACATTTTAAGTTGAGTAAAGAATAGTGTCCTAATTCACATGATGAGGTAGAGTACATGAGTAGAGTTCCATATGATTCCATAGTTAGGAGCTTAATGTATGCAATGGTATGTACTAGACTGAATATTGCCCAAGCAGTGGGAGTTGTTAGTAAGTATATGGCCAATCCAGGGAAGGAGCACTGGAAAGTAGTTCAGTGGATCCTTAGATATCTAAGAGGGACCAGCAGTAGGCATTTGTGCTATGGTGGGTCAAACTCTTCTCTACATGGTGATGTAAATTCAGATATGGCAGGTGATTTGGATGGCAGAAGGAGCACCACAGGATATGTTTTCACTGTTGGTGGAACGACGGGTAGCTGGATTTCAAAGTTGCAGAAGGTTGTTGCCTTGTCAACTACAGAAGCAAAATATATTGCAGTCACAGAGGCTAGCAAAGAAATGATATGGATGACACGGTTCATGGAAGAGCTAGGAAAGGAGCAAGAGAGTTGCAGACTATACAGTGATAGTCAAAGTGTAATTCATTTGGCTAAGAATTCATCCTTTCATTCAAGAACAAAGCATATACAGCTGAGGTACCACTTCATTAGACAGGTATTAGAGGATGGTGAGTTGAAGTTGGAGAAGATCCATACAAATAAGAACCCTATTGATATGTTAACCAAGCCGGTAACAAAGGAGAAGTTGAATCTTCATTCAACTTTTGTAGGTCTTCATGATTGAGTTTGAAGATGGAGGAGCTAGAAGATGTTGCTGTACAGGTACTGGTGCAGCTGTTTATCTCCAAGTGGGAGATTGTTGAGGTGTGGAGCTAAAAGCTTCACCAAATGAGCAAGTTGTAGGTTGCAGGAATTACACAGTCACCGACGTTGGTCAGGAGTCGACTAGGAGATGTCGGCATTGGTCATGGATTAGCCGACGTCGATCATAGGCAGACAGGTAGGGACTGATGTTGATCACATGTGCGTCTAGAATCTATTTTCATGGACAGAATAGAATGTTTGCATGGTAGGATTAAGTGTTAGTCTTAAGTCTGCATCTCTATCTTAAGTAAGACTGTTTTGAGCCCTTGATTAGGAGGTGCATCTAATGGATGTAATTGTATGCTCATGTTTCCTAATATTATATATAGGATTAGATCTTCATAGCTTATTGGAATAGTATTGTAAAATATATGTGAATCAATCCAGATTGTTGGATTTGATTGTAATTGAGAGAGAGAACTCTTGAGGGAAAGAGATCTGGAAAGAGATCTGTACATCTGAGAGAGGTGTGGAAGAAAAGAAGTTTCTTCAATTGTATTCCTTTTGTAAAGAGTTTAATACAAGTTTTAGGGTGGTTTCTTGTATCTCTTGTTCTTTGTTATTTCTTATTCTAGTTACTTATCATTCTGGTTTAATTTCATATTTAGTTGCTTTCACATAGTAATCAAGATTGTTGGTTGATCCCCAACACCAATGGGGTAGTATTCTTCCTTTACAGATTCTATGAAATCATCCCAGGTAGGTTCCATCTCAAGGCCAATATCATCTACACTGAATCTATTTTTGTACACTTCCCACCAATTGTTGACAGGGAATGATGCTTTCAAAAGAGAAAAAGTGATTTTCTCTTTATCGGTGAATTTATTTACAAAAAAATAAGATGAAAATTGATCCAACCAATTTTATACTACATCAGCATTGATTTTTCCTTCAAATGTAGGGAATCAAAATTCACCTGAACCTTGAAGGGTGTTGGGGCACTGAAAGGATATGGGGGTGCGGATGAGGAGCTAGAATTTCCCATCAATATTTGTTGGAGAATGTGAGTTAATTATTGTAGAATTTGCATTTGATACTGTTAGAGGGCTTCATTCACCATTTCCTTGAAAGGATCATATGTCTTGGTGTTGTTTGCCATTTGAAGTCATTTGGAGCGAATAGGTGGATAATCTATTGGTTCTATTTTCCACCCCAACTTCTTGTAATCTGACCTCATCCTCAGGATCATACACTCTAAATACAAATTGCTCTGATACCATTGATCCAAAACTCAAAAATATTTTTTTGAAATATAATTCAAGAAACTAAAACAAGACAATTCAAATAATGTTATCTCTGAGAAGAGATGTTTTATTGATAAAATTTGTAGACCCAAACATATGCTTATCTCTGAGAAGAGATGTCTAATTTCCATTTTGGGTTAAATATTTATTTATACATTCTTTTAAGTTGGGGTGAGGATCTTGAAGGTTACCAATCTCGAGGGAGATGAATTGGTTTGACTTCCATGATTTACAACAATATAGAATTTGACGAATTACTATTTTTAGAAACTTACTATTTTTAGACTGCACTACTAAAATTGAAATTTGGGGCACTTAAATTGGGTTTTTTGGAGTTAAAATTCATTGATAAAAATTTCATACCATCTCACCACTTTCTCCTCTTTCTTAGCTTTCCAACAGTTTAAATGGGGAGTCAATTGGAGCTACGGTGCAAAAGTTATGGCTCCCGAAAGTTCCATCATCAATTGGGGTAGACCCGTCCCCTGAATTGTCACCTAAATTTTTGCCTAGATTAGAAAGTCTTATTTTCTTATTAATTTTATCATAAAAGTGTCAAATATATGGATGGGTCTTCATGATACCTATAAGGGCTAATGAGGCCTAATTAAAAGGTGTAGTTGTTTTAGGGTGACCCATGGATGTTATGGCTGACCTATGAGGATGGTATTGAGTTGTGTCTTAATGTGATAGAATCCTTAAGGGTTAAGGTAGGTTTATTGGCTTACCAAGAATTTGATATTCATGAAGGCCCTATAAATAGTGAAATCAAAGATCATGATTTCTAGGGGCTCTAAGTGGAGGAAGAGTATAGAGTTGAGAGGTGAAAGAAAGTAAGGGTGCCTAATAGATGGATTGAAGAAATAAATAGGTTGATGACTATGTGTATGACCTATAAGTCATATTTTTGATGTCATAAATAGTTATTTTTTAGGTTTGAAGACTTGTGAAAGAGATTCATGTGTAAGATTTGAAGAGTGAAGGAAAGAAGAAAGGGTGTGTGCCCAGGGGATGGATTGTAAAATAGAGAAGGTTGATGACTACTGTATGACATGTAAGTTATATTTTTGATGTCAAATATAGTTCTCTTGAAGGTTTGAAGAATTGGGAGAGAAGAAAGATTTAAAATACTGAGTGTGTATATAAGGGCAATTTGAGTGAAGAGGAAGAGATATTATGGCATGCCTATGTGAGAGATTTGTATGAGATAAAGAGGGTGTTTTGTAGGGGTTATAAAATTAGAATTCCATCACTAGGTATTAAATACATTATTTTAAAGGTGGATATGTTCATATCAGAGGTGTTGGGAGGGTTCTCAACATCTAGGTCAGAAGGACTTGACCATCCTAAGGCCAGGTGTTCCTTGTGCAATAGTTGTTTCACTAAAGTCTGGTCAGAAAAACTTGACCACATTAGTGGTAGGTGATCCTTGTGGAACAAGTGTTTCACTAAAGTCTAGTCAAAAGGGCTTGACCATCCTAGGGGTAGGTGCTCCTTGTGGAATGGGTGTTTCACTAAATTTTGGTCAAAAGAACTTGACCATCTAAGGGGTAGGTGCTCCTTATGGAACAGGTATTTCACTAAAGCATCATGTTTTCATACTTATTATAGGACAATTAGTCCATGTGTTTTTAGGCTTGAGAGTGGGTTTTATTCCCGAAGAGGTTTTCCCACATAAATCTTTTGTTGTGTGTGTAATCTTGCATTATCTATTTATTCATTGCTATAAACATCTTGAATGATTCATGAATGGTTGTATTGAATTTAAGTTTCTAAAGGGTTTGGAAATTGAATTGTATTTTTTTCCACCATTGATTCACCCCTAGAGGTTTGTACTTCCAACAATTGGTATTAGAGCAAGTCCTTTGGAGAAAGCTTAATAGCTTGAAGGGGATCCTAAGTAGCACAAGATGGCTAAGCAGTTGAAGAAAGAGAATCAATAGTGGAAGGATGAGATCAAGGAACTTGAAGAGTAGATATGTAATTTGAATAAATATGCCAAATAGGATGATAAATTTATCAATGATCTCAAGGTTCAACTAGTAGAGACCCAAGGCAAAGAAGGCTAGTCTTATTGAGTTGAAGGATCAAAATTCTAATACTATAGAAAAGGAATTAGTTTTGGAGGTTTCTCAAGAGTGATAAGGAATATTGATATCATTCCAAATGTAGAATAAGGTGGATGATCCAAGAATCAAGTAAGTTATACCATTCAAGGTCAAGGAAAATCTCAAAGAAGGATCTCAATCTGATGGTTTATTTGTTGTAGTTGAAGAATTTTTAGATAATAAGGAGTTTCATGATTGCCAAGAGTTCTATTATCTTATTTAAAATAGGAGAAGGTGCTAGCTGAAGAGATATGCCAAGAACCTATGTTTTCATCATGCATTGTCAAGGAAGCCAAAGAAGAGATGGGTGAATTGACAAGCCAGAGAAGAGATGGATGTTGACCTTCATTTTTATTTGAGTTCTAAGGCTTCTTAATAGGTTAAATGGGCTAAGAACCTATGTTTATATCATGCATTATCAAATCAATATTCATAGAGATTTGAAGGTTTGTGGTTTTCAAATTATTCAAGTTTTTGTCAAGATGGAAGCCTAATTGGATATTAGATTTATGAAAGAAGTATGTTGTAGACAATGAGCTAGGTGATTAAAATTGGTGTGTTTGATGGGGCATATGATATTGATTTATATATAAATTTTTACATCTTGAAGGTATGTCTATTGAAATTTGTGGGTTGTGCAAGTTCTAATTAGGGATATAAGGAGTCTAGATAGGCCTAGTATGAAGAAGAGTGATTTTTGATCAATTTATTCAAAAATAGCATGGTATGAGTGTTTCAATGTGATCTCATAAGTTTTTTAGGTGAGCTTCGGTTATTAAAATCAAGGGGGAGTCCTTTAGGTTGGCATAAGGAAGAGCATGGAGTTAGGGAGAGGTAACTCAAATATCTTGAGTTGTTTAAGAAGTTATGCATGATGTTAGGGGAAGCATATGTGAGATGCTTTGGTAATATTGAATATGTGGTGATATATTCTATAGATGAGATTTAAAGAAGGTTGATATGATGACTTAATCAACCTAGTCATAATTGTGAAAAATATGTTGAAACTTCATGTATAAGTAAAGGGAGCTTGTGATTTCTACAAGTAAACAGGTCCATAGATCAGAATAGCCCATGTTTATATTGGTGTATGTCAAAGAACATATGACATGAGATGGAGCATGATGTTAAGGGAAGATTTATAGGATATGTGAGTAGATTTTTATGTCCAAGGATCAGAGATGCCCAAGTTCAGATTGATGCATGTCAAAGGGGGAGAAATTATTTCTTATGAGGTATATAAGTATCTTGATCACTTAGAAGTATATTTGAATACATTTGTGATGTTAAGAGGATCTTGGTGGTTATTTAGTCTAATTTTTAATTAATGTAAAAGGGGGATAAGGAGAAGAGGATGTAACCATCAATGAAAAAGGGGGAAATTGTTGGCAAATGTTATCATTGATGTCAAAGATTGATGTCATGTGTGCATTGATGTCAAAGGTAATAAAAAAGTGGTGATGCCATGATGATGATGATGAGTTTGAGACTAAAATTGTGCAAGTAAATATTTGGATGTATATGAGCTAAGGTAATCATTATTTGAGGTTTATCATATTTTATCTAGCATGTTGATGTGGTTTTAGGTCAGGAAGAGAAGAAAATCATGTGAATAGTGTGTTTTCATAGGCTTGGTAGCCTAGTATGTAAGCATGGATATTCGATATATGCTTGGATAGGAAGTTGATGAATATTATGGATGATTAGATCATGTTTTATAGGTCCTATATGGTGTTAATAGTGCTGAAAATTCTTGTGGTAATGCATGGTGTTCATCTGGTTCTTCATTATGTTAATTTAGGCATAGTTGGTTCTATGGTAGAGAAATTAGAGTAGGTATATTGATGAAATTATATTTCATACATGTGAAGGTTATAGGAGAATATTTATATATTGATTGATTCCCCTATGTGAGGATATCATATGATTTAAATGCTAGGTCATGAGGTTAATCATAGCTAAATATTTGTGGGTGTAAATTTGGCCTCTCATATAGAAGGTCACTAAGTTTCTATACTTAGCCAGAACATCATTACACATCATGTAGATATGAATGAACTAGTAATTTTTTGAATTTAATGTAGTTAATAATAAATCTAAATAAGGTCAAAATTTTTCATGGAGATGTTGTCTATAGTGCCAATAAGGTACCTTGAGGTTTTGGAATCTTGAAGTATTTTCTAGCTTAATTTATAAATCTTCAAAGTTGTTCTAATAGACTGTCATGGGCTAGAGACCATCAAGTTTAATCATTTTAAAGTCTTACTTAATTATTAAAGAATACCCAATGATGATCACTTCATCATACATATTGATATCAATGGTGAATATGAAGTCAACATGTCAAAGGTACATACTAGTAACAAGTGTCACAAGATCACTAATTTTACAAAAGATCAACAGTGAGTGGAAGTTCATACTTATGAATATTAATGGTGTGAGATAAGTAAAAGAGTCAAAAAATCACATAGGACTACTAAGTGGCACACATACATGGATTGATAGCAAAGCCTTCAATAGGCATGTGAGGGTGTCAAGTGTCGTAATTGCAAGAGTTCTAATCAAGATCTAATGGTGAGCATTGCAAGATAAAGACCTGGCTAATCTAAGGAAATAAATAGTGTGTATTTGGTAAATATTAAAAATGTGAATGACATGAGGTCAACATGTTCTAATTTTAATAGTTTCTCAGTGACCATTGGAATTCAAATATTCAAATTTGTGATAGAAGACCAATCTATAGTTTTTGTGCTATAACTTTTGATATATGTAGAATTTAATCATAGTGTAAAAGGAAAAGTTGTATACGACTTGCTTTTCCAATCTAGAGAACCTAGTTATAATGTATAATTATTTATATAGTCAAACATATGGATCTCAAAAGTTGATTATGTATGTGTTCATGCTTTGTAAGTAACCCGAGAAGGGTAATTGAGTTGTTTTTGATGGTATTTCAATGTTTTAAGATGAAATAAGTATTAGATCATGTTGTGTAATTCATGAGGACCATATATGTGGATTATGGAGGTTTTTCTAGTTCATATTTTGTATGATCAAAGGTTTATAATATGACAGTGTGTTCATTCTTGGTGATCATATATACATAATGATGTTTGGGCTAATTGTGTTGTAACAGAAGGGTGTTGTGATGGATGTTTTCACTTAAGGAAGACATATAAATTATGTGTCATGGGCATATTTATGTGAAATTTTTATTTTGTTCTTAATTTTATCAAATAAGTGTCAAAGAGATGGATGGGTCTCCATGATACCTATAAGGGATAATGAGGACTAATTAAAAGGTGTAGCTGCTTAAGGGTGGCCCATGGATACTATGGCCAACCTATGAGGATGGTATTAAGATATGTCTTAATGTGATATAGTCCTTATATGTTAAGGCATGTCAATGTCTAACCAAGAATTTTATATTCCTAAAGGCTCTATAAATAGTGAAATTAAATATGATGATTTTTATGGGCTCTAAGTGGAAGAAGAGTATAGAGTTGAGAGGTGAAGGAGAGTAAGGGTGCATAGCAGATGGATTCAAGAATTGATAAAGTTGAATAATTTGTTTGTGAAATATAGGTCATATTTATATGTAAAAAATGGTGCTCTTATAGGTTTGAATACTTGTGAAAGAGAGGCATGTGTAAGTGTTGAAAATGAAGGAAAGAAGAAAGGGTGTGTGCCTAGTGGATGGATTGTAGAGTAGATCAGGTTGATGAATGCGTGTATAACCTATAGGTTATATTTATGATTTCAAACATAGTTATATTTTAGGTTTTAATATTTGAGAGAGAATTGAATATAAGAAGGATTTGTAAGTTTGAATGTGTATATGAGGGCAATTTGAGCGAAGAGGAAGAGATCTAGATTGTGGCATGCATATGTGAGAGGTTTGCATGAGATAAATAGGGTGTTTTAAAAGGGTTATAAAATCAAAGTTCCATCATCGGATGTTTAATACATTATTTAAAATGTGGATATGTTCATATCATAGGTGTTGGGAAGGTGCTCAACATCTAGGTTGAAGGACTTGACCATCTTAGGGGTAGGTGTTCCTTATGGAACATGTGTTTCACTAAACTCTAGTGATAATGAATTTTCCATCCTATGGGTAGGTTATCCTTGTGAAACAAGTATTTCACTAAAGTATAGTCATAAGGACTCTTTACCATCTTAGGGGCAAGTGGTCCTTGTAGAATAGGTGTTTTACTAAAGTCTGGTCAGAAGGACTTGACCATCCTAGGGGTAGATGCTCCTTATGGAATAGGTGTTTCAATACATTATCATGTTTTCATAATTATTATAGGACAATGATTCCATGTGTTTTTAGGCTTAAGAGTGGGTTTTATTTCCCAATAGGTTTTCCCACATAGATATTTTGTTGTGTGCATAATCTTGCATTATCTATTTATACATTATTATAAATAGCTTGAATGTTTCATGAATGGTTTTATTAAATCCTTAAGTGTTTAAAGGGTTTGTAAATTGAATTATATTATTTTACATCAATGACTCACCCCCCCCTCTTAATGGTTTGTACCTCCAACAAATACATAGCCATTATGTCATGTCATGATGGCTCTATACTCCTTTCAATCATTTCCCATTTCTATGGATCATTTCTTTTTTTTTTCACAATTCCTCTCCACTCATGTGAATCCTCTTACATGCCCTTCAAATATACTCCAAACCAAACACACATTCATTATATTGTTCTATGCATTGGAGGTAGTTGGATCAAGATCGATCCTAGATGGAAGGAGGAAGCCAGATGTAGCTCTATGATTGGGCCCTATGAATGCATCCATATTTTATCCCAAGTTTATTATATCATAGTCCCAACTAATTTTATTTGGTATATAAGATGTCTTTGATATCAAATTTCAATGTCTCTGGTGAAGGCATGCGACTAGTTTGATAGAATGTTGTTTTAGATTTTGTTTATTGGTTTGATGATTAACAATTATTTTATCCTTAACTCATGGTTTTAATGCTTCATTATTAACAATCTCTCTTTATCTTTGTCCTTAAATCCCATGATATCAAAAATAACTTAAGACAATCACCAATGTTTTCATTTGAAGAACAAAGTTTATTTGGTGTGCATTGAAGTCACTTTAATACTTTGTGTAACTAGTGGGAACATTGTAGGAAACAAGTTGAGAACAACTATTAGGAAATCATGATAACCTTATGGTGTTAATCTAGAGTCTAAACTTTAGCTAGTTAAATTTGGTTTTAGTTCAATTGAAATCAAAATTATAATTTCATAAAAGTATTTTTATTTACCAGTGATTTTAATTAATTGGATGAGCATTTAAGTTACTTTAACCACTTTCTTAATTAAATGAAATTTAAATTTAAAATATTCACAATTTTTAATTAAATATCTTAGATGATGTTCAATGATATCTGAAACATAATGTTAAATAGCTATAGGGTATGAAATTTAGGGATGATTATGAAGCTATTGTAGTGGATGTATTGTTTTACTATTTTACATTTTAATGCAATCAAACTATTGAACATAAATATTTGTAGAAGTCAAATCTACCATATAAGGAGTCTTAGAGATGAATTATAATAATCTCATAGAATTTATCGATTGTATTGCTCCTTTTTAATAATCTACTTGATAATAACCATAGTCAAATTGAGTTTTATTTATGTCTAATATGTGTTGAAACATATGCGAGGAACTTTGATTATTCCATGGTTGTTTAGAGAAGGTTGAATCTTTATATAATATGAACAACATTATCCCTAAATAATGATCAAAAATATGAGAAACCATCTTATCATTCTCTCCATTTAATCTTCATTGTAGTTTTTATTCTTTCTCAATAGAATTTGACAATGAATTGAAAGCTTCATTACTAATATCCTAATTTATTTAGGAAAAAATAGTTGGGATTTTCGTATAGTAAGATGATTGCCTTTGTGCACACTCATGCATGATTCATATTTTTATATAATTAAATACTTTCTTAAAATTAGAAACCATTCTATCATTATTTTTTAATTGTATGTTATATCAGTTGTGCCCTGTATGAAGGGGCACAAACATAAAATTACATTAATGAGGATTGCTTATGTTAAATGGGACAAACTTGCCATTTAGATTGCTACTATGATGGCATCCATTAATTGGACGATCAATCTCTATAGTCCTTTTAGCCTCATGAGATGAGTTAACATGATTTACATTAGTTTGATCCTTTAATTCTATTTTTTTAATGTTATATGGAGAAGATTTAAGACTAGTATAAAAATGGTTGGGGCTCTTATGAGGTGTTTCTAGGGTATGAATTCTACATTAACTCTCATATTTTATTGAATATTTCCTAATTGGATCATATACCTCATGTTTTCTACTCTATAACAACCAACAAACTAATATTGAATGCAACAACTAAACATAAGTTTTAATATCACAAAATAGCTTTGATTTATTCATTTCCCCTTTCCTAATTATATGGGTAATGGGAATTCATCATCTTTATTTGAACATAAGGGTTACCATGAGTAAGACAATATCGATACCAGTGATCATCTAAGAAAAATAATACAGAAACTTATTTAATACCATCATTTCAAAATTAGATGGAAAACAAACTTCTCTATCATACTTTTGTATGCATCCCTGGAGCATTACAATGAAAGTAGACATAGCCTACATATGGTTTAGGCCTACCAAAATTTGAACTACCACCTTGCCCTGGCACAAAGTAACACATAAAATAATGAATATATAACATATGCCAAAAAAATACAATGTAGTTACTAATTTTAATTACCATAAAAGTGTACATCAAAGCATTCATTACCCATGGTGGAAAAGCAGATGTTGAATACACTAGTGGTACCTCCTTCCTATTAGTACTTTCCAAACGCTATAGTTTAATGGAAGATACTTTTTTTCTTTCTTAGTCTTCTTCTTATATGTTTAGGGGTATGTTTAAATAGATAGATAACCAACCTACTTACCATTAATATTTAAAAACTAACTCTCTAATCTATGACTTAATCATTATATCCATAACACTGTCCTAAACTACATGAATATACAAGTGAACATGATATGTGAGCCCAAATAATATTTTTTACCCATATGTGCAAATAAAATCATCGAAATATGTCAACTATCTGATACCCACAAAAAATATATATTTAGTATGCTACCATGATTACATTATCTATATGTTAATATGCTCTAAAGTGAGTTCATGTAAGGTGTGCTAAGGACCTACATTTGATAGTAGTGGTGAACTATAATGATTATCAAGATCTAATACGTAGGATAATAAAATATATTATGTCATGAATAACATGTTGTTATGAAAAATAACTATTTCCAAAAGATGTTGAAGGGGGGAGCATATTTTAGTATCTTGGTGACCAATACTTTGAATTTTTTATGCAGTTCATAAACAACATTCAATGTTGTAAACCATAATTCAATCTAACATGTATACAAGTTATTGTATGTTTCAAAATAATACTTTGAATATTGAATGGTCATATTTATGATGGATGATCCAAAATTCAATGATTTATTTCAAGGGATATATACTAAGGTCGAATGGATTATATATAATTTTATTTATTAACCTCGATAGTGAATTTTTTAGTTTAATTTTTATTTGTTGATGCTATTGATTATTACATTAATTGTTTAATGAGAATTAAATTAGTAATCATTCTTCATTGATGGCATTTCCTAACTTTATATGTTCCCATCTACTCATTGGATATCTTAAGAGGGTTTTAGATAGTACATCCACTAGTGGGAGTGGGATTCCCACTGGGTGGGGACAAATACTCCATGGCTTCCAATATCCTATAGTGGAATATCGATGGGTGTTCAATTATTTTCTCGATATAGATACAAATAAGGGGACAACATAATTATTTTTAATGATTCTACCTATGTTGGCTAGGAAAAATTTAATATTCCTTTTGCATTTTTGGAATACTTAATATATACTAACATTTCATCCACTTTATGATTTGTTATGTCATGTTTAATATTGTATCAAGAGGAAGTAGAGTGGATCCAAGGTGATGAGCATGTTAATGACCCATGTAATTAATTTATATACTAATATGTACAATAACCATTGGTGATATCATTCATTTTATCCATACATGATTCTTTTTTCATTCCTATAATACTTAATAATATACCACTTTTCACACACCTTATGATTTTCTATGTTATTTTTTGTATTTTAGTTATATGGGGCAGAGTGGAGCCATAATGAGGAGGGTGATAATGACACACATAACAACTTCATCACCATAAATGTTAGTATTAGTTGTGCTTATTCTTATTTTCTTCATCATGTTCATACATGTTTTTTGTTCCATTTATGTTTATATTGACATATATATGTCAAACATTGTGGTAGGATGAGGTGGTCTCTAATAATATTTATGAGTATATCGATTAGGATGTTGATGATGATGATAGTGATTGGCTTCTATACACCTCACAATCTGATGTGGAAGAGGAACCAAAATAGTAAGACCTTTTTATTGTCTTTTAGGACCATTTTTTTAGTTTTATTATTTATGATTATAACCTAATATGGATTCTTTGTTGAATCAAAATCTGATAGAAAATATAGGATTGTGGATATGGCTAGTGTGAATCAAGACCTATATTATTTCTTGTTGTGGTCATGAAACACAATTTATGATGATGGTGGTCATCCATTTTGGTCACTATAATAACTTAACACTCACCATATAAAGATTCACGGTTAGTAGCCCAATCCAAGGAGGCCCCCAGGGCATGCTAGTAGTAGAAAAATGAAGCCTAGGAGAAAAGCATAAACAAAAAGACAAACAAAATGTATTCCAATATACTAACTCTTAATAAACTAGAGTGTCAACAAGAGATACAAGCTACAAAGAGTATGGATGGTGAGGGATAATGTATCCCAATAATTTGATCTTAGTGAGATAGCCTTGAAGGATATCAATGACTAGATGATTGCATATGATTCAAGTGAAAACATAGAATGGAGAAAACAAGCCTACATAAAATGAAGAACCTATTGTTAAGAAATGGAGTAATAAAGAAAATGGGTGGGGAAAGGGCAATGTGTAGGCAAAAATGGACATCAAGTTAGATGAAATTTGTTGAATGGTTTTTATGAAGTAAAATTTAAGTTAGTTTTAGTTTTTATAATAATAAATTATATATTTTTTACATAAATCATTACCCAAAATTTAGAGAGATGACCCTCATACCCATTTTAGTGATGATGATCATATTATTTTGAGGGAGTACCTTTCATGGAAAGGTAAAAGGATTTGTTAACATATGCCAAAAACATAAATTACTCGTGATGAGATACCTTGCATATGTAAAGTGAATGACTATGTCTAATGAAATTGTTATTATACTTTTATTTTTCACCAACATTTATCCAATATTTTTTATTTCTCCTTTGTATCAAAATTACACAAAACAAGCACAAGACCCCAAATTATTATTTTTTAAAGTGATAGTGCTAGATATGATGAGTGATTTGGATGGATATGAGGTCACACCATCCAAATCATTATGATCCATTTATTGGAGGTTTGATTAGCACTTATTATTTAACAAATCAATAGGTTTATTCTTTGTGTTATTATTTATTTTCATCAATATTTCTAACCTTGACAATTTGAAATGTATCTGTCTTCATGGGATGGACACATATGTATACAGTTACATTCATTGGTCATGCACTTCCACATTATTTTCCTTGACATGTGGTTCCATGGCCAAGCCATGAACATGAATATTGGTCTTTAGATATTGTCTAGGACATGATTCTTTACACACACACACATATTGACATAGCGTTTATGGCATGTAATGATGCATGTTATTTGGACATTACATTTAAATAATAATGTTTCATTTATTAATTTTGTTTTTTATGAAGTGTTTCATTTATCTACTATTTAAGTAACACTTTGGTGGTTAATATTTCATTTACTAATGTATTTCATGATAGTGCATGGTTAAATGTTGTGATGATGTTCACATGTACTCATGTATACATGTATGATATATAATGATGTTGATAGGTAGTCTATCATGTTCACATGTTTAAATTTTTTATTTTTTAAATATTATAAATGTTAGAGATCAAGTTCCCATGTTTTCATGTCAATATATCATTTTGTAATAGAATTGTCTCTTTTCCCTCCACTTATCTCATTTGTTGTCTTTATTTATGTAGGAAAATATTAAAACACTTAGCCAAATTTATATGAACCATGGTTCGAGGAAGAGAAAGATGTGTAAAAGGGAATGAAACACTTTGAAATTTCATAACAGGCATGTTGGAGGTACATATTCATGGTATTTTGTGTTGGTTTTTGTTGTTTGTAAATATTTTGGACATCTTAGAGCTTGTGTGTTGTGGTTTATTATCACATATACAAAATATTGATTTTATAGTTTGAAGAAAGAACTAATAACTACAGTCTAATTTACTATTTTTATGTAAAATTTTAAAAATGTCATGGTACATATTAACTGCATAATTTGCATGAAGCCTGATAATACTTTGAGCAAGTCTAAGAATTTAAAAAAATCTAGTATAAGAATTTTTTCATAGTATTCATTAGAGTAAGGTGTTTTTTAATGTGTTTTGTTAGTGGATTATCCTTATCACCTTAATATTACTCCTTTAATCCCAACTTTATGACATTATTTATAAAAGATACACCATAATGGTCTTATCACAACAAGAGTAACCCTACTAACAAGTAAATTATTTACAAGGCCCTCATTTCCATCATTATTAATCTTTAGTTCCCATATTAAAATACTTTGATCTTAAAATTAAATCTATTTTTAGTGGAGATATCAACATGTGGTATAGGACATTTTTCATTGTTGATATACTAATTTATAATCATGTAAATAAAGGGTAACCATATAGTTATTCATGCTTTATTTTTAGGATTAGAATTAAAATTGAAGGAAATGATGCCCTAAGTAAAATATTAAACTTATCATTAGCATACCTCTCTTATTCCTTCTACTTTTATGAATCCCAAACTATGTCATGATGTTATGTATCTTCACGATAAAGTTATTTATTCTATCTTCATGAATTAATTAAAGACTTGGTAAGGACTTAGTTTTCATCGTAACTCACTCTCTCATAAGCCAACCTTCCTCACTCTCTTAAAATCCATGCTTCCTTGAATAAGGTATTAATGGTTTTAGCTTATCATTGATTTGTTATAATCTATCTCATATGTAAAAAAAATTAGTACATACACCTAAAATTTTGTGTAAACCTGATTTTGGTTGGGTTTGAAATCATGAAGTTAGTCATGGTTGTAAATGAATAATATCCAAAGAAATTTTTGGAATGGACATTGTTTTTATTATTCAATTGTTTCGTATCAATAAAGAAATTACCATGATTTTTTTAAATGTATATTTATTAACGGGTAAAACATTTTGTAGATTAATTTTTACTCTACGTCGTATTTAAATTTTGGGTCAAGCACTGCAATTTTGGTTCCTGCATACCTTGGACATAGCGGCAGAGTTTTGGAGCAGAGAGTGGGTTCATTTTGCCTAAGTGTCAAAGTGCAATAGAAGCCGCCAAGCGTTACCCTTTGATCATGGGTCCTTTTCCCCCTTTCGTTTCTTTCATTTCATTTTGCCTAAGTATTGAATTTGAGCGGAAGCCACCAAGTGTCACTTTTTGAGACCCGAAGCTGACTAGCTAACGTCTTCTGAGCCCCCTTTTGTAACTTTTAGGAAAGCCGTGGAATGTGCCATGTATCCAGTAATAGCTAAGCAGAATACACCACATGTCAGCATTTGCATCTCATATCATCCCCCACATTTCATTTTATTTTTTGACAAAGAATTTCAACAAGCTAAGTATCAAAGAAATGAAAAGTGCCAAGTCATGGAAGGCCCTGAACTACCTTTTTAAAGAAGCAGTGGAAGTCACCACGTGTTGGCATCCGAGAGACTTTAGTTCAACGCCTGGGTTTAATGCTTTGGTTCATCACTGAAAGGCATTGTTTCATTTTGTTTAAGTGCCATAAAGTAGCGGATGCTGCCAAGTGTCACTCTTTGAGCCCCTTCTTACTCCATCCCCGAGAAAAGTGGAAGGTGCCACATACCCCCTAGTAGGAGAAGCGGAAGATGCCATGTATCTTCCCAGGAGCAGCAGAGGTCACCACATGTCAACTTCTGAGAGACCATCTTCGAGCCTTATTGTTGAATAAAGATTGTGGTGGGTCCTAGATGTTATTTCAAAGGTCTATGGAAGTGTCAAGTGTCAACATGCAAAGACTGCCACGTGCATCCATCCCCTTCTAAAAAGTTGCCCAAGCAAGGAACACGGTGAGTTTTATTTTGTTAAAACTGCAAAGTATCGAGGAAGTAGATTGTGACAGGTGTCAAAGGTGAAGTGTTCCTGAGAAGAATATAGAAAAGCGGAAGCCACCAAGTGTTGTTCTCCGGTGCCTTCTAGACTATAAAGATAATTTTCATGGATTGACTAAGTGTCCTCTTTTGTTTCAACAGAATAGAATGTCCATCTATCTATTACAACAAAGATGGAGGGAAACTCGGTGGAAGTAATTTTGGGTAGATAGAATAGTGCACTGGGTAGATTTTTGGGGTTTGCATCCAAGGCATTGAAAGTGGCATCTATTTTGTCCCCTGTGAGTTAAGAGTGAAGAAGAATTGCGTGAGAAAAGGTGGATGGAACGAGACGTCGGAGGCTATAAAAGGAGAAGAATTGTAAGAGATAGAGGGAACGGGGGAATTCTATAGTTTTAGACTTTCTAGAGTTTTGACCAATAATATCATTTGCTCTTGTCTCAATTTTCTTGAGTTGTAAAGTTGATGTAACTGTGCATGTTTCTGTGCTTTTTATGTGGCTGAATGAATTAAGAAGATTGAACTCCATGCCTTGGTTGGTATTGTCTATGTCATTTACAAAAGTAGTCTATGCTATAGATTTTCTAGAGTTGTGATTAGGAATGTCGTTTGCTTTTGTATCATTTTATTGAATCGGAAGTTCTACATAACTGTACGTGATTTTTGCACCTCTTATGTGATTGGAAGATTCTGTTAAGAAGATTGAACACTATGCCTTTGTTGACATTCTATGTATCTTAGCAAAATAATTCCCTGTTGTGAGCCTCTATTTTAGTTATTCTAATCTTTTACATTGATCATGCACTTGTATGCTCTTAAATGTAATTGAATCCTATAATAGTCTCAATGTGCTAAGGTTAGGATTAGGATTACACTCAGGCGCATCGCCATAGTTAGATTTCAATTCTTGCATTTATGTTTCTATTTAATTTCCTATCCCTTTTCCCCCAACACTTGATAAAATAGAAGAGACCAGCTTCTCTAAAATATGGAGGTTGTTTCAAGCCATAATATCCCATAGCTTGAAACTTCCCATTGTTGTTGATTATAATCAAGCACAATTTTAAACATCAACAGTTTTTGGCACACCCAGTGGGACCAATCTTTCAAGGAGTTGAAGAAATTTTGGTGTGTTCTTCAGCCAATTAGCCTTTGGAGGTTTTAGCAACACCAACAATGACTCTGAGTCAAATCAACCAATCAAGCAATCCTGGTATCATCAATAAATCACCTTTTGGTATGTATAATTTTGTTACTCATAGCTATGGGTCTTATTCACCTTCATATATTTTTAATCAAGAACAAGCTTCTCCTAGAATCATGTCAAGTAACAAGGATGCAGATGGTCATGAGCAATACCAATCATATGCCCAGTCTCCCCAATATGTCACATTTCATGCTCAACCTAACCTTATTTTCACCTTTAAGAAAGCATTGCTGGGATTTAAAAAATATGTGTTAGAGATTGACAAGAGAAGGGGATATGGCCAAGAAATCCCTAATCATGTCATCCATCAAATAAGGGATGTGGTAGATCTGATTAAAAGTGAATGAGATCCCATTGAAAGAGCAAATTGGCAAGGGTTTACATATGAGATGTTAGATGTGTGTGGATTGATTCCATTTCTAGAAGAGAAGCTGAGCATTCATGAGAGATAGCCTTAACAAGTCTATCAACCCACACATTCAAATGCCACCCCAGTTCATGAGCAAGGTCACACTTGTAAAGGTCGTTTCCCCAATAATGCAGAGTCTATGATAGCAGCAAGGGAAGAGTACTCCAAACCCTCACTTTCCCTTCAAGTCTCTTCCACCCTTCCTCAAGAAGATTCTTGTTTTTCATCACAGCCTTCTTCTTTATCCCTTTTCAAAGAAGAATATATTTTGGAGGAAGCAAATGAGTATGCAGAGGAGTGCACTCAATTCATGGCTAGTCAAGAGGATTTTATAAGTATAGATGAGGAGTAAATCACCATAGGTACCCCCTCTGATGAATAAGAGGACAAGTCACAAGCTTTTGTCTTAACCTCTGATGAGGAAGAGATCATTTATAACTTTTTTCTCACTTTGCAAGAGGATATAGAGGAGCATGGACACTCCCTTGATCAAGCCATTGAGACAGGTGACACTACCCTTCAAGAAGGCTATGAACTGGCTAGATGTGGAGAAGATAACTTTGAGACTCAACTGAGTATGTAGAGGGGATGCCAGATTTTAGATTTATCCTTTCAAGAGGATGAAATCATCAAGGAGCATGATGATGCAATAGAGCTAGAATTTGAAGGAGATAAGCCAAAAGATAAGGGATATCAAAAGGCATAGATTGAAGAACCAACAGCCATCAATTTCTTGATGACATACAATAACATGAAGAAATAGCATTCGATGGGATTTCAAGGACAAGAAGAGTTTATGGGTGTCGAACACATGTTTTCCTCAGACTCGTTCGAGTGCAGGCAAATCTGTGTGGCTAGTGCAGAGGATATTTCATCAAAGATATACCTGTTGCAATCAATGGTATGGCAACATAAGTTGGCTTGTCATAAAGAAGATGTTGGAAAGTTTATTTTTGATCCCAGAGGGAAATAAGGATGATTAATTAATGTAGTTAGGTATTTTCCCATTCCCGCATTATTTTGTTTTCCATTATTGTTTTCCCACTTTTCTTTTAAAATAAGCATTTTAAATGTAAAGTTAACATCTTAGAGATTTTAATTCTTAAAATTTTGCCACATTAAATGCTTCCCCAAATCTTTCAATATCTCTAAGGTACCTTGTGCCACAACTTGCATAGTGTGTCCACCTCACTGATTCTCGAAGATTGAGTAGGATTTGCTAATGGTCACCCAAATTTAATGCTATTTGGGACTTGATAGGCCCATAAATATCCCTTAGCAAGTTTTAAAGTTACAAACTCTTAAGCATCCCTGCAGCTACGAAAATATCCTCCTCATTGTGATTGTTAGTGCCTAGTAAAGTTTGTTTTAGCAAGTGTGTTTATATCTTGCACAAGGCTCCTACATCAGGTATTATACAAGAGATATAGAGATGGAATGAACATCATCTTCACAACAAGGAATAGGGACACCTAGATATCTCGATAGGTTATTGGCTAGCAAATCATACGTTGTAGCTCCTGCACAACCATCAAGAAGCTATCTAAGAACCAGAATCTTGGGAGTCGGGCAAGCCAGTAACCCATCAAAGGTAAAAGATTATGTAGATGGAATTGTGGACCTGATCTTGCAAAGAGCCAGTAGCAAGAACCTTAGAGAAGGGGCACACCAAAGGTGTCTTCAAAGAGCCAAAGCAAGGCAATATGAGACATTCAAAATTAGGATATGGACCTCACAACTAGCCCAATTCATTGTCCCAGCCATGCATCCATGTCTTGATGTGATTGAATTATGCATGAACTTACTCCATGCACAATCTTGCACCATTCAATAAGGCCCCTTCATGTTGCAGATCATGCCACAAGCTATTAGGGACATGCTAGCCTTGCCTTATGATAATACCACCACCTTCCCCAATATTGATAGGATGCAAAGGATGTGGGTGAACGTCAACACTCAGACAAGGTTTTTGAGGTTTGAGTTATAAATGGCTGATGGTGATTCAACGGTACCCACGCTCCCTGCACTAATATCTCAGTTTGCACTAGTTAGCCAATGATAGGACCTAAGTTCCCCAAAGCTCTGACACAACTTGTCAGAATTAAGAGCACACATGATTACCATTGTATAAGCAACTTAAGATTGTGGAAATAACCAGAAGAATAAATAACTATCAATGAGAAAACACACAAAATATGAGAGGCAACACATAATTGTATTCAACTCATTACAAAGAAAATTACAATAAAGAGATGACACTCTTCTTCCACCTCTATGAGGCTTCCTCCTCAAGGGCTCCAAGTAATCTTCCCACCTGAGTAATCTTCTCTCATAGGTCACAACACACAGCTAACACAAGTTGTTCTTCACCTCATTGTACATCTGTACAATTGAGTACAAACTGATACTCCAAGTAGATCTCACCATGATCCTGCTCCTGATGTATTGCTCTCACCTTGATCTTGCTCCCCTGCCGATCTCTGTCTGACCCTTCCATACACACATCCCTGTAGACCAACTTGATCTTACTTATCACATGTAGATCTCCTCCATGATACTATAACACCCTACATATCAAACCTGATCTTACATACATGGAGAATCCTACTTGATTCCACCATGGGAAGAACTCTCCAAGATCCACACTTGGATTCTACAAATTCTCCACTTAACAATATAGCCCATGAGTCTATTATATAGATCTCATGCATACAATGATTAGACTTACGGCTCAAGACTCTAACTAGTCTTCATCATGTAAACAACGTGTTCACTTAATTGACTGTTCATCAACAGCAGTTCTGGAACTGCCACAGGTGATCGACGTCGATCCCTGTCTAACTGGAGGTGATCGACGCTGACTGATTCCTATTGATGTTAGTTTTCTTTTGCACATCCACTGACTGATGTCAGTTGTGGCCTACCGACACCAGTGACTGCATACTCTGAAAACCTCCCTGTTTGCCTTAGGTGAAGCTTTTAG
Source organism: Torreya grandis (assembly GCA_037957365.1). Lineage (NCBI taxonomy): Eukaryota > Viridiplantae > Streptophyta > Pinopsida > Cupressales > Taxaceae > Torreya > Torreya grandis. The sequence goes on from JARHVA010004295.1 coordinate 1,390,333, forward strand.
CTCCACACCCTAACAATCTCCCACTTGGAGATAAATAGCTACACCTGTACCTAAACCAGTACTCTGTCTAATCTGCATGTTGGCTTGTATTCCTCTCCAAGCTCCCACTTGAAGACAACCCACCAGACTCTTTGTAGTGTTAATCCTGTGCCTGACTTTCTTCATTCTTAGCTTACCTTCTTCTGCCATTGCTATACTCCCACTTAAACAACAACCCCTGTGAGTAACCTGTAATCAACAACACTTAACAGATCTGGGCCATCTGTTAGTCAAACTCGCTCTAAGAATGTCCAACCTCGCTCTGATACCATTTGATAAGACCTAAGTTCCCCAAAGCTCTGACACACCTTGTCAAAATTAAGAGCACACATGATTACCATTGTATAAGCAACTTAAGATTGTAGAAATAACCAAAAGAACAAATAACTATCAATGAGAAAACACACAGAATATGAGAGGCAACACACAATTGTATTCAACTCATTACAAAGGAAATTAAAATAAAGAGATCACACTCTTCTTCCACCTCTGTGAGGCTTCCTCCTCAAGGGCTCCAAGTAATCTTCCCACCTGAGTAATCTTCTCTCATAGGTCACAACACACAGCTAACACAAGCTATTGTTTACCTCATTGTACATCTGTACAATCAAGTATGAACCAGTACTCTAAGTAGATCTCACCATGATCCTACTCCTGATGTATTGTTGTCACCTTGATCTTGCTCCCCCACTGATCTCTATTTGACCCTCACATACACACATCCCTACAGACCAACCTAATCTTACTTATCACATGTAGATCTCCTCCATGATACTGCAACACCCTACATATCAAACTTGATCTTACATACATGGGGAATCCTACTTGATTCCACCATGGGAAGAACTCTCCAAGATCCACACTGGGATTCTAAAAATTCTCCACTTAACAATACAACCCATGAGTCTATTATATAGATCTCATGCATACAATGATTAGACTTGCGGCTCAAGACTCTAATTGGTCTTCATCATGCAAACAACGCATTCACTTAACTGACTGTTTGTCAACAATAGTTATGGAACTACCACAAGCGACTGACATCAATCCCTATCTAATTGGAGGTGACCGACGTTGGCCGATTCCTGCTGATGTCAGTTTTCTTCTGCATGTCCACTAACTGACATCAGTTGTGACCTGTCGATGCCGGTGACTGCATACTTTGAAAACCTCCCTGTTTGCCTTAGGTGAAGCTTTTAGCTCCACACCCTAACAGCCAAGACATGTTGTCAATGATGGATCTCATCTTTGGCATGAAGGATGACATGGTGGTATATATAGAGCAAATGGCCATCCTTTTGAGGCTAAAGATGGTCGACAAGACGCAGGAGTATTGACTTGACTTCTCAAAGCACATCGCCTTTTCGATGGTGGAGCAGCTAACCCAGTTCAGGTCAAAAGGGGTATTCAAGTATTCCTTCTTTTTGTTCCATCTTATACTACATCAGAACCCTGACCTTCTCACCCGATTTATGAATTTGAACCTATATGACCTAGCTTTCAACCCCCAAAGGACCATTCTTGTGTCTATGTGGACACATGTTTTATCAAGAACTAGTGACCCGTATGATTTTTGGGAACTATTTGTTACCCCTATTCTTCATTGCCTTAGCCCTGAGCCTATCATAAACAAGTTATTCCCAAGTGTCACAAACCTCCTAGTCAGTTGCCCAATCCCGTGTGACTTCTATTTTGGGTCCCATCACATGATCATAAGGTTCCATGGATTTTGTGGAGAACTAGTGTTTCTACCAAAGACCTTAACTCTTAGTTTAGCATTCTTGGAAGTCACTAGGTAGGTGTCGGTAGTTGATAATGAATATGGCTCTGAGAAGAAGAATAGGAAAATGTACAATCTCCCATGGATGGTAGGCAATGTAAGCCTAGAAGATAGAGAAGTTGAGACATTGCTGCTAAGGAAGTTAGCCTTCCTAGGGTTCCTATTAGTCGAGGACAAATGGGTTTATGACGCAATTGATTACATAGCTTCCGTGGTGAGGACCAATAGGATTGGGGCTAGGATTGCGCATGAAGGCCACCCTTTTTGGGAGACCAATAAAAACCCAGCAGAAGATGCCCCTGGTCTCTATGTTGAACTAATAGATTTGCCCCTGCCACAAAATAGGCCATGGGAAACCTTCTATGACAAACAAAGGGATTATGATCCAAAAGTTAGGATGACTTCTGGTTTGAGAAGGATGTTTAAGAACAATGTTTGGGATGCAAAGAAGATTGAGGCCTATTGGAAATATAGGCAGGAAATTTCCCAAACCACCCACACTTTTAGAGGCATAGATTCAGATGAAAGGTGGGAAGAACTCTAGGATGAGTGGCATCCCTCTCCTACATCTAGCCCAAAAATAAGCTAGTTGTCAACACTCAAGATAGAGCAGGAAGTTGGAGCGGGACCAAGCCACTAATCAGAGACCTTAGAGCAAGCTACAGCTGCCATAGAACAACAAAGGAGTGTGGTGTCTTCACCACTAAGAGCCTCCCCATCATCAGGAGTGATTGAAGTCTCATGTTCTCCACAAGCACCACTATCAACTACAAAGGTGGAAGGGAAACAAATGCAACCAGAGGTAGAAATGCCTCAAAAGAGAAAGAGGGTGCAGTTCCATCTAGATTCAGAAGAGGAAGAGGAGCCTTCATAGCACCCAGTGCAGAGCACTGCACCTTCCCCTCAAGTAGGTATTACTTCCCCTCCTCCCTCTTAGTCTGTCCCTTTTCCTATTAGCATGGTGCCTCCACCTAGCCAAATGGCACCCCCTGCCACTACTACCATCCCCATTTCACAATTTACCCCATCATTGGCACCTCAAGCCCTAACGTTACCCCATTTCTCCCCCTCTATTCCTAGAAAGATGCCCCTTCAACTCACCCCTAGCCAACCAATGGCTATCTAATATGGCCCGCTAAGGATTTCCTTTCACAGGAGGGCATATTACATCCCCTTCCACCTTCTAGATGCAGGCTGATGCTGCTAGGAAGGCAAGAGAATCCTGACTAGAGAAAAAGAGAATTAAAAAGAATAAAGCACTGGTTGTCCCACATTTAAGGTCAAAATTTGACCCCATCCAATAGCAGCTGACGGTGACCCATTTATCACCCGATGTTACCAAGCTAAGTGAGCAAATGTAGCTGGAGGACTATACGATGAACACAATGGCCATTGACATGTCCCTGTTTAGGCCCCAAGACAAAGTTGAGCTGCTAACAAAATCTACTTCCACAGTCATAGAAGATTATTTGAAGAAGTAAAAAAGACTACAAAAGATGGAGGCCAATTTGGCCAAAGAAAAGGCAAACTATAATAGTTTGGCTGAAGACATAAATAAGAGAGATAATGAAATAGCCAGTCTACATAAACAGTTGCAAGATGCAATTTCCCTTCAGACTCAATGGGCAATCCAGGCCCAAAATGACTCATTGAAAGTAGAGCTCACACTTGCAAAAGATGTAGCAATAGCCCTTAGGTGGGATAATGTAGCATTGCAGAGAAGAGTCGAGGGACTTCAGCTACAAGTTACCCAATCATAGCAAAGGCTGCTAAAGGAACAAAACAATACTATGGCTTTTCAAGCCCAATTCCAAGTAGAACAACAGAGGACTATGCAACTGACAATAGAGATGACTAATAGGCCAAGAGGTGTCAGATTAATGCAATTAGTGAAGGAGCTCTATGAGTCAGCATGGGAGAGAATCTCTTCAAAAATTATCTAGCTCAGGCCATTTCTCACCTTCCTACTCAATGCACAAAAATTGTGCAAGAGGGTGGAAAATTCAGTATAGAACACTCTAGCCACGGTCTCCAAAAGAGTCACAAACTCCCATTCATTATTGTAGAAGCTCTACGATAAAATGGATGTAACATTGGTAGCCATGGGAATCCTTGACAGATTGGCCACCATAAAATGGGTCAATGAGATGCTCAATTGCAATGTTGTAGCCAACAGTTTCAAAGACCATCTCAAAGTCGTGAAAGAAGGCATCGGTGAGATGAGACACCATATTGAAGATCTGGTGTAACTAGACCTTCCTTCCCCATTTTTGGATGCAAAGATGGTGCTGATGGTCAATCAAATTAAACCATTGCTGCTGGCCAAGCAGAGAGATCAAACAGTTTTCCAGAGCTTGCAGGATGATTCCTCAGTCTCAAAAGTTAAAGCTGCTCTGGTTCCTATTTCCCAGCTGGAATTCAAACTGAAAGCTATGGTCTAGACCTCACAAACCTTTTTCCACAAGGATATCATTAACCTTTATCTATCTTTTGTTGAATTGTAGAACGGGAAAGGGTTATCTGAACATGAGTGGTCCATCTACCAGATAGCACTTCTAAAGCTATAAAATTTTGAAATTTTGATAGAGCAAGAGTCAGGTTCTTTTTGAGCAGGCTCAAAAGTTCTGGGGGTCGCCAGTAACTATAGAGTAATTTTTACTCTCATATTTAAATTTTGGGTCAAGCACTACGATTTTGGTTCCTACAACCTTGGACGTAGCGGTAGAGTTTTAGAGCAGAGGGCAATTTCATTTTGCCTAAGTGTCGAAGTGCAATGGAAGCTGCCATGTGTCACCCTCTGGTTACAAGTCCTTTTCCCCCTTTCATTTCTTTCATTTCATTTTTCCTAAGTATTGACTTTGAGTGAAAGCTGCCAAGTGTCACTTTCTGAGACCCAGAACCAGCCAGCTGATGTCTTTTGAGCCCCCTTTTGTAACTTTTGGGAAAGTTGCAGAATGTGCCACATATCCAATAACAGCTAAGCAGAATGCACCATGTGTCAGCATCTGCATCTCATGTCAGCCCCCGCATTCCATTCTATTTATTGACAAAGACTTTCAATGAGCTAAGTATCAAAGAAGTGGAAAATGCCATGTGGCAATCACAAAATGCCTTGAACTACCTTTTTAAAGAAGCAACGGAAGTCACCATGTGTTGGCATCTGAGAGACTTTGGTTCAACACTTGGGTTTAATGCTTTGGTTCATTGTAGAAAGGCATCATTTCATTTTGTTTAAGTGCCATAAAGCAACGGATGTTATCAAGTGTCACTCTCTGAGCCCCTTCTTACTCCATCCTCGAGAAAAGCAAAAGGTGCCACATACCCCTAGTAGGAGAAGCAGAAGATGCCACGTATCTTTCCAGAAGCAGTGGAGGTTACCACGTGTTAACTTCTGAGAGACCATCTTCAAGCCTTATTGCCAAATAAAAATTATGGTGGGTCCCGGATGTTATTTCAAAGGTCTGTGGAAACGTCAAGTGTCAACATGCGAAGACTGCCATGTGTATCCATCCCCTTCTAAAAAGCTACCCGAGTAAGGAACACAATGAGTTTTATTTTGTTAAAACTGCAAAGTATCAAGGAAGTGGATTGCGACAGGTGTCGAAGGTGGAGCGTTCTTGAGCAGAATATAAAAAAGTGGAAGCCATCAAGTGTCATTCTCCGGTGCCTTCTAAACTATAAACATAATTTTTATGGATTGACTAAGTGTCCTCTTCCATTTCAATAGAACAGAGTGTCCATCTATCTATTACATCAAATATGGAGGGAAACTCTGTGGAAGTTATTCTAGGTAGATAGAACAATGCACCAAGTAGATTTTTGGGGCTTACATCCAAGGCATTGAAAGCACTGTCTGTTTTGTCCCCTGTGAGTTAAGAGTGGAGAATAATTGTGTGGGAAAATTTGGATGGAAGGAGATGTCAGAGGCTATAAAAGAAGAATTGTAAGAGATAGAGGGAGGGGGAATTCTATAGTTTTATACTTTCTAGAGTTTTGACCAGTAATATCATTTGCTCTTGTCTCAATTTTCTTGAGTTGTAAAGTTGATGTAATTGTGCATGTTTCTGTGCTTTATGTGGCTAAATAAATTAAGAAGATTGAACTCCATGCCTTGGTTGGTGTTTTTTGTGTCATTTACAAAAGTAGTCTATGCTGTAGATTTTCTGGAGTTGTGATTAGGAATGTCGTTTGCTTTTGTCTCATTTTCTTGAATCAGAAGTTCTACATAACTGTACTTGATTTCTGTGCCTCTTATGTGATTGGAAGATTATGTTAAGAAGATTGAACACTATGCCTTTGTTGACATTCTCTGTATCTCAGCAAAAGAATTCCCTATTGTGAGCCTCTATTTCTATTATTCTAATCTTTTACATTGATCATGCACTTGTCTGCTCTTAAATGTAATTGAATCCTATAATAGTCTCACTATGTTCAAGTTAGGATTAGGATTACACTGAAGTGCATCACCATAGTTAGGTTTCAATTCCTGCATTTGTGTTTCTATTTAATTTCCTATCTCTTTTCCCCCAACACTTGATAAAATAGAAGAGACCGGCTTCTCTAAAATCTGGAGGTCGTTTCAAGCCGCAATATCCCACAGCTTGAAACTTCCCATTGTTGTTGATTATAATCAAGCACAATTTTAAACATCAACACATTCCATTAATTTATTCTCACTAAATGTAAAAATGAATGATGATGATGAGTATGTTCACTAAAATAATCCATTCCTAATGTTGACATTAAGCTGAAATTGAGTGTTAGGAGTCTTAACCATTGTTCTATTCTTAGATTGAGTATACTCTATTATGAGAATGACTATCCATTAGAACTATAAGAATGGAAATAATTTTATTTTTTAGGATTGCTAAAAATTTTCTTAACATAAGAGGTGTTAACTCAACACATGAACCATCTTAACCAAAAAATAAATTAATCACTTATGAATCATTGTAAATAAATTATTAAAAAAAAAAAAAAAAACGATAATTCTTCCAACATACAATCAAGTAAGTGTATACAATCTAGTGTAGGAATGGTCTAAGTACTTCTTATAAACCCTATGCAATTGATTTTGTGAACAAATATTTGTCATTAAATAAAGTTTAGATATGATAGAGGGTTAAAACAAGTGCATTAAATGACTATCACACTAAATGGTAAAAAATACTTATAGAAATAATTTATATCTAGCTAACAAATTCCTATATCCAAGCATGGAACCCATTATAGTTAAGTCTATTTATAGGCATTTCCCATAATGATAAGGAATTGATGTACTAAAAGGGAGATTATTATTTCATTTTGATAATATATATGCATTTTAAATTTATATATATATATATATATATATTAAATTCATTTTGATAATATATACAAATAACTTATAAACCCTATTAAGCTAAGGTGTTAAAAAATAAACTATTCTTTATCTTGGTAATTTGTGACATTTAGAGAATCCCTTGTGCATACAAGTTATGATGTGTTTTAAATTTTGAAGGCATTTCTCCTTGAATAGATTTTTTTTGTCTCAAATGTACCATTTATTTATACATTAATTTTCCTTGCGGATGTGATTATAATAACTAGTGTGCATGTATAATAAAATATTAATATTCTATTTTATCAGTAACTTATGTGAATGAATAACTAGAAGGCCTAAAGTAATATTGAGAGGTTATTGGACACAAAATAATTAATCCTATGTTAAGGAATCATGATATTGAAAATGAAGAGGTGATATGTTGAATAGATAATTATAGGTTTGCTTATGTTCAATAGATAGATGTCTTAAAAGACTCCAATAACTTTCGTTAAGAGTTTATTTATTTAAAACTTAAATTATTTATATATAAGTGAAAAATATAATGAATACATGGATTCTTGTCTATATTGGATTATATGAGATACTTTAAGGGTTAATACATACTCAGATCCTTTGGGATATAATCATTTATCCATCCTAAAAATGTATGGATGATATTTCATGAATTCAAATCATTATTATCAAGATTACATCCTATGAGAATATTAATGGACTCTTTTATAAAGTATGTTAAATTTTTCTTCAATCTAGAGTGCCAACAAGGTAATCTTGGATAGTTTTTTTCTAATTTATGAACTTAATAATTATAGATAATAGACCAAATTATATCAAAATCTATTGTAATTATACAAACATATCTCAGGGGTTTTAAAATTAAAAGGAATAAATGAAAACATGGTGTAATCACCCATAAGTGGTATTTGAGTGTTAAGAGTGTTACTTAAGACTACATATCCCTAGCTTAGCCCTAGATGTTAGAAATTAAATCAATTCAAACCAGATTTAATCCACCATAAAATCTTAATTTAAAACACATAAACCAGATTTTAAATGTGTAAAATCATATTTCACTATGCACTACTTGCATCATGGAATCAATTCCTCAAATCATAGTAAATGAAGAATTAATGGAGAAAATAAAAAACTAGTAATAACACATAACACAAATATACCATGGTTCACCCAATGTGGGCTATATCCATCAAGAAAGTCCTTAATAAAATGAATAGCAAAGAACCTCTTATAGAGATTGAATATATCATCAATAATTCACAAATGAATTCTCTAAATTTCTCATCCAAATATGAAATCTATAAACAATAATCCACATATGTTATGCTATGCTTGTACCTATATAATAACATACTACAAGCTGTTATACCAAACCTTGTAAATAAAAACATCACCCTGCAAAGTCACACCACACATATATATAAACAAATGAGGAATAAATCCACCAAATAATGATAAATATGTTGTGATTAACCAAGATAGGCATTATCCACAAGGAAAAACCCATCCTCCACCTAGTCATACTTATCCAAAATCCCACCTGAGGAGGTATACACCATCCTCATCTCTCCTCCATAAACGGCTCACATAACTTTCAAGGAGATAAAAACCAAGTCCAAAAAACATGGAAGTCAATCCCACTTCCAATAAACATGGAAGTCAACATGGAAGTAAGATATATAAAAACTAATTCCATAAAATAAGGAAGATAAATAAATTAGAAAAATATCGAAGAATATTCCACTCACATGGAAGCAAGGTTCCATAAGAGGTGTAGTGTGGAAAAATTCAATATCCACATTTGTGGAGTTCTCTAAGCCCCCAAAATTTTCCACCATGGTCATGTGATAGCCCCAAAGGGATCCACACTCAACAATCTTCCACATGGAGACTATTTCTCCTGAACATAATCTATCACTACTCCATGACCACTAAAGCCAACCAAATTTGAACAGAGTCTCAACTTGTTGAATGTGACCACCTTGGTCATCATATCTGTAGGATTTTGGTTAGTATGAATCTTATCCAACCTCACCAAGTTCTCTTCCAAAGCTATCATGATGAAGTGATATCATAATTAAATGTGTTTTTTCCTTGAGTGTAAAGTGGATTTCTTTGCAAATGAGGAACACTCTGACTATCACTATGTAGTCTCCCAGCTTCTTGCTCATACCAAAAATCTCTAAACAACTATTGTAATCAAATCATCTCCATGATAGCCTCTATGGTAGCAACATACTCTTCCTTTATGGTTGACAAAGCCATACCCTTCTATATCCTAAAAGTCTAACTAACTACTATATGTTTAATAGTAAATATATAACCTGTTTTACTCCTCTTGCTATCCATATTCCCTACCATATTTTATTCCAAATAACCATGAAAAGTGGTATCAAATCTACCATAACATAATGAAACATCCATTATTCCTCTCAAATAATAAATAATCCATTTCATTTCTTACTAATGCTCTTAACCAAGATCACTCGTATACCTACTCAAAACTCCCACTACTTGTGAAATATACAACCTAGTACAAACCATGGCATACATCAAGTTGTAATCTACTAATGAGTAATGTACCTTAGAAATCTTAAGCTTTTCAACCTCCATCTTGGGACACTACTCCTTTGATAATCTAAAGTGTCCTGCCAAATGAGTACCAATAGATTTAACATCAAACATGATAAACCTTTCTAGTACTTTCTTCACATACTCTAATTGGGAGAAAATTAGCTTCCTCTCCTTTCTATCACGAGTAATCCTCATACCAAGGATGTGCTTTTCTACACCCAAATCCTTCATAGAAAATGAGTCACTGAGTTATTTCTTAAGTATATGAATATGTTATATGTTCTTTCCTACAAATAACATGTCATCCACATACAAGCATAATATAATTTAAAAACCATCATCAAAATGTTTGATGTACATGTAATGGTTATAATTACACCTTTTATAACCTTGTTCCAACATAAAACAATTAAATTTATGATACCATTGTCATGGAACTTGTTTCAAGCCATACAAGCTCTTCTTTAGTTTGCACAAAAATTTCTCCTTCCCTTTGACCTCATATCCCTGTGGCTACTCCATATACAACTCTTCATCCAAATCACCATGAATAAAAATAGTTTTAATATCTAACTATTCTAATTGCAAATCCTCAATTGTAACTAAACCAAGAACAAACATAATAGAAATCATTTTTACAATAGGAGAAAAAATCTCATCAAAATCAGTACCTAATTTTTGTGCAAACCCCTTGACTACCATTTTGGCCTTATAATTTTTTCTTCCTTCATCTTCTTATTTTATTCTATAAATCCACTTGTTTGATAATTCACTCTTTCCCTTGGGTAGCCTTACCAAATCCCATGTTTGGTTCTCCATGAGAGATCTATGTTCCTCATCCATTGCTTACTCCCACTTCTTCCTGGCATCTACCTACATTGCTCCCTCATAACACACTGGTTCTCCATTATCAGTGAGTAATAAATAATTCAAAAAAGGATAAAAAATTTTAGGTTCTCTTATTACCCTAGAATACTTTCTTACAATAGGATTTTGGGGTCCTTATGTAGAAGGTGCCTAGACTGATTCATTGGATACTTTGCCATCTACATTGTCATCCAATATTATGTAATTTTTCTATTCATATTCCTATTCTTACAACTTATTATTATACATGATTTTTTCATTAAATATTACATCTCTACACCAAAATATTTTCTTATCTTTAATGCTCCATAAATGGAAACCAAAGTCATCCACACCATAACCAGCAAATGTGCATTTTTTTTATTTTGCCTCTAACTTGGTGCTATCCTCTTTCTTAATAAGAGAAAAAGCTTCACATCCAAAGACTCTAATAAAAGAATAATCATCATTCTTACTATACCAAGCTTGTTCATGAATTCCTCCATCCAAAGGCATTGAAGGTCTTATGTTAATTAGATAAACTACCATGCTAACTAATTTTACCCAAAACTATAAAGGTAACCCTACATGTAACCTCATGCTCCTAGCACATTTCATTATTTTTCTGTTCATCCTTTTAGATACCCCATTCTATTATGGAGTTCTTGGAACCATCCTTTTCTTAAGGATGCCATGTTTAGAACAATAATCAAAGAAATCATTACTACAATACTCACCTCTATTATCTAATCTGAGATATTTCAACTTGAGATCTATTTCATTCTTAACTAAGGCTTTCCACTTCTTAAAATTTTCAAATACATCAGATTTCGTTTTAATGAAATAAACCCAAACTTTCCTAGTTGCATCATCAATAAAAGTGACATAATAATTAGAACCACCAATAGAAGATACCTGAGCTAGGCCCCATACATCTAAATGTACCAACTCTAACTTATGTTCTTTTTTTGTGAGTCTAACTTTCAAGAACTTAACTCGCTTCTATTTCTCATACACACAATCCTCACAAAATTCTAAATCAATATCTTTTAATTTAGGCAACTTGTCTTTTAATATCTCCATTCCCTTATCCCTCATATGACCGAGCCTATAGTACCACATAGTTACATTTCATCTACAACAACTAAATCACAAGAATCAACGCTACTAGTCAAATATAAAGTACCAAATTTATTACCTCTTATAACCATAAGAGCACCTTTGGTAACTTTCCAAGAATCTACAGTAAACATTATCGAATAGCCCTTACTACCCAATTACCCTACTGAAACCAAATTCCTTCTCAATATCAGCACATGTCTAACATCTTTAAGTAGTTATGTATTCCCATTATACATTTTCACCTAAACAAAACCTTTCCCTACTATCTCATGTGGATCATCATCACCAAGATAAATATGTCCTAAATTTTCTTGAACATAATCAGTAAAATAATGCTTATCTAGGGTGGCATAAAAAGAAACCCATGAATCAAATACCTACGACTTAGAGAAATTATCCAAATAAATAATTAAGACATCCTAACATGATTTACTTGATGTGACATTTACCTCATTCATTTCCTCCTTTTTGGTATTCTTATCTCAAAGTGACCAACAATCCTTATTTGAGTGTCCACTCTTCCCATAATGTCAGCATATCATCTTGGTTATAGATTTGGATTTAGATCTACATTTTGAATTTCCATAGTTTCCTTTGCTCCTGTCCTTTTACATCCCTCTAGTTTTAATAGATAAAACATTACCTAAAGATCATTCACCAATGTTCTTCCTTCACATTTCCTCATTGAGAATCACACCTACAACATCTTCAAAATTTAAACATCTGTTGGTAGGGACTGCATTTCTCATAGCCATAACCAAGCTATCCCAACTATGAGGCCAAGAACACAAAATCAATAAAGCTCTAACTTCATCATCAAATTTAATTCCAAAAAAATTGAGCATACTTACAACTATATTAAAATCATTTAAATGAATATCAATAGAACCATTCTTAAACATTTTCATAAGAAATATTTTATTTGAGGTAGAAAGTTTCTTATACAACTTTCTATGTTTATCCATGAGATTTTTTGTAGATTTCTCATCTAAAATGTTGAAATAAATAGAAGATGTAAGGCATAACCATATGGATCCCAATGCCTTTATGTTAAGCAATGTCCAATTTTCATCACTCATGGCTATAGGTTGTCCTCCTTTCCCCTCCAAGGGGATATGAAGTTCCTTCTGATATAAGTAATCTTCCATTTGCATTTTCTACAAACCAAAATTTTTTCCATCAAATTTCTCAACTCTAAATCTGATCTCTTCACCCATAGCTCCCACTCAAACTAATAAACCTTCCTATGATTTACCACTTTAGAAAAAAATACCACCAATGCTTTGATACCAGTTGTTAGGAATCAAATGAATTCAAACCAGATTTAATACACCATAAAACCTTAATTCAAAACACATAAACGAGATTTTAAATGTGTAAAATTAGATTTCACTATCACTACTTGCATCAAGAAATAAATTTCTCAAATCACAATAAATGAAGCATTAATGAAGAAAAAAAAAGTAGTAATAACACATAACATAGATATATAGTGGTTCACCCAATGTGGGATACTTCCACCAATAATGTCCTTAATCAAATTAATAATAAAAAACCTCTTATAAAGACTGAGTATCTCTTCAAGAATTCACAAATGAATTCTCTAAATCACTGATCTAAATCTAAAATCTAGCAACAATCATCCACACATGTTATACCACACTTGTACGTATATAATAACATACCACAAGCTACTATACCACACATTATAAATAAAAAATCACCTTGTAAAGTCACACGACACTTGTATATAAAAAAATGAGGAATAAATCCATCATATAAGGAGAAATATGCCATGCTTAATAAGATAGGCATTACCCATAAGGAAGCACCCATCTTCCACCCAGTCATGCTTATCCAAAAGCCCACCTAAGGAGGAACATGCCATCCTTATGTCTCCTCCACAAAAGACTCACACAACTTTCAAAGAGATAACAATTAACTCCATAAAACATGGAAGTCAAACCCACTTCCAATAAACATGGAAGTCAACATGGAAATAAGATATCTAACAAATAACTCCTTAAAATAAGGAAGAGAAATAAATTAGAAAAATATTTGAGAATATTCCACTCACATGGAAGCAAGGTTCCATAAAAGGTGAAGTGGGGAAAAATGTGCTCCCCAAATTTATGGAGTTCTCTAAGCCCCCAAAATGTTACACCATGGTGATGTGATAGCCCCAAAGGGCTCAACACTCAACACTAAATAGATCCTAAATCCTATTGCCACACTTATCCATCCTTCGTATGGGCCACAAGCATCCCTAGTCAACTCCAAAGTAGTCTCAGACCCTCATTTACTAATCTTGAGCCTTTGTTCCTAGTGTTTTTCTATTTGGAAACTAGTACCATAATAAGGGCACTAACGCCATATAACACTAGTGTCCCCAAAAGGGTGATAATGTCATTTTCCCTAGCTTTTTCTAAACAGATATCTTTCCAAAACTAAAACCTTCTAAGGTCATCTTAGACATATTTTATCATCTTCATAAGAAAAAATATAGTAAAAATACATGACTTTTATCCTTTTAACCACTAGATGGAAATTAGATGTAAAATACACATTTAAACATAGAACAAGTTGAGCATAATTAAGGTTATCAATCCCTATTCTACCCTACTTATACATACTATCATCTACAACATCCCTAAACTCAGATTTTAAAAAAATTCAATCTCAATCACATTTAAGGCATTCAAGGCCATTATCATAATAGTATCATTTAAAATTTCATCATCACTTAGGTGGGGAAAACTACATCAGAATTGATCCCTCCTCATAGTATTGGTATGTAGATAACTCTCTTCACAGTGGGGTGTTGAGGATGTCCAACCTACCCTACTAATAAACATACTTTCTAACTCATTCCCTAACTACATGGAGGATTAGGGATTTCATAATAAGTTAGTAATTACATAAAAAATATAGGGTTTTAAAACTTGTGCACATAGAAATAGACCCTAGATATCCAAACATAGGTGGGCTCAAAAGCTTAGGATAGTCCTATATAAAGGACACTACTTCCAATATCAAGACATTACCACTAATTTATAATAATAATGTTACAGTAAAATTATGACTCTAATATCCAAGAGGGGTTATAATACCAAGATATAGTTTAAGAAACTTAGACCAGCTTCCATCATAGTTTCTATCTCCTAGCTCATTCATATCAAGTGTTTTCTAGTTATGTCTTTTCTTTAGTTATTTCTAAGCTAGTCAATTCTGTAATAAATTAGTGGATTTTGTTATTGCATATTATTTCCCTAAATTAGTCTACTTAGTTATTTAACAAACATTAGATTTATTTAAACTAATTACTAAAAGGTGTAGTCATATAAAATGTCAAAATTGGTAGCTTGAGTGTGGCTTGTAACACCCAACCCATAGGTCCTTCTTCCATGCTCTCATGACCCTTCTATACACCTTTTTACTTATTCCTAGTCATCTATAGACTTTTAAAACCTAATTCTAACTTAGCTATGCTACATTTTCCATATTAATTCGATCTTCCCAGGTCTTACACTTGTAGGATAAGATCACCCAAGTTAGACTATAGTGCTAGACCCTAGGGTGTCCTATTTTTACGCTCCTATCCAATTGCATTTTTATCTCCAATGGTTATTTATTTTTAGTTCCTATCCTTCATCTTGTCATCATATAATGGATACATACCACCTATGACCAATAGATCTCTATCAAATCTCAGTCAAAGTTCATTTAGAAGGAGGTTGGAAAATATTACAAAGAAAGCAAAAATACTAATGCAAATTTCCCTATTCTCTACATACAACCATCCAATACAAATATAAGCATATCCAAATCCTCACATTATTCTTTAGCCATCTCAAGCACACCCAATTTACATTTTTACATCCACATAGCACTATTGTACAAAGCAAATCAAGTGAGAGAACTATGGATGACTTGATCCTTCTTCAGAGTATTGGTATGTATGTAACATGCCCACACAAGGGGTGTGGATACATGTTAAATGCATCATACACACACTAACCCCCATTCTTTCTCAAGTTTTATCAAAGCATAATTAATTCTAGGGTTTAAATATTAAATTATCTCTACAAGGAGTTTTGTAGACCTTAAACAGTAAAAATTTTATAGGTAGGCTCACATAGAGACAATGAACAAAACCCAAAAAAATCAAGTCTCTATGAGTAGTTTAGACAATAGAAATAGGAAAGGACTATAGCATCAAAAGCTAAATCCTAATTTTTGACATTATCCTAGTCTTGCATAGCCAATATCAGACCATGCAACAACCATTTCAATTCATTTTAAGCTAAGTATTATTTTCTCCATATTTATTTCTATTTATAGAAAGGTTAAAAATATAAATAAATTATACAAATCAGTGGTTAAATTATTTCAATATTATTTATTAATTTAGTTAACTCAGACCCTTAACTAAATTAGGAATAAGACTCCAATATTCTCAAAAAAGTTAAATCATTCGGTGAACCTAACTTACTTCGTTTGTGCACAAAACCCCTAAAAACCTTAGATTTTTTTTTTCAAGTATTTTTGTGATTTTCCTAAATATTTAAATCATAATTTTATATTTAAACTTTTAAATTTACCTTGATATTTTTAAAAATAATTTCCTTCAAACCCTAGTTTCTTATACTAGGTCCCGATATTTTTCTAGTATTTTTTTTAATTTTTATTACATATTTAAATTAGAAATTCTATTGGGTGAATATTTTGTCATCAACTAACTAAAGACAAAATGGTTATATTAGCCATAGTGTAATGAGATAAATCTCTCCTCTCAGCAAGGGGAGGTTCCCTATAAACTATCACAAACTTAATTTAAACTAAATATTAATTCAAGGGTGAGATCATATCATCCATTTCTCTTTTTTCAAAAATGATGTTTACAAAGTAAAAGAAAACTTTATTGATATTAACTGAATTCACAAAAAACCCACAAGAGCACAAAGCCTATCCTTGCTCCTCTTGTTGATTTATAAAAGATATCACAATAGAATGAGGTGTAGCCTAAAGTCTTCACTGAAAACTACAACAAAGTATATGATCACAAAAGATAAAAGTAGTTCAAAGCCTTTCCAATATCCTTTGTTCTAAGACACTGAAACACAAAATAAAGACAATTATAGTAGCACAAAGTCTCCATAATAAAATTCAAAACACCTCCTAGATTATTTTCACTCACTCTACTTATTTAATCAAATAGATAAGATTGTATTAGGAAAAGGACATAAGAACAATTTCCTACACAACACAAGTTATTCCAATACAAAGTTTGAAAGGTCAATTGCTTTCTCATTCAATTGATAAAATTTGGTTTACAATCTGAGCTCAAAGTCTCCAAATGAATTTCAATTTTGGCAGATTTTTGCTTCCAATAACTCAAAGATAAAATAAAATAAAAGAGGCCCTTTTTATTTACAGGGAGAGACCTTGAAAAAAATTTAAGGAAAAACTAATTACTTTGACCTAGTTAAAGATAGGAGTCATAATTGACTTAGGACATCCTATATATTTACATGTAATTACATATGAAAAAAGTACCTATAAAAATGTCTAAGGCAGTTGCAAAAGTACATCTGAAAAGTGGAAATTAAACCAAGGAAAAAACTATTTCAATTTGTATCCCCATATTTCTTCATGTGATCATTGTACAAAGTGAATGTTTCTTGTTTCTTGATACTAGCTGGACTAACAGTGTTCTTGAAAATCATCTTAGCTCTGACTATGGCATCTCTTACTGTTGTGACTGATTTTACATGACTAGTTAACCTAGTTTTTAGATTATCCAGAGTTAACTAATTATCTAGAATATTTCCCATAGAGGCTATTGAAAATGCCTTATCTTCAAATTCTTTCTAGAACATACCTTTAAATTCTTGAATCATTTCTTCTGCTAAAAGGAATTAGTTATCTTGTGATGTAAGTTTGCAAGGTAGCTCCTCCAATTTATGCAAAAGACTGACATCATTTTTTTCACTGAGTTTCCTTGAAGATTCGAGGTCACTGATCAACTCTATATATCTAATGTCATTAACATTAGAAGTAACTGAGGTGATTAGAAAAACACCTTGATATTTATACTTCATTGCCTTTGACATCTTCAGAGAACATTCAGTTATCTGAAAGAACTTTTACCAAAAGGATGTTGATGAAGAAGGATCCACAGAAGAAACTACAATAAAATCCATGATCATGTAATTAAGGGAAATACTGGCAATCTAGGAAAATTGCATGTCGATGATCATGAATATGGATATGCACCTAAAAATGCTAAAGTGCGAGTAGGCTAAAAAACTAGAAGAAAGCGGGCTCAAAAAAACAAAATTGAAAATATCCCAGAGTTAGGAAATTCAAGAGGATGTTTGCACGGGTGGCAAAAATTTCCGCCCTTGCATAGGGGGGAAATTCGCATTTTTCTTTGGTGGCAAAATTTTGCCACCCTTGTACGTAAGAGAAAATTATTTTGTGTAGAGGCAATGAAAATAACCACTGAAGCATGTTTTACATGTAGGAGCAACAAAAAATACTGATAAGGCAAAACACAAGAAATTTGTTTATATGTCCTAACAAAAAAATTTACTGCCACTGTAGGAAATGGTAGGGAATGTTTCAGCAGCAACATTCACCACCTTTACACTTTTTTAATTTTTTTTTTCTATAGTCGAGAATGGTAAAAAATGTCAACAATGCAAATGGTTTGTTTGTGATGGGAATTTGAGGTACTTTTAAACAAGACTTGGCAAGGGGAAACCTAAGACAGGTTAAGACATCGACTCGATATGCAAGATAACCTAGGGCACGCATGAAGGTTTGGTGGAATTAGCCACTAAGGCTCACTTGGGTAAAGAAAAAAAAAAGAGAGCTGACCTAATGAAAACAAAAACCAAAAATAAAAGCCTAACCTAAAGGAAAAATAAAACTTAATAAAATAAATATCTAGAAGCAAAAAGACTTACCCAGTGATCTCGAAGTCCTAAGCTCGATGGTTGGAAAATTTGAAATATTACTCATTTGCATGATTGAATGGTTATAGGGTAGAGTCAAGGAAACTTAAAATCAAAGAAATGACAATCAAAAGGCATTTAAATTCCCCAAACCAAGTTTCAACAACTTGATGTGCGTGGACATAAATGCCACATGAAATTTGAGATTTTGGAAAATATCTACTCAGGCGGAAAAAATTTCCACCCTTGCATAGGATAGGGGAAAGCCATGCACTGGCAACAAAAAGTGCCACCAATGCATGGAGAGAATAAAAACATACAAGAGCAACAAAAAAGTGATGCCTATGCATGGAGAAAATGAAAAACATGTAAGAGTGGCAAAAAATGCCACCTATGCATGGAAAAAATAAAAGCATGCAAGAGTGGTAAAAAATGCTGCCTATGCATGGAGAAAAGATAAAATGCAAGAGCAACAATTTTTTTTGATAATGCATTAAGAAAATGAAATTTTTCTAACACCTTATAAATGATCAAAATTGACATTTTGATCAGATCAAGACTACAATAGGTTTTGTGCTTTTTGAGAAATCATGAAAAAGGAGTGTTGTAAAAATTCCCAAGATGTTAGTCAAATTCACTTGAGATAAAGAGAATCTTGTCTTGAATGATGAACTTCGAGGGGTTATCCATAAAACAAGCGTAGTTGATTTTGGAAACAATAGCTAGCTCCAGCTAGGGAACTTCCATTGATTATACTTTGAAATGATTGAAGGGAGTAGAATCCAATATCTAAGTGCCTTCATCCATGCCATTTGGATATGGAGTCAATCTACCAAAAAGACACAAAAAACTAAACAAAAATACAAATAAAAACATAAAACTATATAAATATACAAATGAACTTATCTGATACTTCAAGGATTGAAGTTTTTCAAATGTTTCCCACTGTAAGGCAGTGAGAATGGTGTTATATCTTGATATTCTAGAAAGAAACTATTTTCACCATAGAATTGATGAATGATGAATGGACCTCTCCACAAGGAATCAAATTTTCCATGCATTCCTTTTGATTCTCTCCTCTTGTCCCACAACAAGACTTGATCTCCAATCTAAAACTCATGAATCCTTAATTTCTTATCGAAGAGTTTATTTACCTAATTTGATGTTTAGCAATACGATCCACTACCATAGTTCATTACTCTTCTAATTTAGTTAGGTATATGATCCTTTTATCAATAGAATTTTTAAAAATTTGATCTTCTACTGCCTTTGCCAACTTCAGTGCTAGTATTTCTAGGGTAATTGGTATCTCCAAATTTAGACCATACATAAGTTGAAATGGTGACATACCTATTTCCCTTTTAGGCATAATCATGTCTTCCCACAAAGCATCAAACAATGCTTTATGTAAATTTTTTTTATTGTCATCTACTAGTTTCCTAATAATAGTAACTAGATTCTTATTGCTTGATTCTACCTGACCATTTCTTTGTAGATAATAATATGAGGAGTAGGAGAGAATAATCTCATGATTTTAGCAAAATTTAGTAATCTCATGAGAATAAAAACAAGTATCATTTTTTTCTATAATCTTATTTGGAACTCTAAATCAAAAAATAATAATTTCCTTAAGGAAATTACATACCACTTCCGAAGTAGCATGCTTAACTAGAATGGCTTCCACCCACTTGGTTAAATAGTTTGTTGTGGTGAGAACATAGTCATGTCTAGCACTTAAGGATGCGTTCACATAACTAATGAATTTGACACCCCATTGCTAAAAAGGTTCTTCAATCACCACTGGCTTGAGAGGTAATGTAGCCAACTTAGGTTTCCCAATGAACTATTGACACAACTCACACCTATGTACCCAATTTTATGCATCTTGAAATAGTGTAGGCCAATATTATCTAGTTCATATAATCTTGTGAGCCATCACAAGTGCATCAAAATGTCCTCCATAAGCCAAATTGTGGAAAGACTCCAAAATTTTACTTTGTTGCACTTTATCCATGTAATGAAGAAAGACTCCATCAAGGCTTCTTTTGTAAAAACTATTATCCCATAGGATATAGTTAGTAGCTTTAAACTTAACTTTTTTTTTATAAGATAGATGGGTAGGACACTCACCATAGGTAATAAAATGAATGATATCAGAATACCACTCATCAGTAGTAGTGAAAAAAAGAACTGTTAACATGTCCTCAACTTCTACTTCTTCATGTCCTATTTCTTTTGGTATGTTATCAACATTCAATTGATAGAGACCTATTCCCTACACAAGATTATTAGATTTTATGTCAAGATCAAACTCTTGAATTTTATAAATCTAATTGCCCTTTTTAGTACCGAACTCCTATTGAGTTAAAATAGACTTTATTGTTTTACCAGGCAACAAAACAATAGTATGTTAATTCAGGATATAGAATCAAAAATGTTTTACCACCTTAACCACAACACAAGCATGATTTTCCATGTTTGAATATTTAAATTCATGAGATTTTAGAGGATAACTCATAAATGATATGGGAGATTCCACACCTTCTTCATTCTACTAAACCAAAACAGTTGAAAGTGTATGTTTAGAAGCATAGTTGTATACTATAAAATCATTGGTATAATCCATACAAACTAGGATTGGAGTATGATAAATAGCCTTCTTGATATCTTCAAATGTTGCTTTACCTTCCACAGTCCAACAAAAATTAGCTTTACCCTTAATCATGTTTTATAATGTGGCGAGTTTTCTCTACGAATTCAAGAATGAACCATCATAGAAAATTCACCTTCCCAAAGAAAAAATGAACTGCAACCTTACTAGTAGGTAGAGTAAGATTTTGAATAGATTTCAATCTTTTTGAGTTAATTTTTGTGCCTTCTTAGGATACAATGTGACCAAGAAGTTTACCTTCTGTAATCCAAAAAATTGACTTCTGAGGATTGAGAGAAATACTATTTTGTCGACAACTTTCCAGCACTTGTTATAAATGATGTACATGATCAGGATGATGTTTGGAGAAAATAGTTAATTATACACTATGATAAACTTTCCTATTTCATCTCTGAAGGCAAGGTCCATTCTCTCTAGAAGGTGGTGCTAGCATTGATCAGACCAAAAGGTATTATGCGATATGAAAATGTGCTCCAAGGTGTAATGAAAGTAGTTTTATATTGATTTTCTTCATTAACTTCCACTTGATTATACCCAAAAAAACTAACATAGATAACATTTCTGAGCTAGTTATCATTTTTAATACTTGATCCATGATGGGTAGTGGGTAGTTATCATTTATAGAAGATTGATTGAGATTCTTGAAATCAACACAAATACTAATTTATCCATTCTTTTTCCTTACAGGAACTATGTTCAAAATCTAGGTGGAATGATGAATTGGAAAAATTATCCTTACATTCAACATCTTCTGGATCTCAGAAAGGATAGTACCTAATACTTTGGGATTGTAATGCCTTTATTTCTATTTGTGAAGTAATGACCCAATTTTAAGAGACATTTCATACTCAATTTTTTTAAACCTAAAGGATTTTAAATCATCATAAGAATATGCAAAAATATCAATGTAATGATGAAGAAGAGTAATGAATTTGAACTTTTCATGAGTAGTGCAACATTTCCCAATGTTGTCCATTTTGGGATTTACTTTTAAACTCAAATTCACTTGATAAAACTCCATAGTGGAACTTGAATCCATTTATTTCTACTGCTTGATATATCTGCCATGCTTATCAAATAGCTTTTCAAGAGAAACCAAACTTTTTAGAATTTTATTCCCTTTTAGTTGAAGAAACCCTTCACCAGTTTGTAAATCTATTTTATGTATTGATTCCCATGGTGGAGATTCACTACCTTCAAAATAGAGCTCCTCAAAGCTATCCATATTTTCAAGAAAATCAATAATTTGATTATCAACATTAAACACCTACTAATGGTCAGCATTATCAGGTACACTTGGTCAAAATACCAGCTCAATAGTGTACTTATTCCCTTTGAAATCTTTATGAGGAGCCATGAGGGTTGTAGAGATAGCTAATGAATCTGCACAATCATTAAACTCTCTTGGCACCATAGAGATATTGAAAGCATCAAAACTTTCAATGCAATCCCATACATGATTGTGATAATATCATAATCTTTCATTTTTGGTTTGATATAGATTTCTTACTTGACAAACTACTAATTCAGCATCTCCTTAGACATGAAGAATCTTAACACATTTAGCATGGGCAAATTTTAACCCAAGCAACAATGATTCATATTCGGCAATTTTGTTGGTATTATTGAATTGAAAATTATATGAGCAAGGGAAAATATCTCCCTATGGGCATATCAAAACAATTCTAGCTCTAGAACTGGTAGAGGAGTAGCTGCCATCAAATTCTAAAATCCAAACCTTATTAGAGTTTGATCTTCTTAAAGACTCCTCTTCATTAATGAGGTAAGATTCTTTTTTACCTAAACTTTTCTCTAAAAATTAATCTAATTTTCTATCTGAATTATCTAAATTTTCACCTAACAAACTTTCATATGATGAATTAAAAACATCTTCAGTGGACAGATAATAATTACCCATTCCCAAGGATTCAAACAAAATTTGAGCTTTGGGGTTTGGCATTTGTGTAACAATATATTTTGACTCTTTATCAAGTAGAAAATTTTGCATGACACCTTTAACAGGTATCCTTACTTCAGATAGATCCATGTTCAACTCTCCACCTACACCTTTTCAAAAATTACATCTGAGTAGAATGCCATAAGAAGTTGAAACATCAGCCACTAAGACTTTCATCTTAATCCTCTTATCTATAAAAACCACAAATGCAAATTAGGCATAATTGATTTGACCCAAAAGTGGTACTTGCTTATTTTTCATGGGGAAACATATCTCAAAAGTCTTAGTTAAGGTAAGACCAAGAGAATTTGCTACCTTAGCCGGTATAACATTATCAGATGCTCTAGAGTCTATTATACAATTGCTCAACTTATGACCATTTATCAATAGAGAAATATAGAAAGGTTCTATTTTTCTAGAGGAAACAAGAGGAGTAGTGACAAGATTATTTTGGGTGGATTTGTTCTTTGATGGATCATGAGTCACTTTTGAAAAATATTATCCTATAAGGATAGTTTTGTTTCTGATGTATTCATCCAACCTATCAAACTGTTCAGGATTAGCTTGTAAGTACTCAACTTCAGACATTTGGATCTTGGTCTTCCTAGCATGATCAACTATGTTGAATAACTAGAATGAACTAGAAACAGAGGAAGGAAGTTCATCATTCTAATTTTTATTTGATGTGGTACTAGTTTGAGGAATAGAAGTAGAAGATACAAGATTTTTAGATGTACCTACTTGTTTATTTTCCACTGAGTCATTTGATTGGAAAGGCAGTGATGTTCCCTAATTAGCAATTGAGATTACTAGCTAAGGTTCTTCTCTTTATTTTCCCTTATCAACCTGTTGAGTTGACTAGTTTTGAGACCTAGTAAAAATAGCATATGCTCCATCATACACCTCTCTTTTTTAAGCTTCATCTTGGTAATTCAAAAAACCAATAGTGGAGTCACCATATAATTCTTCTTCTTCTTATACAAATATATTAGCATCACTTTCTTGGTCCATCTCATGTTGGAAAGAATGATCATGTTCAGCTTCATAATAACCAACTATTGAGTTAACTAGTGCTACTTCAATGGCAAGCTTCTCTTGTGTGGGAAGAGGACGATTGGGTTGCCCTTGATTTCTAGAAGCATTGCCTTGGTATGAATTTTTGGTAAATATCCTCCTCGGTATATCCCAATACAAATAAGGAGCAAACATACCTTAGGACATTTACCTTCTCAGAGCTAGCAATTCATTTACTAACTTTTACACCATAGGATTAGTGGTGCTTGTGAAAGAATTTTCAGTAGATGAGGAAAATCTATTTTTGTTAAAATATTTTCTTATCTTACCCGTAAGGATAAGATCATCTTCAGCTTTGGTAGCCAAAATATGAGATGTAGAAAGATCTATAGGGCCAGCCCACCTTAATAGAAAACTCACTTTGAAAAGTTGAGAATCGATAAAGAAGCACTTAAGATTTTCTGGTGTTGGTTGAGCAATTTCAAGAATCCTATTTCTCAACTTATTAAATTTAGTGATGAAGTCTCTCATAGGCTCATGAGGCTCCTTATTCATTTGCATAAGCTAAGCCAATAAGGCATGTGCATCTTCTATGGGTTTGAACCTAGCCTAAAACTTGGTCTTAAGAGTGTTATAATTGGTTATAGTTTGATCTTGAAGATGATAAAACCAATCTATGGTAGCACCTTCCAA
The DNA here is from genome assembly GCA_037957365.1 of Torreya grandis. Lineage (NCBI taxonomy): Eukaryota > Viridiplantae > Streptophyta > Pinopsida > Cupressales > Taxaceae > Torreya > Torreya grandis. Next base: position 1,415,326 of record JARHVA010004295.1, read on the forward strand.
TGTTTCTACAAAAATTCTTACTACTATATCTTTATGTTCAATGCCTATCACACCATAGGCTATGTAGAAAGCTACAATATGCTCATCAAGGTGAACTTTCCCATCACCATAGAACTTGGGAAAATTCTTTCTCGAAATGAGGTAGCTCATGCAAAGGTGGGGTTAGATTTAGAGGTCCAAAAGCATTACCCAAAGGGCCTTGGGTTTCCATGATATGATGATTAAAAAGAGGGATAACAAACCTTTGTGGGGTATGTATAGACAAAACTCTGCTAGCACTAGGACTAAAAGCTTCACCTAGTATCGAAGATTTGGCATTAATAGGAGGAAAAATCTTAGTTCGTTGAAGGTGAAATCGTAGAGGCAAGATATCAAAATTATTTTGTTGTATCAATTCAAATATAGGATCAATAATACCTCAAGCTCTCTAGCTTTGCATATACTATGACTCTTTCAGAGTGTAGATTGGAAAAGAACTAGAAATCCTTCAACTTGAAGCGTGAAGCTTCAAATTATGCATTCGATCCTCAATGGAGTCACCAAAAACTATTGGCTAATATAACCATTTTGTCTTTAGTTAGTTGATGACAAAATATTCACCCAAAAAATTCACATTTATTTTTAAAATTTACTATAGTAATTTTGAAAATCATTTTTACTCAAACCCTAGTTGAATTTATGAGGCCCCTTTTTAAAAATTACAAATGGATCTTACTCCTTTTAAATCATTTCTTACAAATAATAAGAAATTCATAATTGGTCCTGTCATGTATATGAATAATGAAGTTTACCATATGTTAATGCAAAGCTTCATTCTTTCCCTTTCATGCTTACTTTTCATAATAAGGGATGATATTAAGAAATTTATTGCTAAAAATCTTAAGATCCTTTTCCTTTAAAGCAATGTTTACTTTTCTCTAATACAAGGTTTCATTCTTTCTTTTACATATTCTATCTCTCTCAAGTGGAATAATTTTCAACTCTATCTTGTTAAACATGTTAGAAATGTTATGTTAGATGTCAAAAACTTGTATGCATTAGTTCACAATTCCATGCTCTATATCCCTTTATTGTTATCTCTCATGTGGAATGTTTAACATATACAATAGATAATTGTTAATGAGGATCCTATACGAGGTAAATTAGTCAAGCAATCCATAGTGACATAGGAAAACCTTCATAAAGGGTCAAATTTATAAATAGTATAAAAGTGGTTACCAAAACATAACTAAAAACAAAAAAGGGATCAAAAATCAAAATCAAAGCAAGAAAAAGTTCCACAAGAATAGGTAAGGCACAAAAAAGATGTAAATCTACCTCTCCAAAATGAGAATCAACTTCTAAATCAGTATGGGTTTGGTCAAAAATATCTACAATATTTTGATTATAAATCTCAAGGGTTGGGAAAGCATGCCCAAGGCATCACTACTCCGATTCTAGTAGTTGTTAATGTTTGTCACCAAGGTTTGAGATTTATTGAACATCCTAAGGAAAATCATTCATAAACATAATTTATCAAAGAAACCAATTTAGATATAACAAAAATCAACACTATCATTCCATTGGTTCAAAATAGAGATGATAATGATGAGTGGAAAAATATAGGTTATTATGATTTTCAAGATATCGATGATGAATCCAAATATTCAGAGTCATATTTGTAGCCATTCCCTCATGATTCACAATCATGCATGATTCTTTTGTTTGATACAAGACACCATGATAGGGAGTCTCTTATGAGACTCATCAGTTAGTATCATTTCTTCTCAATATTTCTTGTACATAGTTTATTTTCTTAGATTACTTATACATAATCTTTCGTCTTGATTATACATAGCTTCTTTTCACTTACTTTTACATAGTTTCTGTTTACTTGCTTGTAAATAATTTATTTTCAATTTCTTGTACATAGTCTCCTTATGATTGATTGTACATAGCTTATTTCAAAAATACAAAAAATTCAAATATGTTAAAATACCAAAAACATTCAAATATGTCAAAATACCAAAAACATTCAAATATTTCAAAATCCAAAAACATTCAAATAAATCAAAAACACCAAATACATTTCAATTGTATTCATTATCCATGCTTTACATTTCTACTACCTTGCTAGACTTACATTTTCTATTATATGCTATTGTTTGTTGATTTATCTACATTACCATGTTTCACTTGATCTTCTTTGTGTATGTGCAGTGACATCCATATCCTTGATTTCTTCACTCTACCTATTAAGGGGGCATCGTACTTATACATTTGAGACATAACAATAAATATACCCACTGGGGGCATATTCTAAATGACTACACCATCTAGGTTATGTCATTCCTACACCACACACTCTAGTTATCATGATGATGTACATTATTTAGAATCTTACATTGATTACTCTATTGACACTCACTAGTATATATCACTTGTGTATTTTCATCATATACCTAATATTATCCTACATGACTTGCCTACTTTCACTTCTTACTTTTATTAGTTAGATGCAATTATATTTCTAGCATTTACATGTTTTCCTTTCTTGATTTGCATAGATAGATATGATTGCATTTCTTAGTTCTTGTTCTATGTATTGTGTGTGCCTTAGGACATTTGTTTGTACTCTTTTCTATGCTTGTGTCCCTTGTGCCAACCTTTCTTATTTCAATTTTATGTGTATGTAGCATTTGAACATGCCATGCATGCTTGCTTTCTAGTTTGAGTGATATGTACCCATGTCCCTTGTTTTCTTGGCCCCTTGGCCACTTTCGTATGCTTCTCGATTCTTGCCTTGTGTGCTTGTTATGTGATTTATTCTCAATTATTTTCAATGCCATGATCCACATCATGCATTCTCGTAATTTCTTGGATACCATGATGTACGTCATGCTCCATCCCTCCTTTCCAACTAATAAATAATAACCATACTTCTACTTATAGTTCACTATATTGCACATGTTATTACATTTTTACATCTATCTAGGCATACCCCTTTTGATCTAATAATATCTCATATAAACCATGTTATATCTTGAGATATCTTGTCAATTATCATTATGATATCATGTATTTTAATAGCATAAAACACTTGTAGGGATCTTTCTTCTGAGGGTAGTCATTGCAGGGTCTTCATTCCTACCCTCAAAAGAGGGGGAAATAATCAAGGCTTTTATCACAGAGATTAAAGCCCTCAAAACCTATCAAAAATTAGTTTTTAGAACATAAAAATAGTATTCGGACTTCAAACTAGGTAGAACAAACTAGATAAATAGTGACAATTACAAAACAATCTTGAGAATCAACATAGGACAAGAGTGCCAACATTAGACTATAGTGCTGGACATTAGGGTGTCCTATTTTGGTGATCTTATACAAATAGCTAAAAAAACTAGATTTTATAAAAATAGATAGAAAAGTAAGTACAATTATAGTTTTTTTAGTAATAGTTCAGTTTAAAATCAAAAATTTCAATATAATTTTTCTTAGAGAATATAGATATAGGGGGCATCATACATGACATGATAACTCTCACTTCTAGTTTCAGATATGATAGTTGGTATATCTTCTAGATCAAAATCCATGTTATAAACACCAGTGATTAAGGGCAAAGTGCACGATACATTTACTTTCTCTTCTATATAGTTTATATCATTACCTAGGTATTCTCAGTAGTTGTGTGACTTATTCCATTTGCAAGTAATTAACATCATTCCTAAGTGGCTTACATATAAGCCTATTGCCCAATTTTAGAATGGATTTCATACAAGCCTAATCTCCACCTTTTTTGAGTGGCTGAGATTGGCCTAGTTTATATAATGCATTTGGCTATCCATACCATATTGTTATATTATAGAGAATTCATGGGCTTCATGAACCATCTCATACAACACACATTCATATTAGTATCAATTCATAGCTTCACTTCATGGGGTAATGATGGAGCTAAAGGACTAGATAGCCTTTGTATTCTTGAGCAACTTACTTATAGAGATTGGACACATTTCAAACATTGATTAACACACACATGATCACATAACTTGACTTCGTGGGTGATGATGGAGCCAAAGGGCTAGCCTTTGCATTCTTGAGCCACTCTTGGGGAATTGAGCACTTAGTTCTATTTGTGATATTACTCTTGGTATAACATCATTCATCATATACCATTCATCACTCAGCATTTCTCAACATCACAATAGGTTTTGTAATAGTTTGTGTACCTTGTGAGGTGTATTTGTTCCTTTCTCTTCCTCTCTCTTTTACCCAAATTTTGTACATTTTTACTTTAGACATAGTGTAGACACTAGAAAACTACACACAATTTTTGATGACTAAATGTCTAAGGACCCCCTAAACCTTAACCAACCCTTTTTAAACTAACCAAATCACTATTATTATATTTAAAATTACTATTCACTATTACTATTCAATATCTATCACTATTCATGATGACATGACATGTGACGTGGCAAGTGACATGGAAGGTGATATGTCAAGTGACATGGCTTAGAAGTGAAGTGGCTTGATGTGGGACATCATACGTCACCTAAGACCCTTTCCCAAAGTGCTTAATGACCTCATTTAAGAATCACAAGGGCCCCCCTTGAAATATGATGAATTTTCCCTTAAGGGGACATCATTCAAAATTTATTTTTCCTTCACACATGAAATAATCCTTCAAAATGAGATACCTACCTCTTTAGTGCTTTGGGAAAGATAAAGGGCACCCATTTTTGACACTTTAACCCAAATGAAGTAACTAGTTTCTTCTTTTCACACTTCAAAAAAAAGAAAAAATTAGACAGAAACATTTTGGCACGCCCGGTGGGACCCTTGAGTTTTATTAGGTTCATTAGTTTTTTTAGGAAATTTAGTTGCATTATTAAAATATAATTTATATTTAGTTTCACTTATAAAAATTAATCATTCCTTTATTTTGAAATGTAAGTTTTAGTTTCTTTTATTTTAGAAAATCAGAAAATAAAAAAGTAAAAATTTTCACTCTTTTTTTCTTGCATTTCTAAAATATCAAAAGAAAATTCATCCTAGGATTAGGGTTTCATTTTCATGTTGAATTTAGATGAATTTTATTTTATTTTTTCTTCATTTAAAATAAATTAAAAATATCATTTTGGTTAAAATTAATTGCATCTATTGTTTGCTTGTGTTGGTTAGTTCACATAGTTTAATTAATCAAGCACATTAACCGTAGCATCACAAATGTTACACAAACCAAACCAATTGAATAAATAAATATCAAAAATTCTTTATAAAATTCCTAAATATGATTTCACCACCTAGAATATCACCTTACCCCCTCTTGGCTATTGTACTTGGATTTGATCACCAAGGGGATAACGAACAAAGAATTATGGCTAAGTATAAGCCTATGAAATCAATATATATTGGCTAAGCACTTGAAATAGATGTAGGATCATGAATTAAGGTTAAAAATCCCCAAGTACCAATCCTTATACTTAAATCTAATACATACTTCTATTGATCACCTAAACATAACCTGAAACCAAACATAGACTACCTTGTTTAGGAATTGTTCTACAAACCATATTTTTTATTCACGCTTTCTAAGGTATAAGCCAAAAGAGAGATAATTAAAAATATAACCTTTAAAAATTTTCTTACAAACCACAATTAAGGAAACCAAACAATCTTTTCCACTTCCCCTTTTAGTGAATCAAAGCTAACCAAAATCATCTCACACTTATGAGGTGCACACAATCAATGTTGTTATTGATAAACCTATTACTAATACTTCTTCCACCCAACTCATTGAAGTGGGGGAATAAATTACCATTCCTTTAGATGACCAAAAAAAGGAATTAACCACTACCTTTCTTTCACTTGACACCATTACACCTTCCTCCCCTACCATATACTCACCTACTCTTCCTTTGGAAATCATTTCTTTATAAGAGGTCACCTTATCCACTCCATCTATGGATGAAGCATCTTCTTTAAATTTTGAACCTTCTACCAAAAACATAGATGGGGAAACCATTCCCTCTTTTCCACCCAAGTTTTTAAGCTTTGAAATCAATGATCAAGGAACCAAACCTATCTACAAGCCCTTTTCTAGACTAGTACAAGGCCTAGAGTTCACTTCTCAACCCAATCTCAATAGAGCCACTTTATGGAATCATCTTATCCTCCCTTATCAAAAAAAACAAGAACCCTTAGGTTAACTTTAATCCACCCTCAAAGCTATCACTAACTCAACCCCATCCTTAGATGTTCCATCCTCCAAAACCATAGGGGAACCATCCAATCCAATTCCATCAAAAATTGTTAAAAATCCTTACACCTCTTTGACCAAACGCATCAAGAATATAGGAACACTTCTTACTCATAGCATATCTCACCAAACTTTGAAATTATACCTAACTCCATAAAGTCCATCAAATAAAATGTTGAATAAACATATTAAAAGGGTGGAATCTCTTAAACCATCTTTAAAATAGATCCATGCCCCATCCTATTAAATTTTATACTTCCAAACCAACCAAGCAATCCTAACCTAAACAATATACTAAAACCATTCCACAAACAACAACTTCCAGGGTGAAGCCTACTCCTAAGAAGGATCCCACTCTAAATTCCAAAAATCCATCACCCTCAATACCTTCACTTGAATCCTATTCAACCATTTTACAAAGGTTTTTTCAAACCTCCTCCTTAACCTTACCACCTCTCAAAAATTTTGACCCTTCAAGTCCTCAACCAAAATGGTTTAATGATAGCTTAATCTGTACATACCATAGGATACTTGGACATGACATAGAGAATTTCAAATATCTCCAAGTACTCATCCACAACTTATATGAGGATAATATGTTATCATATGAACCTCCCTTAATCAAGCCATTTAAACCTAACCAATAAACCAAAAATACCCCACCACCCATAACTTCCACAGTAAAAACTAATTTTAGGAAGGATCCCAAAAATAAAAACCTATCACCTCCAATAGTTTTGCATGAATCATATTCAACCATTTTACAAAGGTTGTTGAAAACCTCTTCCTTAACCTTACCACATATCAAACCTTTTGACCTATCAAAACTTTAGACCCTTCATTCCTAAAATTGTCATGGTATAATGACCACCATGTGTGCTCTTACCATAGGATACTTGACCATGATACAAAGTATTGTAAGGATCTTAAAACCATTATCCACTAGATTTATGACAAGGATAATATGTTATTGAATGAACCTTCTTTGATCCCATTCCAACGCAACCATCAACTAAACCTACCCAACACTTGCTTGTTCCCCCATTCTCACCTAAGAGTGAGGAAAAACCAAAGCAATAAGCTAAACCAACACTTCCTTTTATCCAAACCATCTATAGGGTTACCCACTCTTGGTCCAACAAAAGGATAAGGGAAAGATTAAAGTGTCCATTCCATGGACATACCCTTCAAACCCTCAACATTCTAACCCAACCCAACCACAAACACCTTCACTTTGGGATATTTTTCCCACCCATGAAAAGATTAAATTGAGGGAAATTTCCTTCCATGAGGCTTTAACCATTTATTACCTTCAACCATACCTTAATCATTAACTAAACTAATACTTAGATTTTTTTGCCTCAACCTATCCACCAAGCCTATCCATCAACCCAACTTGAACCAAGTGGTATATCAAATTGGAGAAACCCATTTGGACATCACCCAACCTATTTGGGATTCAAATTCTCTCATCAAACCATGGGAAATCACCCTTCTCTATTAAACCTAACAAACCTTACCTCAAACCTCGATAATTTAATATTGCAGACCCCATTCTAAAAAAAAGCCAACACATGACCAACATGGAGAAGAGTAAATGAGGAAAGATTACTTTTAATTGGCTTGGACCCTATATCAATGACAAAGGAGGAGATTTTTGGAAATATTGTCATTGATTTCAAAGTTATAGCATTGTTGGTGACAAAGGCCCCATAGTATTTATTGTCAAAAGGTGTTTTTAATGTTCATATTTTGGTTGAATGTGTTGATATTTATTTAATATTAATGAATATATTTTTGGTTGCATAAATTCAAAAAGAGGTCCCATGAAGAAGTCAAAGAGTCATGAAATAAAGATAAAAGAAGAAAAAGATGCATTTTCCCATGAAGGGTCACCTTGAGGAATTCAAAGAGTCACCAAGTGAAGACAAAAGAGGTTATGGTGCATTTTGCTCATGAAGGGTCACCATATGATTGTTCAAATACAAGGATTCCAAGGGTCATGCAAGTTTGGCACCATTTTCAATGTTGAGTGAATAGTCATAAATTTTGAATGCCAAAAGTCATTTGGAAAGCTATAAATAAAAGATTATGGATTCATTTTAAAAATGCAAGATAGTCCATGGTTTGTAATTGTTTTATATAAGAAAATAGGAGAGAATAGAAAGAGATATTGTAGAGTTCTATCATTTCTTGAGAAATCAACATTGAGAGATAGTTTTGTTCTATACATAAGAGGGATTAGTGCTCTTTTGGGTTAGTACTCAAAAATATTTACAAGGGGTTGGTCCTCCTATGGGTTAGTGCTCACAAATATTTGTTGTGTTGGTGATCAATAAAAGGGTTAGTGCTCCTTCAATTTGGTGCTTATGAAATTTGTAATTTGAGTTGGTGCTCATTCATATACTTGAGATTTTTCTCTATGGTTTTTTCCACATTGGGTTTCCACGTAAAAAATTGGTCTCTCTCTCTCTCTCTCTCTCTCTCTCTCTCTCTCTCTCTCTCTCTCTCTCTCTCTCTCTCTCTCTCTCTCTCTCTCTCTCATGTGGTTCATGTTATTATTTCAGTTTGATTGCATATCTTGAATGTATGGTTAAGTGGAGTGTGATTAAGTAAAATATTTATAAGATATATGATATATTGATTCACCCCACCTTAGTATACTCCATGCTTAGTAGTTAGTATTAGAGCAAGTTATTTTAAAAATATTTTAACAGCTTGAAGGTAGATCAGGGAAAGCACGATGGCTAGATCACATGAAAGTTTTTATACAAATAAAGCACCTTTGTTTGATGGGACAAATTATTCTTTTTAAAACATAAATATGAGGACTTACTTGATGTCCCTTAGAATCAACATTTGACAAGCAGTGGTGGAGGAATATGAAGATCCAAAGACACTTGTAACTACTATGGTAAAAAAGAAGGAAAGTGAAAATAATGCTAAAACTTTAAATGATATTTTATATGGTTTATGTGAATCAAAATTTGTTAAAGTTATGCAATGCAAATTTGCTCATGAGAGTCTGAGAGTTTAACAAGTTAAGATTCAAAATTTCAGAAGATAGTTTGAGAGTCTGAAGATGGAAGAGGAAGAAAACACAAAATGTTATCTTCTACAGGTTGATCAAATAGTTAATCAGATTCAAGGCCTTGGAGAAAAGTTAAAAGAATTAATGGTGGTACAAAAGGTTTTGAGATATCTACCAATGAGATATGATGTAAAAGTTTTGAAAATCAAGGAAATGAAAGATATATCAAAGCTAAATATGAATGAATTATATAATATTGTTATGGCATATGGATGTAGACCGAACAAGAGAAAACCTCAAAGAGCGAAGCCAATTTCAAGACTTTAAAGAAAGACAAATCTAAGATTCAAGAATCAATTGATAGCTCTAACGATGAGGAAGATGACAATGGAGCTCTATTCATCCATAAGCTAAAATAGGCCACAAGTAAATATAAAAGAAAATTCCATTTAAATGTTTTAAATGTGGTAAGATTGGACATTTTGAAGCTAAGTGGCCAGATAAGAATAATGTTGACAATGAAGAAGAAAAGTCTACATATAATAAGAACTTCAAAGGCAAATTCAAGAAATGATTTGAGAATAAGAGTTTATATTCTAAAGATCCTATCTCAGTTGAAGACAGTGACTCAAATGAAGAAGAGATTCTATTCATGACCATACATGAAGATGCCTCTACAAGAAAAATTACAGATGATCAAGAAGAAGAACATGTTGAAGCTGAGGTAAATATAGAAGGAGAACTCATCTGTGCCTTAGAATAATTATAAGCTCTTGAGAAGAATAATTGAATATTGAAGCTCTAAATCAGGAAAAATGAAAAGGAGTCAAGAAATAATTGAAGATCTACAAGCACATGTTAAAGAAGCCAAAAATACTAAATAAGATCTAACAGTTCAGTTGTAAAAAGTAAGTGAAGAATGTGAAAGGTATGTTGTTGAAATTGCTTCTTTAAAATTAAATCTTGAGAAAACAAATAAAGCAGTCAATGATAAAGCAACCATTGATTTAAAATTTGAGAATAACATTAATATGTTAAATAAGATATTAGAAAGTTAAAAATCAATATCAGATAATACAAGCATAGAATTTGAAAATAAAAAGAGCCATGTTGAAGCTCTTACAAAAAAAGAAATAAAAAGGGAAGAAGTTATGAATGCAGATGACAACTCAAATAAACAAGGCTGAAAGGAACAGAGATAAAAAAGACAATCAAATCAAAGATACACAAATTATAACATTTTATATTTTCATAGTTATTATTTTTATTGTAATGGTTGTGGTCATAAAAAAATAGAATGTCAGAAAAGAGCTAATAATTTTAGAAATATGGAGAAAGAGACTCATGCAGAGTCAAGTGAAAGCCACAAATATTTTGCTCCTCTATCAATATTTGATGAAGATGCAATAATATGTTACAATTGCAATAATTTTAGACACATATCTTAGTATTATAGAAGAATTTTTGAATAAAGACCAAAGTTTCAAGGGTCCATTCATTAAGAAGAAAGTTTAGATGGGTTTATGACAAAAGAAATAACCTAAAAAGTCTATGTTAGTCCAAATAGCTTTGCATGCAAGAAATTAAGAAAAGCCATGGTTCATTGATAGTGGATGTTTGAGGCACATGACATGAGACAAGATCAAGTTCATAACTCTAAATAATATCAATGGTGACATAGTGAAATTTAAAAAAATACCACTGCTAGAATAGCTAGAAAAGGTACATTGAGTTTGGATAATGGTAGACCTAAGACTAAAAATGTTCTATATGTAGAAGGTCTTAAGCATAATATATTGAGTGTAATTCAAATGTGTGATTAGGGACACACACTAAAGTTTTATGTAGAAGGTTTTTAAATTAAGATAAAAGATTCAAATGTGTTGATTACAGATGAGTAGAGGACAAACAATAATTTGTATATGTTATCTTATTTGAGTCAAGTTGAAAAAATTTGGCTATAACACAAGAGAATGGGACACGTAAATTTTGAAAATATTTTCAACATCATCAAGGTGAAAGTAGTTAGAGATCTTCCAAAGATTACAAATCCCTCCAACACACTTTGTGAACCATTTCAACATGGGAAGTAGGTCATAAGATGGTTCAAAATAAAAGAATACTCGACCACTAAGATGTTAGAGCTTGTTCAAAATGATTTGTGTGGACCTATGAGAAATCAAATTACTCAAGGTGAGAAATATTTCATGTTGATTATTTATTCTTTTTCACGTATGACTCGGGTGATGTTTTTGAATAAAAAATTAGAAGCTTTCAGCCACTTCAAATCATTCAAGGCTTTTGTGGAGAATGAAACTAATTTTAATGTTAAGTGCCTAAGATTAGATTGAGGAGGATAATTCATGTTAGATAAGTTTATTGAGTATTGTGAAGACCATGGGATAAATAAACATTATTTAGCATCTAGAACTCTATAGCAAAATGGAGTAGCTGAGCAAAAAAATAAAACAGTTCAGGAGATAGTGAAGATAATTCTAAATGAATCCAAAATACCAAATAAATATTAAGGAGAGGTAGTTGGTATAATAGTGCATATTCAGAATAGAGAATTGTTGAGAGTCAACAGTGACAAGACTCCCTATAAGCTATGGAAAGAAAAACTAGCTATAGTTGATTACTTTAGAGTTTCTGGTAGCAGATGCTTCATAAAGAGAATCGATGAAAAATTATGTAAATTTGAATCTAGAATAGATGAAGGTGTATTATTTGGATATTATAGAAACATTAAATACTATAAATGTTATAACAAAAGAACTATGAATATTGTTGAAAGTGCAAGTGTCAGGATAGATGAAGATGTAGCACAAAGAGTCAGTGATCTAGTGGACACTTCTAAAATCATTGAAGAAGAATATTTTGAAGAGTCAAATGAGGATGAGAAGAAGGAACAAAAGGACACCAATACTCCATCCAAATATGTTCATATAAATCATAATAAGTGTGACTTCATCAGGAACATAAATGAAGGAGTTTGCACTAGAAGGATGATGGTAAGTGAATCTGAGCAAGTTAATTTTTGTTTGTTATCCAAAATTCAACCTAATTTTTTTCAGAAGCTAGACATGATGAACATTGGGTTAAGGTAATGGATGAAGAATTAAATTAGATAGAAAATAATGATACTTGGAAATTAGTGCCTAGACTAAAAGATTAAAATGTGATAGAAATAAAATGGTTATACAAAAATAAGTTGAATGAAGATGGTGAAGTTACCAAAAATAAATCAAGGCTAGTATGTAAAGGATATGCTCAGATTGAGGGTATAGATTTTGAATAAACTTTTACACTAGTGGAAAGGCTAGAGGATATTAAAATGTTTCTTTCATATGCAATGTTTAATAATTTCAAAAAAAATTAGATGGATGTCAAGTCTACTTTCCTGAATGGGAATCTAGAAGAGGAGGTCTACATTGAGCAGCTTGAGGGATTTATTCTCTCAAATGATAGTATCCATATATGTAGATTTAAGAAAGAACTATATGGATTGAAACAAGCTCCCAGAAATTGGTATGAAAGACTTGATAAGTACCTACAAGATCAAGGTTTTAAGAGAGGTTTTATTGATAGTAATATCTACATCAAAATAGAAGGTGAGCATTAGTTGATTATTATGGTATATGTTGATGACATAATATTTGGAGTTAACATCAAAATAATGATAAAATAATTTTTTGATAATATGAAAAAAGAATTTGAGATGTCTATGCTTGGAGAATTATCATTTTTCCTAGGGTTTCAAATATTTCAATCAGATAAAGGAATTTCATATCTCAAAGTAAATATGCCAAGGAAATGTTGAAAAACATTGGTTTTGAGGATTGTGCACTAGTTGGCACACCCATGAGTACATGGAACAAGGTAAGTAAGGATGAAGATTCACCTATTACAAATAAATCTTCTTATAGATCTATGATTGGTAGTCTTTTATATTTGACATCATCAAGGCCAAACATCATGCATGCAGTAGGCATGGTTACAAGATATCAGTTAGCTTTGAAGGAGAGTCATGTTTAGTTGGTGAAAAGAATAATCAGATATGTCAAGGGGATATTGGATTATAGATTATGGTATCCCACAAGCAGATATTTCACTTTGGTTGCTTATACAAATTTTGTAATGAAATTACTTCAAGAATTAAGTATAACAACAGAATTATATCCAAATATGACTTAAATATATCCAAATATATGATAATAGATAAGCCACTTCGAAGGGGCAACCTCCACAAGCTTTAATAAGAGCATAATTCACAATATGATGATAAATGATTACCCACTACCTCTTATATATAGTCTAACTAGGCCATGGTTACTCCATAGGCTGACCTACTAATCTAAAAAAAGCATAGCCAACCTAATAATCTAAAGAAAGCATAGATAAATATAATATAATGTCAAAGAGGGATAAGTAAGCCACAAGTCAGCTAATACTATCCTCATACATGTGATAGGTTAGGGGCGTAGTATGCCCTTCCCCTTCAAACCAACATTGTCCTCAATGTTGAACAACTCTGGATGTTGTTGCAAAAATTATTCACCTTCCCAAGTTGCATCTTCACTGCTTTGGTTTTTCCACTTGATCAAATATTCCTTAATCTCTCTAGTTCTCAACCTCTTAGTACATGTTTGGAGGATCTTCTCTGGTTCTAAAATGACTCATCCTTCTTCATATAGTTCTGGGAGCTCTGTTTGGGTAGAAACTTTATATCCAATGACCTGCTTCAAACAAGAAACTTGAAATACTGGGTGTATGTGAGATGAATGAGGTAACTCAAGCTTGTAAGCCACACTTTCAATTTTTTGTAGAACCTGATAAGGGCCATAATACTTTGGAGCAAGTTTGTTGTCATTTTTTTGTTGCGTTAAGGACATCTACTTGTAAGGCTAGAAACAAACAAATACCCAGTCACCCACCTCAAAATTTCACTCACTCCAGTGTTGATCTACTTGTTGCTTTATCCTATTTTGTGCCAAGGCCAAATTCTCTCTCAAACTAGCAAAAACTTCTTGTTGATGTTGAATGTGCTCTTCCACATCTCAAACCTTGGTGTGCACCTTTAATGAAGAAGTGATGGAAGGTGGATGGTAACCATTTAGTGCTAGAAAGGGAGACATTTTAGAAGAGGTATGGAAAGATTGTCAGGATACCTACTCCTTAAGAGCACACTTGATTACCTTTGTATAAGCAACTAAACATGGAATTAAACTAGAAGTAACATGTAACTAGAATTTAGAAATAACACAGAGTATGAGAGACAATACAATCTTGTATTAACACTCTTCCAAAAGGAAATACAATGAATAAATCACAGTCTTCCCACACCTCTTAGGTGTACCAATAATTCTCCCTCAATATTTCTCTCTCTCTCTCAATTACAACCAATAATCAACTCAATACCAAGTTGTTTTTACCACTAATCAGTAACAATACTACCAGTACCACCACGTACTCCAAGTAGATCTCCCTGATCTTGCTCCTTGTGTTGTAGATCTCCTTTGACCTTGCTACCCCACAGATCTCCTTTGACCTTACACACACATGCACCTACAGATCAACTGACCTTACTTACCATGTAGATCTCACCTAGTCTTACACACCGATAGATCAACCTGGTCTTATACACCTGCAAACCTAGATCTTACACACCTGGAAGAACCCTTGTCCTTGCCTTTTCAAGTCCTTACGATTATACACTTTACAATACAGCCCCATGGGTCTCTTAAATAGATCCCATACAAAAAATAATTAGACTTCCTAATTATAATAATTAGAAATGCAGACTCAAGACTAAAATTAGTCTTTTATATGCAAACTGATTGTCCATCTAAAATTAGACTAGTTCTGGAAGCGCATGCAAACACACGCACACACAAGTTGCCGATGTCAGTTCCTATCTGATTGATGTCATTTGATCCATAACCGACATCAATTACTATGAACACTGAAGATGACTGACATCAGTTGGCCTGTTGATGTTAGTTTCTCTGCAACTCAGCAACCTCCTCCATTTGCATCAGTGAAGCTTTTAGCTCTACAACTTAACAATCTCCCACTTAGAGATAAATAGCTACACCTGTACATGTACCTATACATCATCTAATTTTGTTTCCTGGTTGTATCCCTCTTCAAGTTCAGTCTTGAAGACCAACCACCACATATCCTATGGTGCTTCCCCTGTCATCCAAGTAACCTGCCATATCCAAATCTACATACCCATGTAGAGAAGTGCTTGACCCTGCATAGCATGAATTCCTACTATTGGTCCTTCTCAGATACCTGAGAATCCACTAAACTACTTTCCAGTGCTCCTTTCCTAAATTGGCCACAAACTTTCTGACAACTCCCACTGCTTGGGTAATCTCAGGTCTAGTACACATGTACTCAATCTCATCATGTGATTTGGGACACTGTTCTGTGAACTATCCATCCATAGGTGTGCTAACCAGTTCTGCATCTTGCATAGTGAACCTCTCCACTACCTTATTCACATAATCCTCTAGAGACAAAATCAACCTATGACTTTCCCTGTCTCTAGAAATACTCATGCCAAGGATTTTTTTACTGCTCCCAAATCCTTCCTGGCAAACCTCTGAACTAATTTTACCTTTAGCTCAGTAATTCCCTACATGTATGAACTTGCAACAAACATATCATCCACATACAGTAATAGGATAATGTAGTGACCATTATCCAACATGGTAAAATAAACACAATGGTCACATTGACATTGACTAAAGCCATGCCTTGTCATACACCTATCAAACCTGTACCACTATCCTATAGCATGCTCAAGACCATATACTCTAGCCTTCTATCTCATGTGTCCATTCTCTCCTTTCTTTAACCTAGGAATCCATTCATCTTTTAGTGCTTTCATCCCGACTGGCAACTCTACCAAATCTCCCATTTGGTTCTTTCCCAAGGAATCAATTTCTTCATTCATGCCATGCTCCCACCGTTTCTTGGATTCAACCTACTTTGCCTCTTCAAAACTTCCTAGTCATTGACCATTAGTGAGCAACAAGTAGTATAAAGAAGGGGAATAATGAATTTGAGGCTTACTTACCCTTTCAGTCCTCCACATGGGCATTTAAGACTCCTTGACAGCGTGTTGTCTGCCCAAAATCTATTTTAACAATGACCGATCTTGATCACCTCTAGCTGACCCTGGTCTGCACCCAACGGATATCGATTCCACCTAATCACCGATGCTGATTCCTTGACTAACGTCGGTGTCTACCTAGTTGCCAACATCGATTCCCTAATCGACATTGGTATCCACCTACCTGACACCATCGACTCTGGTCTACACATGACCGACATCGATACCTACTTGTTCGACATCAGTTCTCACCTGACTGACATTGGTAACTGTGTTTTTTTGTGAGTGATGACTTTTACCCACGAGCTCACTTTAGATCATAACCTTGTCTAAACTGCCTTGCTCAAAATTATTCAGCCCCTTGAGCTGATCTCTATCCATCATCTCCTCCTTAAAAACCAAGGCTTTCCAATTCTTTAATGTGTCAAAAACATCAAATTTCCTCTTTATGCAATAAAATTGATCCTTTCTTGTAGCATCAATAACAAGAAACCTCACTTTCTTATGTTCCTTACAAAAATCTTGATCTATGCTTTTTGAATCTGAACTCTTACCTTTTGACTCAAGAACATGCATCCCCTTCTCACTCATGTGACCAAGCCTACAGAGCCACATCTTTGCATCTACATCTAAATTAGATAAACTAGAAGGAGAATCAGTAATACAAGTAGATAGATAAAGAGTACCTACTTTCTTACCACATGCTAATACAAGTGCACCCGTGGAAACTTTCCAAGATTCTGTTGTGAGAGTAACTGTGCAACCCTCATCACCCAACTTTCCTATAGAAATTAGACTCCTCTTCAGGACTGGGACATGCATGACATCCTTCAACACCCATGTGTTGCCCATCTGCAATTTCAGCCGCACTTCCCCTTTGCCAACAATTTGACAAGGCTCACCAACCCCTAAATAAATATTTCCAAAGTCTCCATGGACAAAATCATGGAAAATTACTCTATTTTGGGTTGCATGGAAACAGGCAACAAAATCTAAAACCCAAGATTCTACTTTATCCAAGGAACATATAAGAGCATCCCGTGCATCAATACCTGCATCATTTGCTTCTTTATTTCCTTCATGCTAATCTTCTACCAACCAACAATATTTCTTTACCTACTCTTTCTTTCCATAATACCATAATTGATTATTCTTGCCATTGAATTTCTCCATTCTTAGTGTACTTTCTCTACCATTGCTTTACTTCCACTCAATCAAAAACCCTTGAGAGTGACCTGTAATCAACAAACACTTAACACGCTCTGACCACCTATTAGTGTACCTAACCAAGCTCTGATGAACTTGCTCTGATACCAATTGTCAGGATCCCTACTCCTTAAGAGCACACTTGATTACCTTTGTATAAGAAACTAAATATAGAATTAAACCAAAAGTAACATGTAAATAAAATTTAGAAACAACATAAAATATGAGAGTCAATACAATCTTGTATTAACACTCTTCTAGAAGGAAATACAATGAAGAAATCACACTCTTCCCATACCTCTTGGGTGTACCAGTAATTCTCCCTCAAGAGTTCTCTCTCTCTCTCAATTACAACCAAAAATCAACTCAATACTGAGTTGTTGTTACCACTAGTCAGTAACAATACTGCCAGTACCACCACTGAGTACACCACATATTCCAAGTAGATCTCTCTAATCTTGCTCCTTGTTGTGTTGCAGATCTCCTTTGACCTTGCTACCCTAAAGATCTCCTTTGACCTTACACACACACGCACCTTCAAATCAACTAACCTTACTTACCATGTAGATCTCACCTGATCTTGCACACCTGTAGATCAACCTAGTCTTGCACACCTGCAAACCTAGATCTTACACACCTAGAAGAACCCTTGTCCTTGCCTTTCTAATTCTTTATGATTCTACACTTTACAATACAGCCCCATGGGTCTCTTAAATAGATCCCATACAAATAATAATTAGACTTCTTAATTACAATAATTAGAAACATAGACTCAAGACTAAAATTAGTCTTTTACATACAAACTGACTATCCGTCTAAAATTAGACCAGTTCTAGAAGTGCATGCAAATGCACACACACATAGGTTGCTGATGCTAGTTCCTGTCTAACCGATGTCGACCGACCCATAACCAACGTCAGTTACTACAAACACTAAAGATGATCGACGTCGGTTGGCCTGCCAATGTTGGTTACTCTGCAACTCAGCAACCTCCTCCATTTGCATCAGTGAAGCTTTTAGCTCCACAACCTAACAAAGATGTGTTATACCACCATTCTACAAGTGGTATCCATTTAACCCAATGTTCTTGTTTATCTAATACAAAACAATGGAGATACCCCTCTAAACATTTGTTAACCACTTCAGTTTTTCCATCAGATTGGGGGTGGTAAGATGAGCTATGAGCTAGCTGAGTACCCAAACAAGAAAATAGTTCAATCCAAAAATTACTAGTGAAAATAGGATCACGATCACTTACAATTATTTTTGGGGTTCCATGTAATTTGAGAACTGCCTCCATAAAAATAGTTGTGATTGTACTTGCTAAAAATGGGTGTGAGAGAGCACAAAAATGGGCATATTTTGTAAGCCTATCCACAATGACCAAAATAACATTCTTACCTTTAGAACAAGGCAAACCAATGATGAAATCCATGGAAACCTCCTCCCACCTTTGACTAGGAATTGTTAATGGTTGTAACAAACTTGGGGTCTTAACTGTTTCACCTTTATTTTGTTGGCATATCAAGCATTCTTTGACAAAATTTTGTACATCCCCCTTGAGTTCTTCCCAAAATAATTCTTTCTTAATTCTATGATAAGTTTTCAAGAACCCTGAGCGTCCCCCAAGTGGAGATGCATGCAACTCTGCAAGAATCTTATGCTTAAGCTCTGAATTTTTGCACAAGTATAACCTACCCTTATAACATAAGACATCACCTTTCCATTCAAATTTGTCAGAGAATTAATTACCTTGCTGGAGATTCTAAATTAGAACCTGTGTATCCTTGTCTTGCTCCCATTCTGACCTAGCTTCATCCACCCAATCTGCTTGCAATA
Organism: Torreya grandis; assembly: GCA_037957365.1. Lineage (NCBI taxonomy): Eukaryota > Viridiplantae > Streptophyta > Pinopsida > Cupressales > Taxaceae > Torreya > Torreya grandis. The sequence continues at coordinate 1,434,766 of JARHVA010004295.1, forward strand.
TGGACATTGCATAAAGTAATGCTTTTGTGGATGCATCCCATCTGGATATAGCATCTGCTACTACATTATCTTTACCCTTCTTGTAGATGATTTCAAAATCATAACCCAACATTTTGGTTACCCATTTTTGTTGTTCCTTAGATGATAATCTTTGCTCTAAAAAGTATTTGAGACTATCATGATCCATTTTCACCTTAAAGTGTCTACCCATCAGATAAGGCCTCCATTGTTTAACTGCATGAAGAATAGCCATCATTTCTTTCTCATAGATAGGTTTTGTAGATTCTTACCTTTGAATTGATGAATTTCAAATGTAATGGGTCTTCCTTCCTGCATTAGTACTGCCCCCAATCCAGACCCAGAAGCATCACATTCAACAATGAATGTTTGTGAGAAGTCTGGAGTAGCCAAAACTGGAGTGGTGCACATAACTACTTTGAGTTTCTCAAATGCTTTGGTGGCATCGTCATTCCAATGGAAAGCATCCTTCTTTAGTAATGCAGTGAGTGGAGCTACTATGCTACCATAACGTTTCACAAATCTTTTATAGTAACATGTTAGTCCAAGAAACCCTCAAAGGTTTTTGAGAGTTTTTGGCATGGGCCATTCCATTATCGCTTTGATCTTCTAGGGTCAACTTTGACCCCTTCATGGGAAACAATGTGACCGAAGTACTCTACCTCATATACTCCAAAAGCATATTTAGATGGCTTCGCATAAAGTTGGTGCTTCTCCAAAACTATCAACACCTGTTTCACATGTTGCAGATGTGCTTCCCATGTCTGACTATAAATCAATATGTCATTAAAGAAAACTAGCACAAACTTCCTTAAAAAAGGCCTAAAAATAGTGTTCATCAAGCTCTGAAAAGTAGATGGTGCATTTGTAAGACCAAAGGGCATTACCAAAAAATCATAATGGCCCTCATGTGTTCTAAAAGTAGTTTTATGAACATCTTCCTCCTTGATTCTAATTTGATGGTACCCCGAGCGAAGATCCAATTTTGTGAAATAATTAGCACCATGTAACTCATCAAGTAAATCATCAATTACTAGAATAGGAAACTTATCTTTGATGGTGTACTTGTTGAGTTCCATATAATATGGGCACATCCTCCATGTGTCATCCTTCTTCCGCACCATGACCACTGGTGATGAATATGCACTTTGGCTATGCTTGATGATCCCTACCTCCAGCATCTCATGAACCATCTTTTCAATTTCACTCTTTTGTGCATATGGATATCTATATGGTCTAATATTTGGTGGTTGACTACCTGGAATTAGTTGAATGTCATGATCATGTTCTCTTTTTGGTGGTAGTCCTTTTGGCATGGCCCCAAAAATAGATGAGTGGTCTTCAAGAATTATTTGTAGATCAAGATTTGTAGATACCTATGTGGGTTGAAATTCTATGGAGCATAATCATGCAATAATTCCCTCTGCCCCCTTTTTTAGCATCTTGGTCATATGATATGAACTAACCAATTGTGGAGATTTTGCATGTAATCCATGTAGTTTAATTTTCTTAACTTCAGAATGAAAGCGCATGAATAGTTCTTGGAAGTTCATCTCAATGGTACCTAGGGTTGTGAGCCATTGGACTCCCAAAACAATGTCTATGTTACCCATGGGAATAGTAAACATAGGAGAGTCAAGATTGTACCCACCCATAGTAAGCTTAATACTATGGTGTTTTCTTGAACAATTAATTGTGCCACCATCTACAATCATGACCTAAAATTCTAGTGTTGGGTAGATGAAACAGTTCAATCGAGTGGCCAACTTATAGTTTATAAAGTTATGTGTGCTCCCTAAATCAATCAACATTGTCACCTTCTATTTCTTGAGGAAACCCACCACCTTAAGAGTTTGTGGAGTGCTAATACCTATAAGTGCATGACAAGAGATTATAGGTTGGGAATATTTAGTTACCTCCTCTATATCTTCCTCATCATCATTGGAGGCATCATCTACTTCTTCATCTTCATTTGGTCCCTCAATGTAGAATAAATTCTTCTCAGCACATCTATGTCCTTTACTCCACTTGCTATCACAACCAAAACATAATCCTTTTGCATGCTTCTCTTCAATTTGTTGAGGGGTCAATCTAGTAGGTGGAGGAAATGTTGGTGACGATATGATACGATCTTTGAAGTGACTGAATGGCTACTTCTTGTTGGCTATGAATTTTTCTTCAGCTCTACGTGCTAGGATAATAGATTCAAAAATATTAAGTGGATTAAACATGCGTACCTTATGTTGAATGTGGTCCTTGAGTCCACCCAAAAATAGGTCATTCAAGTTTTCTTCAAAAATTGTCTCCACACGTAAGGATAAGTTCTGAAAATGATGAATATAATCCTTGACGGATCTAGTTTGTCGCAATTTTTCCAGCTGGCTGAAGTAATTCTCTGTCACACTATTGCCATAGTGTAATTGTAGCTCCTCTATAAAAATTGACCAGGTGACATTGATAGTCATCTTTTTCTTTTAAGCACACAACCATCGATACCAAATGAATTGATCAGGTTCAAGATACAAGGATGCCATGGTAACCTTCTATCCACTTGGAATCTGATGTAGGTCAAAAAAACTCTCTATTTGGTTGAGCCAATTGAGTGGATCTTTTCCATCAAATTTGCGCATATCCACCTTTGGTAATAGGTTCCTTTGTGGCCATAGAGTTGGATTTAAAGTAAACTGGTTAGGAGAACCACCCTAGTGGGTTTGTGAAATAGAGTTAGCTTGATGATTTGACTGATTAATGTTCAAAGCCTTCATGATATCTCCCAAACTAGCTTGTATGGATTGCATATTAGATTGTATGTCTTGCACCTCACTCTAAATGCCTTGCACACTATAGTCAAGCTGGATCACTTTGTGACCTATGTCAGAAAACCCTGGTAGAAAGGGTCTATTACATCCCCCTTATGACTCCATCTCATCCTTGTTAGGAGTTTTACCTGGAGTTTCAGCACCCTTTCCTCAACCCCGAGTTTGTGGACCTGCCATAAAAGGGTTTTACGATGTTGACCCTTATTGACACTTTTGACCCAACTTTGACCAAGCAATTTTAGAATTATTTTGGCCTCAAATAAATATATACAAAGAACAAACCGTAGCCAAATTTTTCTAATATTTTCAAAAATGTAAACATCTCAGAAAAATTCTTTGAATTATGCACTATAGCGCAATTTTATAAAAAACATAAAATAGTGATAAATTTTGAAAAACAAATCCAAATGAGCTTAAATTTTAATGGAAGATTAATATGATGATTTATCACCTCTAGTAAAAAAATTTTAGATAAATTCACAACTATTTTTTATATATCGCAAAATTTAAAAATTTAGTGTTTCACCCACAAGATTGCCCAAATCGCAGCTCTGATACCACTTGTAATGAAATTACTTCAAGAATTAAATATAACATCAGAATTATATCTAAATATGACTGAAATATATACAAATATATGATAATAGATAAGCCACTTCGAGGGGGCAACCTCCACAAGCTTCAATAAGAGTAGAATTCACAATATGATGATAAATGATTACCCACTACCTCTTATATATAGTCTAACTAGGCCATGGTTACTCCATAGGCCGACCGAATAATCTAAAGAAAGCATAGCCGACATAATAATATAAAGAAAGCATAGATAAATGTAATATAATGTCAAAGAGGGATAAGTAAGCCACAAGTTGGCTAATACTATCCTCATACATGTGATAGGTTAGGGACGTAGCAAATTTAGATTGGGTAGGTTGTTTAGATGACAAAAAGAGCACAAGTGGAGGATTTTTCTTTCTTAATGATAGCTTAGTATATTGGCTTATCAAGAAGAAGAACTTAGTATCACTTTCTACAACTAGAGCATAATATATTTTAGCAATGTTGTGTTGTACTCAAGTGCTTTGGATGAAGCAAACTTTAGAAAACATCAAGGTAAAATATGATGAACCTATTTCTATTTTTTGTGACAAAATAAGTGTTATTAATATTTCTAAGAATCCAGTAATGCATTCAAGAATTAAACATATTCCTATTAGATATCACTTTTTGAGAGAGCAGGTGACAGATCAATAGGTTAAAATGTAATATATTAGTACTATAGAACAAATTATAGATATTTTCATAAAGGCACTACGAAAAGACACATTTGAGTATCTTTGAGAGAACTTGGGAGTAATTTTTTTACTTCCTACCATTGAGGATCATCATCAGTTGAAGGGGAGCTAAGTGTTAGCTCCAAGATACACCCTTTGACATTGATGTAAAAGGGGGAGAAGATCAAAAATAGGTACAATAATAGGTATAGAATAATAGGTAAAAAAATAAGTAGATGATGCTACAGTAAGGGGGAGTTACTGTATGTTTTTTAGATGGTAGTATGTGTAGGCTGGTATGTGTAGTATAGGTTTCAGGATGTTGTAGTTTCAGTTTGAGGTTGTCATCAATGACAAAGGAGGAGATTTTTAGAAATATTTTCATTGATATCAAAGCTCTAGAATTGTTTGTGATAAAGTCCCCATAACATTTATTTTCTAAGGGTATTTTTAATAATATTAACGAATATATTTTTGGTTGCATAAATTCAAAAAGAGGGCCCATGAAGAAGTCAAAGAGTCATGAGATAAATAAAGAAGAAGGAAAGGACATATTTTCCCATGAAGGGTCATCTTGAGGTATTCAAAGAGTCACCTAGTGAAGACAAAAGAGGGTATGGCACATTTTTCTCATGAAGGGTCACTATGTGAATTTTCAAATACAAGGATTCAAAGGGTCATGTAAGTTTGGCACCATTTTCCATGATGAGTGAAGGGTTACAAAGGTTGAATACAAAATGTCATTTGGAAATATATAAATAAAGGATTGAGAAGTCATTTGAAAAAGGCAAGATAATGAATGGTTTGTAATTATTTTACATAAAAAAAGAGGAGACAATAAAAAGAGATATTGTAGAGTTCTATCATTTGTTGAGAAAGAAACATTTAGAGATAGTTGTTTTTTATACACAAGAGGGGTTAGTGCTCCAGTAGGTTGGTGCTCACAAATATTTTTAAGGGGTTAGTGCTCTTGTGGGTTGGTGCTCACAAATAGTTATTGTGTTGATGCTCTACAAAGGGGTTGGTGTTCCTATAAGTTGATGCTTGAAAAAATTGTAATTTGAGTTGGTTCTCATTCATATGCTTGAGATTGTTCTCCGTTGTTTTTATTACATTGGGTTTCCATGTAAAAATCTAGTGTCTCTCTCTTTCTTATGTGGTGCATGTTATTGTTTCATTTTTATTGTATATCTTAAAAATATGGTTAAGTGGAGTTTGATTAAGTAAAATATTTAAAAGATATATGATATAGTAATTCACCCCCCTCTCATTATATTTCATACTTAACATAATTACCCATAAGTATCATTTACGAGCTTATCATTCATCCTCTCTCAAAGGCAAACTGGAACCTGCGCCTCTCAATGCTTTGTATATGTATCCATTTTTTTGTTAAGGATCAAGCTCACTCTTTTTGTCCAAATTAAGATCATCCCTTGATTACAATATTTTAACCTTCACCCATATCTTTCCTTTCCTTTTGTAGATAATTGATTACAACATAAAACCATGTCATTAACCATCACAGTCATGTTCAATCCTAAATGTGGGTACCATAGCTCTACCCATAAGATGATTCTCATGGATACTTTTCATCTCTAACAAGATATAATCCCATGGTCATTGTCTTTCAAAACCACACCCTTTCACATATCATTGACCTTCATGTGTTAAAGTTTTTCCCTCATAAAGTTAAACCTCTAAACCTAATTAGACTTGTCCATGTCTAAACACATTGCATCCTGAAATAAATTGGATACCAAAACATTATCTAGGTTAAGATATTAAGTATTGTAGACTACTCCCTTGAAGGACAACCACCTAGAAACAAAATAAAATTTTCTAAATGTAAGGTAGATTGCTCCCTTAAAGGACAACTATCAAGAAGATTAAATAAATACAATAAGCTTAGACAACTCCCTTGAATGATAGCTAAGTTAAATTTGTCAAAAGTAGATCAATTTCTTGGATGCTTCTTGCATCGATCAACTTCCCATATATAGCAATAAAGCAAAATATCTAGTAACACAACAAATTATAAACCCACAATCAGCGTTCACATGTAGACTTCCCACATTGATCAGTCTACATCTAGCATATATAGACTTGTCTATTACTTTTATTAGGTCATTTATAGAAGGGGAAAACTAATTCACATGAGGTTATAATACATATCACCCATTACCGTTCACACAACCTATCACCCATATTCCCTTTAAACTATTTACAAATCAAGGGATTTAGAACTTACTTGACAACTTGTGATCAAAAAACCTTTTATATCAAATAATGACCACTCATGAATAGTGTTTGAAGGTCTTATATTCATTAACTTGATCCCACTTTAGGTCTATTTTTAGGCCTTATAAAAAACAAAGCATCTTGCCCTATTATTAATGTGATTGGTTGATGTTTTCATCATGACTTTTACCATCCAATGTTGTAACAACAATAATCATTTTTTTTAAATTAAGAGAGATTACAACAACCATAACCATACTAATCATAACCATAACCATAACATTTATAAGTATCCACACAACCTTAATCATGATAACATTTGACAAGTGACATCCAACACATTTTGTACATAAAAATCTATGAAATACTTTATTTAGGGTATGAGGAGATGCACGACACATACAAAGTTATTAGACTATCCACACTTCACCTAAGACCCCTACATATATTATTTTCCTACCTAAGCACTAGGCTAATTATCTAGTGACTCTGGATTTGTGTTCAACCATCTTTCTACTTGATTGCTCCTTGAACTAGCATCTGTAACATTCCCTATCTTAGTGATTGCTAAAGGGTTTTCTCTGTTCTCCTATTCCACATTCATCCACACAAAGCGAGAATCATATTTTCTCTAGGTCTTTCACCTTTATTTCCTATCACAGCCATTGCATCCCTCTACTCTAGTTGCTATACTCACATAGGTACCACTGGTTATTGCCTCAATGCATATCCCTTTGGATAGTGAGGGTTCCTTCCATAAATAGGTTGACGGTCATGTTTTCTAGCCCTACATCTTATGTAGTGAAATCCTCTCCTTATTCATTTCTATAGAGATAATATTTTAGGCTCAATCTTAGGCCGTGGGTGTCTTTCCTCTTTTGTTGATCTAGTAGTACTTCCATTATCACCATTGCTTGTTACAGTATCTAGTATATATGTACTTTCACCATATTGATTATTTCAAGTCACAAGAGTTGCTCATTATCTCCAACATTATTTCCATTATTTTCCATCTCCAACCTTGTGTCTTTCTCTGCACTCTCTATAACTTGAAAAAATAAATAACTCAATGATAGACTTTCATCCTTATCACAATTCTTTAAATATAATACTTGACCATTCTTCCTCACTGACATGATTCTCCATTCCACTAATGTGGAAGGTCATATGATGTCATTGATTCCCTTAAATAGTCTTCCCAATTAAAATGGCCATGTATACTTACCTTTTGTGTATACATGTACCCCTCGGTCCACCTAACCATTTTAATAAAGTTATCATGTGCCATCATGATTTCCCTTTATCAGCCTTTGCATCCAATCCACATCTGATGTCTTTAATTATTTTGCATCTTGTGATCTTTGTGGGACTGATCATTGTCACCTTTACCTTGGTTGATGTAAATTGGATTCTATTCATGTGTTTCCACAATGGTCATGCCTCCAAAACTGCAATATTACTAGTAATGGTAGCTTCTAAATCCTTGTAGTTGTAGAAACTTTTCCATTAGAGGTAGGCTAATATGAATTTATAATAATACATTCACCTTCCTATTCCCTCTACCCTCCTATGAATACCATCCCATTGCCATAGGCTCTAAATGTCATACCCCAATTATTGGTAGTACTTGATCAAACATGTTAGTCTTTTATTTTGTGCCAGTTGAAAGTTCATCCATAGCTGGAGAATGATCATCTTCTCTAACTATATAACCAATCTCCAAGACCACAAAGCTTCTTGTTGGTTCAACTCGACCTAGAAAAACCTCAAGTCATCAGTGCTAAGGAATTGGTATAGAGGATGTAGACATGATCACATTTCATCTATCCTACCCATGCAGCTCTTGGGTCAAGCACAATCCATCCTCTATCACTCACCATCCTACCAATTTTATACTTTGTATAATCTACTTGACTATCAAAGAGATACTTTATATGTCATCACTTCTCTACTACCCATAAAACTTGGCTCATAGTGATGATGACCTTTTACCAACATGACTATGAAGATCTTGATAGACACCCACCTCCTAAAACTTGGGTCATAGTGATAACTACTAGTACTATGCTTATAACTTCACATAATTTTAGAAGGTGCAACCTCCATATAAAGGCACCTCTTCTTTGAATTAGCTCCATTAAAGGTTGTTTACAGAGATTAGCATTGTGTTCCCTTTAAATTTATTCTACCTTTCCCATCCATGTCTCTCTTCCTACTAAATGTGGGATCATTATGGTAACTATCCACCAATCTACACTCAGAACCTTCACCATCACCTTTACCAAAACCCAAAACCTCTCTTTACAAAACCTTCTCCATCATCCCAACCAACCCATGTGGTCCATCAAATTAGGGAAACCAATTTTCACACCACTCACCCAACCCTTGTTGAGCTACATTGGCCTGATGTCCATCGACTATGTAGGTTTTGCTTGACTTTTAAGGGTAGTTCAGCTACTAACAACTAATTACCCTTCCCTTTTCTTTATCATTAACTTCAATTTCTAATAATTCCCTCTTGCCTAAGGCATCCTATATCAGGGAAGCTTTGGATTTTTCCTAGCACCCTTATATTTTAACATCACCTAACACTTCCTCTTTATTTTTTGCCAATTACTAGGAGAACTACATTATCCTGAGGTATTTTTGGACTATGTAGTTAGTGCTTAGTTACTAACGTCAGCTCTATCACATCTTTTATTTTGTTTTCCCTTTTCACCTAAAATCTCTTCCTCCAATTCACTACCTATCTCCTCATCACCTCCCTCCCTTCATCTTGTCAATCTCTTTTAACCACTTTTCTAACTTGTCAATCTCTTTTAACACAAGGATTGATGGCCTTATTATTCTTATCAGTTCTTGCCTTTTGCCTTTAGCATTCCTCTTAGTACTCACTTGTATTTTGCATCTATGTATATGTGATTTATATCCCTACTTCAATTCTTGCTTTTTCATGTTATCATCCCTGATCTTCATCCCTTATTTTCATCTCATGTCCTTTCCTTATGTTCCCCTATTTCTTCACCACCTCACCCCTTTTCAACTTGTCAACCTATTCTAACAATCTGATTGATGCATATCTTATCTCTTCATCTTCTTATTCACCCATCCTTCACTTCCCCTTGTTTTTATTAACCCATTTCCCATTTTCCATCCCATTCTCATCTCCAAAACCACCATATACTTTTCTTTGTTGTTATTCTCCTTGATTATCATCATCCATGCTTACTTATTCAAGATACCATATGCTTCTTCACTCTCCCATCATCCTATTTGTGTCTTGATTTCACTCCTTTCTTCTCTTATTTCCTTTTCTTCCACATATCTCCTTATTTGTCATTTTCATCACCAAACTATTTTCTCCTTGGTCTTTTTTTTCAAATCTTTCATGGCCTCCCATATTTATCATCCTCCCCTCACCCTTCACAATTGTTACACTTCTCTCCCCATCCTTTTCAATTCTCTAGTCTGTCATTCTTTAGTGATCTCTCACCCCCAATCTTCTACCTTTTATTTTTCTTCTCTTTTCTCCATTTCATTTCATTTCATTTTTTCATCTCCCTTGATGACATTCTTTGTTCTTCCCAACCTATATGTCTATTCCTGATTCTTTCCATACTTCTCCACCTTCATCTTTATCTATGACCTCATTATTTTCTCTACTTATCTCTTCATCCATTACCTAGTCTGCCTTCACCTCATCCCTTTTTGGATCTCCCTTATTTTCTCCCATTCAACCTTTGGATCCTTAGAGTGTGGTCACCAATTTTACCACTTTTACGTACATCTCATTGTTTTATTCCTCATGTCCTCCATGCCCTTGCCTTTATGCATGAAATTTGGTCAGGTTAATTACTTGAGGTGCATCCCTTTCTTTCTTTAATGCCTTTATATGTTGAGCCTATATCCTCTTTTTTCTCCCTCTATAGCTACTCCTTTCACCCTACCTATCACCTTCTTTCATTTTAAACAATCTACCCATTTTGATCTTATATGATCAAAACATATAGCATGTTTTGGCCTCAAAGGTCTTCCATTTGACTTTGGTTTAATATTATATATATATATATATATATATATATATATATATATGTATATATATATATATATATATATGTATATATATATATATGTATATATATATATATATATGTATATATATATATATATATATGTATATATATATATATATGTATATATATATATATATATATGTATATATATATATATATATATATATCCTATGACTTTATAACATAATTGACTAGGCCTTCAGGCTCATACAAATAAAATTAAGGCATGAACACCCCTAATCCATCAAGATGTAGATTCCTTACCCTATGGTCTTGCCTATTTCAAACCCCTTTGACTCCACCCTTTAGAGATGTTATAATCCAAACTAAAACCACCTTAAATTGGAAGATTTGGGGTACCCATGTGTGGATGCTAGTTATACCCTCTCACGTGACCTACCTCCCAACCAATAATTTCCATTGATTCTCCCTACCTAGCCTACATCTTCCTATGCACTGTAATAACCCCAATCTTTAATCACATTATAGTATTACCCTCTTCCACCAAGTTATTTTCCTCATTGGTCTCTTTTAAACCTATTTCTCCCACCTTCCTTTTCAACTCCCTAATTTGTCTATCTTGGTACATTATTCTTCTATTTTCCCTCTCAGTTTTCCATTTATACCATTTATTTTCCTTTCTATTTCAACCTACTCCCTTAATTAATATTATTATTATTCACCTCACTCCATATTCCAAAACCCCTCAGAATCTTTCTCTGAATTCCCTCAAAACTCAATTCTTAATTATTTTGAGGCCCCATTGGCTCAAGAGTGAAGGACTCAAATATTCACCACTTCTCATTTACCTATTATAGTACTTTTTTCCCCAAATCATTGAATAATAACCTTCTATATCCTATTAATGGCATTGTTGTGGAGTGTACACAATGTCAGCTTATTTGGATGGTGATGAAAGAACCCATCATATCATTGGAACAATTTGAGTAGTGCCAGAGTTTTTATAGCCTAGTAAATCATATTTATCCCTTTTCTTTTATTCAAAATGGTGGGAAAATTTTCACACTTGAACTTTCTTATCTATGACTATAGATTAATTTTACATAGTTGAAGCAATCATCTAATTGCATCCTAGGTATTATCATCTACTATTTATACGCAACCACATATCAACAAACCTTATCCACTCAACCTCACCTATCAAATCTAAATTTACCTATCTTATTGACCTTATCAACCCTATCAACCCAAACCACACCAAGTGCTACACCTAGGTGGGGAAACCCATTTGGATGTCCACCAAAAAATTTGGGAGTCACCCTCTCACTCAAACTATAGAGCTTACCCTTCACCAACCTATTTAGGATTCACCTTTTCCATTAAATTTTAGAGAATACCCTTCTCTACAAAACTACCCAACCATTTGATCGTGTCTACCTCGATGTTATCCCCTTTTAACCCAACATATCACTTTGCTTGTGATGACTTTGCATTGGTACTTTTGACCATATAGACCAAGTTTCCCATGTTGAACATTTTAATTTACACCACCTCATGTACAATTAGACCATTTGTGTTTTACTCAGGAGCACTTCCTACCCTAGATAAATGAGTAAACACTGCCCCTATCTAAGAGCCTTGATAAGACTAACTTGATCAATTATGACTAACACTAGGGACCATTTACCTTAAAATTTATCATAAAACTTGAGATTATTTTTATCTTTATTGGTAGCTTTCATATTTTCACAATCTTGATTATCATGATCAAGTAACATTTTATGCACCCATGGGCATTTCACATGCCCAACTACCTCATAGCACCACCTAGTGCCTCCCCACCAACTGACTATCAAACATGCACCCAATTCAACCTTTCCTCATCAAATCTTATTTTGAGGGAGAAGACCTCCTCCCATACTTGGGGCAACCTAAACGTCAACCAAGTGATTCATTTTTAATTTGTAGCTTATTAATTTAAAGTTGCATAGCAAAAATGGGTAAAATTTAGACACTATAAAACTGTACACTTACAATTTTTGATGAATAAATGCATTAAAACCCCCTAAATATCCCATAAAAATTCTAACCCTTAACCAAATCTTATTAACATAACCAAAGCACTATTATCCTATTCAAAAATACTATTTGAAAATACTATTCGAAACTACTATTCATTATCACTATTCACTATGGGACCCACTATCACTATTCATGATGACATGGCATGTGACATGACAAGTGACATGGAAAGTGACATGGAAAGTAACATGACAAGTGACATGGCATGTGACATGACAATTGAAATGGAAGGTGATATGGTAAGTGACATGGCTTAGAAGTGAGGTGGCTTGATGTGGGGTATCGTACTCCACCTGGGACCCTTTCCCAAGGTTCTTAATGACATAATTTAAGCATCACAATGCCTCCCTTGAAATATATAAAATTTCCCCTTAAGGTTCCATCATTCAAAATGTATTTTACCTTCACATATGAAAATGGCCTTCAAAATGAGATACCTACCTCTTTAGTGATTTGGGAAAGACAAAGGGCACCCATTTTTGAATTTCTAACCCAAATGGGAAACTCCACCAACCTCATATTTGAATCATTTATGCATCACATGGAAAATAGTGCCACATTTTGTGTGCCATATTTTTAAGTGCTTGAATGAAGACAATAAATGGTGTTGAAAAGTCTATAGCCTCATTTAGACTCATGTGCATGATTCCCATTCAAAATTGGACTCATGTGCAAGGTGGGAGACTCAAAAACCCAAATGGGAATCCCCAACAACCTCATATTTGACTCATTCATGCACCACATGGGAAATGGTGCCATACTTCTACTATTCCCTCTTTTGGCATGGTTTTTGATAACAAATGCTATAAATACCCCCCTCTCCTTCGCACAAGGTTAAGTGGGAATTTAGTCCTTATTATTAACATATTGTTTCAGGTATTTAAAATAGGTCATCATTTTGGAGGTCATCCACATCTTGGAGGAAAATAATTCAAAGCAATGAAGCTCTGCCAAAATTGCCATGGGATTCCTTCATCACATCATCAAAAACATCAACAAGCCTCAAGGTAACCTTATTTAGTTTTCTTTATTTTAGTCATTTACTTAATTCATTCCCTTCATTACCTTGAACTCTACCCCTTAATCGACTTTCCATCTTCATCCATTGACCTCCTTTACCACCTTTGCCATTGTAATTCCATTTACCTCCTTTACCCTCTTTACTCCCTCATCCTTTTGATGCCATAGTTACTTGTTATTTTATCTTTTTCAACCATCTATCCCTCTCATTTTATTATTTAAATCAAACCAAACCAAACCATTCTTTTTACCCTTATCAAATTACTAAACCCAAAACCACAACCTTACCTTAACCAATTTTTAGCATTAGTATAATCAAACTAGCTACTTCATTTTGGTTAACTTAGCAAAGCATCTAATTTTCTCAATTAATTTGATATCATTTGTTTTATTTTTTTTAATTTTTATAGTCATTTAAGTCAAATATATTACATTTATAATTTCAACTTAAGTGTTAAAAATAGGTGGATTGACAACCCCCTGGAAAGCTTTCACTTCTAGGATCTAGCTCATGCTAGACAATCCACCCAAATACTTGTGTAGCCAACAAGTTTTATGGTAGTGATTTCTTATTTCAAATCATTATTCCCTACACAAAGAGTAGTTCCCACAAATTTTGGATTCAACACGTGTGCATTCAACATGTTTTCTTCTACATAACCTTTGTAACTAGTTTCTTCTTTTCACACTTAAGAAAAAGCAAAAATTAGATAAATACACAAAGCATGTCTGGTAAGAACTGATCTACTCTTGATTTTATTTTTCATATTTACACTTCATGATGTTAACTCTCTATGAACACCCAACATCACATAGCTTCATGAGCTTCACCCTTTTAAGTAAGTTCAAGTACACTTTTTACTTTTTCTTTATCCTTGTATTTCACTTTGATGCATCACTAGAATAAAGGGGTGTAAATATAGTCATATAAAATGTCAAAATTGGTAGATTGAGTGTGTCTTGTGATATTCAACACATAGGTCCATTTTTCATTCTCTCATGACCTTTCTAGACATGTTTTTGCTTATTATATCATTCGTAGACTTCTAAAACTTAATTTTAGCTCAATCAGGTTACATTTCCCATGCTGATTCCATCCCCCTAGGTCTTGCACATGTAGGACAGGAGTGCCTAAATTAGACTATAACATCAAACCCTAGGGTGTCCTATTTTTTCACTCCTATCTAATTAAATTTTTAAGTCCAATGGTTATTTCCTTCTAATTCATATCCTTCATCTTGTCATCCCAACATGAATACATTTGACCCATGACCAATACATCTCTATAAAATCTCATTCAAAGTTAATTTAAAATGAGGTTTTAAAATATTAAAAAGCAAGCAAGAATATAAGTAAAACCACTAAGGTAAATTTCCTTATTCTTTGCATACAACCATCCAATACAATTATAAGCATATCCAAATCCTCATACAAGTCCCTAACCACCTCAAGCACACCCATTTTAACATTTTTACATCCTCATAACAATATTTCACAAAGCACATCAAGTGTGAGAACTACATATGGCTTGATCCCTCTTTGAAGTATTGGTATGTAGGTAACTTGCCCACATAAGGAGTGTGGATACATGTTCAATGTATCTTGAACACACTAACCCCTCCTTTCTTAAGTTTTATCAAAGCATAATAAAGTCTAGGGTTTGAATATTAAATTAACTATGCAAGGAGTTTCATAAACCTTCATTAGTCAAAATTTCATAGACAATCTCACACATGGACAATGAACAAAACCTAGAAAACTTAGGTCTCTATGAGTAGTTTGGAAAATAGTGGTAGAAGAGGACTATAGCACTAGACCCTAGGATATTGTATTTTAGCACTCTTATCCTTTAACAAAATAAAATCTAGATCATAATTCATGACATTGTCTGAATCCTACACAACCAATATCATACCCTAAAATAGCCATTTCAATTCATTTTAAGCTAAGTATTATTTTCTTCAATTCTATTTATAGAAAGGTTAAAAATACAAATTAGTGGCTAAATTATTTTAATAGTATTTACTAATTTACTCAACTCAAACCCTTAAATAAATTAATAATAAGACTTCAATATTCCCAAAATAGTTAAATCAAAAGGTTAAAACATTTGGTGAACCCAACATACTTTAAATATTGCACAAACCCTAACCCTAGATAACCCTTGGGTTTATATTTCCATCAATTAGATTTTAGATCCATATATATTTCAATTTTCAATTCATATAATAATGATAATAATGATATAATAATTTAATCACTTTTTGTTGTAAATTTTAATACTTTCATTTACATGTCTATTTCTTTTAATTCATAATCAACTTAGAAAATACATAAGCACATGTATATATGATGACTTACATAAATTAAAACTCATGTCATATTTCATTATATATATATATATATATATATATATATATATATATCATGTCATTATTATATTATTTTTAATTAAATTAATAAACAAACCTTTAAACACATAGAGGATTTAGTGACTAAGCTAACAACTATGTTTCAAGTTTCAATGCCATATATTATGCACAAGAAATAATCTCCTTCTCCTCCTTGTATCTATGAGGGTAATGACTTTACCTATAACCAATTCCATTCTATCACTCCTCCATGAGATAAATAATCCTATACCATTGTCACTAATCCCCATACTCATCCTATTCACACCTCTTCCATATAGGGTGTAGGCCTACATGTTCAATAAGAAGCAACTAGGATTTGCACTTATGAGATTATAAGGGATAAAATTAATATTATGAGAAGCATAATATCAAAATTACATAATCAAAATTATTTATTAAGTGAACAAGTCATATTATTGGCAAATCACATCACATGTGCATAGTCTTCAGAATATGCTAGCATAAACCATGTATATACATCTACACCTAGCAAAGTTGTGCCTAGCACTCTTTCATATCCAAATCATAAATCAAAACAAAATACATCTAAAACTAGTGATTCAAAAAGAATTCAAATATAAAATAATATTTCAAGTGAGATACTAAGGGAAATTCTTAAATCCAAGTTGTTCAAACTATCCACTCTACATCTAGTGAGGATATCCATATATTAATGTGCATATCATAGAATGCATGGCCACCACACTTATTCATGTTTAGAATTAAAAAAGGAAAATACAATATATAATGGATACTAATGACTCAAATATTGATACATCATCCACAAAACATACAGTGACACACTACAAATTCAAAAAGGTTCAAATTCAAAAATAATACTTAAAAGTTTACCAAAGCATAACTTAGAAAAAAGTTCAAAAAACACAATCAGAGTAAGAAACAATACAAAAATCATAGTAAATAAATTAAAAGATTCAAATATACCTCTCCAAAATGAGGCTCAACTTTAAAAGTAGTATGGGTTTGGTCAATAATATCTACAATAATTTTATTCTCATGGTCGGGGTTTGGCCAAGTAGGCCCAAGGCATCACTACTCCTATTCTAGCAGTTAATAATGTTGGTCAATAGGGTTTGGGAATTATTGAAACTTCTAAGGAAAATCATTCATAAATATATTTTATCAAGGAAAAATATCTAGATACATAGGAAATGTTGTAGAAAGAGAAATAAATTAAGTTGCAAAGTCAAAATCTTGTTAAGCCAATAAACATTTTTAAATAAATCTTTCTAGTAAAAGAGCATCCACAACATCATATGCCTATACTAATCACAAATTCAAAGGGAAAATAAAAATAAATATTAAAAAACACAATTAAAAAATGTCAACTCCAAAAGATGAGGTAATTCCCTCTAGCATTCTAGGTTATTATAATTTTGATGATGAACAATACTCAGATTCCTAATGCAACAACATTTAACTACAACATGGCAATCATACCACACAAGAGATTACCATTCCTATTTTTGACATAGGCCATAGTGATAGTGAGTATCTCATGAGACTCATTGGTTAGTATTGTTTCTCCCTTATTGTACATACTTTCCTTCACTCTTGCTCCTTGTACATAGTTCATTTTAATATTTCTTGTACATCACTGGTATCCAAAAATTACAAAAAAATATATTATGTCAACCAAATAAACATTAAAATATTACTTATAAAACACAAAATTATAGATTTTATGCATTGATATGTTTACATGTATTACATTTATCAAACATTACATATGATAGCTATCTTCGTATAGTCATTTGTATCATACATACATGCTTCACTCGTTCTTGTCAAGTGCTTGTAGATTGTTACAGGAATCATGTCCACTATACTAATCCTGACATGCTATTATCTACCCACTAGGGGCATATACACTAATACATGGGTCTTCACTTGAAAAATTCACCCACTTGGGGGCATCCTATACATAGTTTTGATCATAAAGTCATATCCTTCTATACTCTATATCCTAGTTTTAGCTTTGTTATATCTTGATATTGATCATGCTACTCTTACTCTGAGTTTTTCCCATCTATGAGTAATTTACAATTAGTATATGTACATCTTAGATATTACACATATTTTTATTACATAATCATGTATACTTTCATTTATAGCTTACCTATTTTAGACTTGATTATATTTATATGCTTCTTCTATTTGAGGTCATTTGCATATGCCGTTTCTCTTTATCTCTATGCCATTTCTTTTCATAGTATGTATGTTTTGGGCATACTCCCATATCCTTGTGTCTTCCCTCTTGATTATGCATGCAAACATGTGAATATGTATTTCTATGTGGATCTAAACCAACTTATTGATTTCATATGTGGACATTTTAACATATCCTTGTATGTCTTATTTTCTCAAATTTCATGACATGTGCCCATGTCCCTTGTATTATCACCCCTTGGCCTACTTCATACACCTCATGTGTTTTATATGTATGCTTTTTTATATGTGTCATGTCCATGACACTTGTATTTACTTGTTACACACTAGTTTTTGATGCCATGAGGGAGCTCATGCATCTACCCTTCTTACTTAGGTGTCATTATGGACATCATGCCCCATACCCCTAGGTAGCTACCCTGTTATTACTCATATTTTCTATTACATACATTGGTTACATCTATCTTGACACCCTTATGAATGCTAGACATGACATACATCTTAAATTACATTCTTATGTTTAAATTCTCTTACATTCTAATGTTATGTATATATATTATATTGGATTATCATGCAAATATCATATATATTCTAGCTAACACACATTTTGTAGAGATTTTTATTTTGAGGATAGTTCTTACATAGGTTTACTAACCCCCCTAAAAATAAAGGGTATTTATAGGGGATTTCCATAGAGATCAAGATCTTGCATTACACTTATAGTACATTTTTCAGTATACATGTTTAGTTATATAAAATTAGACACATGTAAACATAGTTGGAAAGTAGTGACCCAAAAAGTAGTAAAATTATAAAGAATTCAAACCAAAAGGACACTATACCCAAATTGGGACACTAAAATCACATGGTGATACTGTCCAAGATACGGTACTACTATCTAGTACCCTCAATTTCATAAAAACCCATATTGGCCAAAATAGTATAGTAGGTATAGTACAGGTTTCCATAGATTTAGTTATAGGTTTCTCAATTTTACATAAATTTATACTAACTTAGTTAATATTATATTAATGTGATCAAATCAGGATCATCATACATGACATGACCATTCCCATATTTAGCTCATATATCCAAATATAGTTTATTACAACTCAGTCTAGATCCATATACTTAGGTATCAAATTTGGCATCATGTGTGGGACACATTGTTTCTATATGCTTAATTACCCACTAGTTGATCAAATAGAATGACAAATTCCATGTAGTTATCTATGATGTGTACACCAAACATCATATTCTAGGTTTCACACTAGTTTCATTCCTTACTCTATCTGTACTATTTAGCATTATTTAATGGCCCAAAATTGCCTAATGTACCCAAGTAGACATAAAGAAGACATACATAGTTAGATATACCTAATTATACATTTATATTACTTCACATAGTTTAGTTTTAGATGAATCTACTACACATAGGTATGAAATTATGGATTCATAGCCTACTTGATTTCTTAATCCACCCATAATAGATAATTGGACACACTATCAGTATAATCCAAGCTATTCACAAGTCATTATCTACCAATCAGAGATGGGTAATGATGGAGTCAAAACTAGTTTGATTTCTTGAACCAACCACACATGAGTATAGATAAATTCATCTCATTATAATATATTCAATGATTTATAACTATATACATGCACACACACAAGTTGTTACCAGCTTCATGCATTAATTTACATAGTGAGGTGTATTCATTCTTTTCCTTTTTCCCATATATTTACTCAATATAGTATTTTTCTTTTGATATATATTAAGTAAGGACTAATTTATGCATGTTTAATTTTTAGGATATACATTGGAGCATGATTTTCATACTCAAACCCAAGTTCACACACTCAAACTCAGGTTCATTGGCTTTACTTCCTAGGTAAGTGCACTTAGGCTTCTTTTTCCTTTATCCTATTCATTTTGTTGCATCATATAATAGAATAAATGGGGAAAATGTAATCACCCAAAATTTGTATTTGATTTTTAAGAGTGATACTTGAGACTACCTATCCCTATCTTATCCCTATACCTATTGTAGATCCTATTGTCACACTTATCCAACCTTTGTGCAAGCCACAACCATCCCTAGTTAGCTCCAAAATAGTCCCAAAACCTCATTTCTTGATCCTAACCATTCATGCCTAGTGTTATGCCATTTAGACACTAGCATGATAATATGGACACTAGCGTTAGATGGTGATAGTGTCCCCAAATGGCACTAAGGTCCTTTTCCATAGATTTTCTAAATGGATATATTTTAAAAACTAAACCCTCTTAAGGTTGGCCTAGACATCTTCTGTCATCTTCACAAATAATAGAATAGTATAAATATATGAATTTTAACCCTCTAACCACTAAATGGAAATTACATGCAAAATACACATTGAAACATATAACAAGTTGAGAATAATTAAGGTTATCAATCCTTATTATATCTTATTTATATATAATACCATATATAGCATCCATAATATCAGATTTTATAGATTTATAGTCTCAAGCACACTCAAGTCACTCAATGTCACTATCATACTAACACCACTTAAACTTGTAATAGCACTTAGGTAAGGAGAACTACATTCAGTTTGATCCTTTCTCAGAGTATTGGTATATATGAAACTCTCTTCATAATGAGGAGTTCGGGATGTCTATCCTATCATACTAATAATCACACTTATCATCTCATGCCCTAGCTACATGGAATATTAGGGTTTACACAATAAATCATTCATTATAGTAAAAATATAGGGTTCCAAAACTTGTGCACATAGGAACAAACCTGATATATCCAAATGTGGGTGCACCCAGAAGCTCAAGACAATCCTATATAGAGGACACTACTACCAATATCAGGACACTACCACCACTTTTCCAATAATGGTGCTACTATCCAATTCTATGGATACTATCCAAGAGGGGTTCTAATACTAGGACCTAGTTTATGACACTCAAAATAACTTCCAACTCCTAGATCATTTGAATCAAGTGTTTTTTAGCTAAGTCTTTACTTGCACTATTTATTATTATTTTTAGTAAAGCCAAAGCTATTCAATTTGATAAAAAATTAGTGGTTGTATTTATTTCATACTATTTCCTTGATTTTTTCTACTCAGCAATTTAATAAACATATGATTGAATTACACAAAGTCCTAAAAGGTTAAAACACATGGAAAAAAAATTGGTGAAGGTAACTTTAGGCCTAACCTTTCTAATTATTAACTTAATAAGGTATTAGATGAATAATACACACTATAATACCATGGAAGTGGGATCATAACCCCCAAGTCATTAACTAAATCTTGGATTAAGGTTTTAAATCTAAATTATGAGTTAATTGAAATGGATTGTGTGTTTATTCAATATACTCTTTCTCCTAGTGATATATGTTAGGATACTTTTAAAAACATTAATATAATGAATTAGACCATATAATAATAGTTAGATAACCCTAATAAATTATAATTATATTATATTCCTCTTATCTTTTCATAATGGTTTAAAATTTTGTTTAGAAAAATATTATGGTGCTTAAGGAGGATGGTAGATTAATGTTTTGCATTTCATCCCTTTTAAATCATCTTTACTACATTGATTATGGTAGAGTATTTTCATTAAATATATTATGAAATTGGAAAGGTTTTTTATAATTTTGATTTAATGTCTATATTGACTTAGTTGTGTATTTTTGTAAAGATTTCAGTAAATGATGATCTTGATGTAGCTATGCACATGCCCAAGGAGATGGAAGAACTTGTTTCAAGGATGAGATTCAAGAGTGTCATGCCATTTGAAGATAATCCTAGTTTGAATCTATCACTAATGATGTTACATAAAGAATCTTTCAACAGTTAAAATCAATTTTTGTTCAAGTTTCTTGAAAGTTCAAGGACAAATGATAAGAATTTGGAAATTGAACAAGCTATCAAGAACATAGTTGTTGAGGAGTTGCACTACACCACTTTTTCATTATAGGGTGATAAGATGTAACTTGAAAATTAATGTGTAAAACTATAATCTTCCCATGCATATGTTAAATTATTTTTTGGCTATTGGGGAGAGATCACCAAGGTAATACAAATAAGACATGAAGGAATGATTTCTATATATGACCATGAGTTGTAGAATTTGAAGGTAGAGTATGAGAGAATGTTTGGGAACCTTCACAAGATGAGTCAAACTTAACATGGCATTCTAAAAATTGAATGATAATTAAGTTTTAATGACGTTTCAAAACATTTTCTTAAATTATTACATAAGGAAGATGCCCCTACTTTGAGGGATAGTTGGGTAGTCCAGATTTGTTAGTTATAAACTTTAATATTATTGATATTTAAGAATTAAGGTTATCTCTTCTATGTTTATCTCAAGGAAGTGTTGAAATATAAGTTATACAATGTTTTATTTGGAAAAATAAGGATAACATTAAGTACCATATATGTCATACTGGTGAAGATAATGTTATAACTTATATGTTACTCTATTAGGAACCTATGTTCTACCCTTCTCTTTGCATTTTTAGTGTATTATCTGCTATGAATGTGTATGCTTCATAAGTTATCCCTTTAGTATATTTTAATTATCTCACATACATGGAAAGTAGTAATTGTTATAATATATTTAGTATTTAAGTAAGTATTGAGGCCCAATGAAGGCATCTACAAATATTATTGTATTGAACTTACCCCCTTGAAGAGGCCTATGATCTAAAGCGTATTTGAGTTATTTCAAAAGTTCATTTCAATATTCACTTATTTTATGTAGTTTGTAAATATTTGTAGAAGGATCCTCACATATGGTATCAAATCACTTTTATGACCTATAGGTATATTTTGGAGATTTTTTTTAGCAATGGCTTTTTAGGAGTTGTGCCATTTATGAAAATATTTTTCCTTGTCTTTATTTTATACATCTTCACTGTAGGTTTGGATAAGGGTAAATACCCCTTTGTGTAACTATAGGAAGTACTATTATCATTCAAATTTTCTCAATTTGGAAGTTATTTCAAACCTTCAAAATTTTATGTAACATGGAAACACCTCAAGGTTTTGTGCACCTTATTAGGGAGGTAAATCTCTAGGTTAAAGCACTAGTTCCCCTTTATGAATCACTTAGGACCAAACACTAATATACCACTTTCTAGGAAAAGGGAGAGAAACATATTCTAATTAATGTGATGTAAAAAATATGATTTTATCACTAACAATTAGTTTAAAATTCATTTCAACCAAGAGACTAACCTACACATGACACTAGTCCAAATCTACCTGTCTACATGAATATTTCTCATAAAGGTTGTGAAGAGTGTTTAAGATAGGAGGAATAGTAAAGAGGTCATGACATGAAACTTTAAAATACTACTCATCAAATACTTAAACCTTACTTTTACACTTTGAGAGACCTACAAAAAGGATTCCAAACAGAACATGAATGTTAAACAAAGACAAACATGCCAAGGAAGAAAACAATCAATTATCAAGATTAAATACTTAAAAATGCATATTGAAACCATTCCATGGAGAAATTTAAACCATATTATTCTCATTTTTCAATGGATAAAAATAGGTGGGGATTCTCCATACCCAGGTGGAGGATACAATATTATCTAATTAAAGCTCAATATATAGATAAATTGAGTGAAGGAGAGAAGGGCATAGAAGAGAGAGAGAGACAAGTGTCTACAAGAAGTTACAACAAGAATAAGGAATTAAATTCACCCATCAAGTCTTTTAATAAAGGTGTTATTCTTATGAATATGATCTTCTGCTCCATGTGGCATGGAAGTTTCAAATTTTTCTTGATAGTTTGCCTAGCTCTCCAAAACTACCCTTTACCTTGGCTTATGGAATGAGAAATCATCTTATTGATGTCCAAGTCATGTTGAGTTACATCTTCAAGCTTCTCTCAACATATTTTAACTGATCTCAACATATTCTCTTTGATAGATCAATTCATTTTCTTGGTAGGTGTTTAGAACACTTTTTGTCTCACTAGGCCAATTTTGCTTACAAATGTTGAAAATTGAATTCATCTTATCAAATTAATTTTTTCTCTATGTATATCCTATTCAAATAATATTATCCTTTAAAAAACTCATTTGTAATTTTATAACTACCCACAAGAATTTTTTTTGCATCAAATGGACTCATTTAGCTCCATTCCTTGTAGCCCTTAAGACATGTAAACATCCTTGTTTACAGTAATTTACATATTTTCTTGATAAAATAAGCACAAATTTGAAGACCCAGTATCCTCATACATATTCATGTCAAATTTCATGTCCAGACTATGAGTGAAAGTACCTTTTTTGTCTTTCTCTCTTCTCAATTAGGCTTCCTTGCCTAGAAGCCTAAATGTTTTGATCCAAATATCTCCCACACATGTTAAACCACCCAAAATAATTTTATTCACTTTAAATATCTTATCACCAACATCCATGTCCAATTTTAGGCCCTAAAACCCTGTGGAAGTGTGAGAACCATGAAGTGGCCTTGAAACCTAATCTCATTTTAGGCCTATTTGAGACTACCTTGAAAAATGAGCTTTATTTGATCACTTATAGAATTTATAGTATGTATTTTTTAGATTTAAAGTATCAAATACATCTCAGGTGACCTATACCAATGATTTTCAAGTGTTTAACCTTTCAAAACCCTACACACCATGAAAAATCCTTACAAAGTAGTGCATTTAATGTAGTCCATACAACCACAAGTCATAAACAATTTATATGAGGTTTTACGATAAACATATATCATTTAATGTGCTTTAGAGGCTCATTTCTCTCAATTAGTCATTAAAGAGCTTGTTTTCAACCTCTGAGTGACTTTTACTCTTAATGATGATTCATAAACCATGGGGCATCATTCAACTATCCAATTCCACAAATTGAAATTACACAAGGTTGGATAACTCTACTTAGGATATCAAGGTCCCATGTAGTCTCTCCATACTATAATAAGTAAGATAAGGTGACCTCTCAAATTGGTTGACTACATTATGTGATGCCAAGAAGAGTTGAGGTCTAAAAGAGCACTCTTGATGTTTGGTTGGAGTTTATAATGACCTATACAAGTCTATGACATCCACCTTGATTATTTCTTGTTGGATAAAATTGGCCTACATAAAAAACTTTTGATTGCATGTAGTAGGTCATTCCAATAGGCTAATTAGTTCTCTTTTTGCCTTGATGACTTGTCTCCTTCTAATCATGCCCTGATGATGTAGTGTACTATCCTAAAGAGGTCTTGGTGGTATTGGTGGCCCATAAACCTCTCAAAAAAATGCATATAACTCATACAAAGCATAAAATTTTCTTCAATGCAGCTTTACCTTAACTTTTTTCAATTCAATCTTGATCTTACACAATCTCATGTTATGAAGAGGCCTATGAGAGACTAGGCTAGCCAAATCATCTTGCCATTATACTCTAAGCCTAATATCAATATGCCAAGATAAGAAGAATGTTTTTTGTCTATTATTTAAGAATATTTAATGAGATTTGACCTTAAATAAATGGTGACTAAAAAATTATAGTATGCACAATGTTACTCAGTCCCAAAGAAGCATAGAAGATGCAAATTGATTGCTAACATGAGTGTTCTGGTGATTGAGGATGAAACATAGCTTCAATGCATAAATAGATGCATATATTGGATAGTATTAGCTCAAAGTGAGTTAAGGGAGTGAAACATAATTAATTATAAGGATACAAGTCATCAAGGCATGATGATCTTTATTTGATCACTTATATAATTTATAGTATGTATTTTTTGGATTTAAAATATTAAATACATCTTAGGTGACCTATACCAATGATTTTCAAATGTTTAACCTTTCAAAACCTACAACATGAAAAATACTTACAAAGTAGTGTATTTAATGAAGTCCATACAACCATGAGTCATAAACAATTTTTATGAGGTTTTACGGTAAACATATATCATTTAATGTGCTTTAGAGGCTCATTTCTCTCAATTAGTCATTAAAGAGCTTGTTGTCAGCCTCTAAGTGACTTGTACTCTTAATGATGATTCATAAACCATGGGGCATCATTCAACTATCCAATTCCAAAAATTGAAATTACACAAGGTTGGATAACTCTACTTAGGATATCAAGGTCCCATGTAGTCTCTCCATACTATAATGAGTAAGATAAGGTGACCTCTCAGGATGGTTGACTACATTATGTGATGCCAAGAAGAGTTGAGGTCTAAAAGATCACTCTTGATGTTTGGTTTGAGTTTATAATGACCTATACAGATCTATGACATCCACCTTGATTATTTTTTGTTGGATAAAATTGGCCTACATTAAAAACTTTTGATTGCATGTACTAGGCCATTCCAATAGGCAAATTAGTTCTCTTCTTGCCTTGATGACTTGTCTCCTTCTAATTATGCCTTGATGATGTAGTGTACTATCCTAAAGAGGTCTTGGTGGTATTGGTGGCCCATAAACCTCTCAAATAAATGCATATAACTCATAAAAAGCATAAAATTTTCTTCAATACAACTTTACCTTAACTTTTTTGAAGTCATTCTTGACCCTACACAACCTCATGTTATGGAGAGGCCTATGAGAGACTAGGCTAGCCAAATCATCTTGCCACTGCACTCTAAGCCTAATATTGATGTGCCAAGACAAGAAGAATGTTTTTTGTTTATTATTTAAGGATATTTAATGAGGTTTGACCTTAAATAATTGGTTACTAAAAACTTATAGTATGCATAATGTTACTCAGTCCCAAAGAAGCATAGAAGATGCAAATTGATTGCTAACATGAGTATTCTAGTGATTAAGGATGAAACATAGCCTCAATGCATAAATAGATGCATATATTAGATATTATTAGCTCAAATTGAGTTGAGGGAGTGAAACATATTTATTATCATGATAAATAACCTACATGATTTTCAAACAATGGTGACCTATATCAAATGAAGAGTTGCCATAGTCAAGGTTTCTCATGAAATTCATGAAAAGGAAGGCTAGAGGATATCTTGTTGAAAGTCAATACATTGGTACTATTTTGTGACCTTCCCAAGGTCAAATTTAGGTATAATCCATATAATCTACAATTATCTTATCAAGCACACATTCATAAGCCAATGGAGATCTAACAAGATATAAAAGATAATTTCAAGGAAAATGACCTTTAGTGAGGTTATTGAAACTAATTAAGTGATCATTGTGCAAGTGAAGGACTCATGGACACGTTGTTACCTGTCTCATCTCTCTAACCATCCTAAATCTTGTACTCAGTTTATACAAAGGTAAAAGGGGTCAAACACAATAGGTTATGTTGGAGGAAAAGATTATTCTCAAGAATGTGGATAAATGATTGATGAGAGGACAGTGTGATGGGTTATGAGTATGAAAAAATATCAAAGGGTCATGAATAGAGACCAAACTTAGATAGGTTTTATTGAAGATCAACATTTATAAAAGGTTTGTAAGGTGTGCAATCTTGGTACATAAAGGTTATTAAGAGGACTATTGTTATGCTTTGAGGATAAATGAATTTCATCTATATTTGAAGAATATCTTAAAATGGGGTCAAGAGTGTATAAATTTATGAGGATAAAGTTATGTATAAAGACTAAGTTTTATGTAGACATCCAATTCCTAACACCATTGTGTTAAAATTGTCAATCCTACTCAAAAATTTTGAAAATGCACAATTTAGGCCAAAATCACTTAAAATGCACTAAATGGTTTGAGTTTGTCATTTACAAGTGCCAATTTAGGCTAATGTATCCCTAAATGGGGCAATGCATTTTATGTGATTATTAACTTTTCTTAAATCATTTCAAGTGAAAATGATGAAAATGCATTTTGGTGATGTGGATCACTCTTTTCTTCTAATTTAGAAGCACATGATACATGCATGTGTTATTTTATGTCAACAACGTCCTAAATGAGATGATGGTCTATACATAAATAACATCACCTTCTAATTCCTCTCCATTCAAATTATGACCTAGTAATATGACTTTCTAACCAATTTTATTAATAGAGTGCAATCGATTTCCAAATAATTGCTTAAATTTTGATTAATCTTACTTATGCAAATTAAACCAAATTATCATCTTAAGTAATAATTCCATGGAATTTATTGAATATTTATTTATTGGAAATTGATCCTTATTATCTTCATCATCAAATGAGGTTATTTATGGGGTGGCATCCATAATCTATAAATGCAACAAATATTAGGATTATGGCCTCCTATGCCTCTTTAATACCCCATCCTTCTAAATATTTGAGTGTATTTATGCATATTATTTACATAATTAGATTAATTCATGACCAACATATTGATCTCAATATGGATGATCATGGTTGATCCTGATCAATTTGGAAAATCAATAAATAAGAGGGATAAAACCACTTTGGTTAAGCTTCATTTGTGTAAAATTATTATGTCAAATTCTCTCCACAAGCCATTTTTTGAGTGGTGTTTATTATGCTTAATTTGCAATAGGATAGATTCATTGATAGGCATGACTTTGATTTCATATCATGAGCCTAGTTTTATTGGTGAGCAAGAGATGATGGAGGGGCTTTGCCTTACATCATTGTTGAATACTTGAGCACTAAATCAAGGGATAAATCATGTTTTGAGCCACATTTGGATAGCGGGATGCTCTTGAAAAGGTAATGTATGTGCTTTCTTTTATTTTCTCTAAATTATCATTGTGATTTCTTTCATTTACAAAACCCCATTTGAGTGAGTTGGCTTATCTTGTTATGTATTTATGAATTTTTCTTGATTTTCATGATTAATGATTGATCTAACCACATGTAATCCATCTCTACATATTGGCATGCCTAATGGGACTATGCATCCTATTAAACTAAGGAAGACACTTTGTCAATCTTAGAAAATATAAAAAGTGTCTCAAAATCCTTAAAATCAAGTTTATAGCTTCATTTTCTTATGTTTTTTATTGATACAAAATTCACACAATGACCAATGTCAATTCTATATAGCTGAAATCAGTCTAGTCTAACTGACAATAGTTAGGTTGTAGGGAAAAACATGGTTTAAAAATTGAATTTTTAGAGCTTTATTCAAAATTGTAGTTGTCATTTTGATTTTTTAAATGTTTGTCTAAACTTTATTTTTTTGATCTAGATATATTTTGGAGATTTTATTCTAACCTTGGGCTAAAATGTGTTTTTAATCAAAAATATTTTTTGCCTAAGGGTTTACAGGTGACCACTATTAATCATTTTTTTACTGGCATCAATTTTTGATGCAGGGCTAGTAGCCCAAAGGTCCATGTCAGCATATAATCTCTTGGGAGAAGGGGGGTTTAAAAAACCCTACTACTTCATGCACTTTAATTTTTATATTAACACTTAAAATCATCCCAAAAACACGTATATAGATGTATTTCAATAATATGAAGCAACCTTGTCATTTTAGGGCTTAAGATGATTTACTTAGTTGTATTTTGGTCTTTTCCTTTACTTGTTTAGTCTTTATTTGAGTCTAAAACTTGTTTTTAAATAACACATCATAACCAAACACATTTATTGTCAACCATTTCTTAAACAAGGAGGTATTACACTAGTTAAATCCAAATCATGTTTTCCTTGTTCAAAATCCTCATTATAACAATTATGTTTGTATTATCTAAATAATGTAGTTATGCTACCCATTTGAGTCTAAATCATTTTCCAAAAATATTTAAGTCCGTCATTGATAATTAAAATTCATAATTTCACCTTTATAAGTTCTAAACCAAGGTGTTAATCAGATTTTCTATTTACACTTGTTTTGATTTAACTTAGGTTCAATTTCCCATTTGAATTGAAGGCCATTTTTAGACTCATCATCATCTGATCATTATGAACTTAGGTCATTGAGCATGTCACTTACACTCTAATTTATAGAACACATTTTATTCTACCTCCTATTACCATGTAGTAGCATTGTGTTGCCCAATTGTTCTTAGTTTTAAACTTAGGAATTCTTGCATGATTTCACATCTTGAGTTTCTTAGTTTAGATTATCACCTTCCTAATCCAAAAGTATTTATTCTAATTTTATAGTATCAACTCATTGAAGTCAAACTTGATTTTAAAATATTGGCATATCTCTCAACCTACATTTAATGTACTAATTTACACTTAGGTCTTTGAGTTATCATACCCTCTTCTAAATTATACAATTTTAATGTACCAAGGTTGAGTAATTTCATGAACACATTCTTATAATTATGTGGTACTATCCTACCTCTTTTTTATTATAGTCTCTTTATTTCCTTGTGATTTATCTATAAAATATAAAAACACACCTTATTAACATTTGAAAAATATTTTCCAAATCTTTCCAAACATAGAGAATATTTTTTTAGAAATGACTCAAAGGTACACTCATAGTGAGGTCTATTAAGACCCTAAATATGAGGAGGATCAATTTTATGATGGTTAGGATAATCCTATGGTCTTTGAAGATGTTGGGTGAATATTTTATCGTCAACTAACTGATGATAAAATGGGGATATCAGCCACAGCATAGGGAGATTTACACCACAAAAAGTATGGGTTTACCAGATCTGGATGAAGTAAATCTCTCCTCTCATCAAGCGGAGGTTCCCTATAGATATTCATGCGCTATAAGCATATATATAATTAAGTAGAAAATAACACATGGGGGTGGTATAGCAGCATCTACTTCTCTTTTTTCAGAAGTAATGTATAAAGAACAAAAGGGGGAAATCCTGGCCTATCGCTAACAACACTCCTCTTCTTTTAGGAATGGCGTCAAACATAG
This sequence comes from Torreya grandis, assembly GCA_037957365.1. NCBI lineage: Eukaryota > Viridiplantae > Streptophyta > Pinopsida > Cupressales > Taxaceae > Torreya > Torreya grandis. The sequence continues at coordinate 1,465,655 of JARHVA010004295.1, forward strand.
AGCAAAAAATCATCTAAAGTGACGAGTTCAAAAGAACACTCACGTAAGCACAAATTCTTCCATAGTCTCCTTCACCGGTTCGAAACAAGTACAACCATAGAGTAAAGTAAAGCACAAAGTCTTCAACTAAAACTACAAAAGATAACTGAATCTTAAAGATAAAAGTAGCACAAAGTCTATCTTCTACCCTCTAGAAGTGCCCTTAGATAATATAAACACACCCACTTTGCTTATTAAATTAGATGAATAAGATATTACCAAGAAAAAGGACATAAGAACTACTTCTTAAATAACACAGACAATCCCAACACAAAGTTTGAAATAACTTGTTTCTCATTCATTCAATAAAATATGATTTACAAATTTGAGCACAAAGTCTCAAAAGTTGCTTCAATTTTAGCAGAGTATTTGCTATTAATTTTCTAAGATCCGATTTACAAATGAGGTCTCCACTATATATAGGGAGAAAATCCTAAAAAATAGAAAATAATAAAATATACAAAATATCTTGGTCAAAGATGACTCATCTTTGACTTTTAGATATTTTTCCAAACTTTTTACATGTAATTACATTTTTCAAAACTGCATGCACTTTGCACAAAATAGAAGTGCATAAGGATAAAAGAAGAAAGAAGGAGAGAGAATCAATTTTTACCACCGGACTTTTTCAGATGAGTATCGTACATTGCGATAGATGCTTGAATTCCTATGCAGTCTGGCACAACTGCGTTCTTGGAGATGATTCTTGCTCTGATCAATGCATCTTTCAATGTTGTGATGGCTTTAGCATGGCCAGTTAACTTGGATTTCAGATTCTCCAAAGTTAACTGAGCATCTAGAATGCTGTCCACTGAAGACAATGAGAAGGATTTTTTTTCAAAATCATTCCGAATCATCTCCTTAAAACTCTGAATCATCTCTTTTGCTAAAAATCACTGATGGTCCTTAGAGGTCAAGTTTCATGGCAGCTCTTCTAACTTATTTAGCAGGCTCAAGTCACTCTTCTCACTAGCTTCCCTGAAAGTTTTAAGATCATCAATTAAGTCTTTGAGTACCTGGATTCTAAAGACCAGTGACTCCTTGATCTCAACATAGGAGTCTTTGTTGGAGATGACACCGGTAGATATCAGGGTGCTCTTCTTGAGATCCTTCATTTCTTTCCATTTGCTAAGATCTTTCTCCAAGCTATCAATTTCTTGAGAGATATGGGAGACAAAATCATCTACTTGTGCTTTCACTTTTTTCATTTTACCTATCTTTTCTGCCACCTCTGACAACAAAGAAACTCTCTGAATATGCATCCTTTCGATATAGTCCTCCAAGACTTTTCCCTTTAAATAAGTCTTTTCTGCCTTTTGAATGACTGAGTCATCCACTGAGAAGGCCTCTAGAGTTGCTGTTTCAGGAGGAAGAGTGAACCTTTTGATCACTGCTGTCAGATGTTCTATTATGGCTTTGTAATAATCTTTCATCTCCTTTTTTCTGTCAAATTTTTGGACCATAATGTCCATGGCAGCCTGAAGATCGCTTTTCACACCTTCATGAGTAACTTTGCTGAGTTCAACACAAGAAATGGAATAGCTACTCATCTCAAAACTCTCAAGGGTTACGTCTTGTGGGGGGCCTAGCCATTTCCAAAAAAAAATTCCCTTTCTCTTCGACTAATTTGGAGAGAATTCTTGGCCTCTTCAGAGCCTTTGCTTTCACCAGCACTAACTTACCAAAGTTGAACTCATTTGGGGAGATGGCCATCTTCTTCCTTTTTGGCATGAAAGCAGACATCTAAGGTGGGAGAGAAGTACCTGTTGTGGCAATGGTTGTCTCTGTTGGTGTTACTATAGAAGCTTCCACATTGCTAGTAGTGACAGTAGTTGCAGTTGGAGTAACTGGCGAAACTGCACCAACTACTAATTTTGGCTCAAGTGTAGGGCTTGTTGGCAAGTTGAAAGAAGGAGATGACATACTTGGAATGGATCTAGAAGAGCGAGGGGAACCTCTGGAAGGACCCTGAGGATCGCCAAATACAATCCTAGAAAGAGAAGCGGCTCCAGAAGAGGGAAAACTGATTGGGGAGATAGGAGAAATGGGCACCACAGGATATTGAGGGGGAGAAGGAGAGGTGCTCTAAATCAGTTGTGCTTGTTCCTGTGAGAGTGGAGACCCAACACTTGGTTGATCTGAAGGTTGATCCTCTATCTCCATGGGCTAAGCTGCCTGTGCCTCGGGGCTTTGTTCTTTGGTTCCTTTGGCTGCTGTTTCAGGCCCCTATATAGTCTTAGGCTTCTTGGACACAAAGATGATCTTAGGCTTGTGAGGCCTAGAGGGAGAAGGAATGTCACCTTTGTTTTTAGTTCTGTTCTCTGCTTTCCTCTTCAATTCTACTTGGTATTCAGCCTCTGATCCTATAATAAATTCCCTCAAGGTGATCCCTTTGGCTGCTAACCAATCATTGGTGTTAGCCAATATTGGTTCAAATTTTTTTCTCAAAGAAGTTAGCTCCTTCTAAGACCACTGAATTGGAGGAAGAGGGGAACCAACAACCTTTTCTGCCAAATACCTGCTATTTATGATGTTCCCATCATCGATTAGACTAGCAGGGATCTCTGCAAGCCTGAGATATTCTATCTGCTCCAGTGTTAAATGGCAATAGTCCATTTTCCTTATCTCTTCAACCGTCCTTAGGTCCACCCAGATATCCTCAATCATGGATTCATGAAACTGAGTTTTTCTTCTGATCTTTTCCTTGACTCCCCTATAGTCAAATTTCTCCCATCTCTTGAATGGATTGATAGTAACCATCTGCATTTCTGTTTCCATGACCTTGGCTTTGGTTGATGTAGCAACTAAAAACCTATCAATCTGGATTAGAAACTTGAAACTGGGTCTCTTAAGTTCCATTTGTTTAGTATGCATGATAGCCAGTTGTCGGCAAAGCTCCATTAGAACTAACTTGTTTGAAGGGAATTTAGGGAGCATATAAGGGTATCCTTGGTAAAAACCAACCCAAAGATAACAAAAAGTAGGGAACTGGAGGAACATGCAGCCATAACCATTTACTACTACCCATGACTCGTCTGATATTCTCTTCTGCTCAAGTTAAGGATCGAAGAGACACAAAAATAGAGCAAAGAATGCATCATTTACTCATTTGAAATGACGTGTTGACCCCTAAAGCATCAGCTGGAGATAATATGAATAGACCGGGGTGGTCTTTCTATCTCCTCCTGTGGTCAATCTCGAGAAAGACCGCATCGCAGTAGCTATATAAACCAGGTACGAAGTCATGTAGAACTTGAAGGAAGTCTGTACCTTGGTCAACTATTCGTGAATGGTATTGTTGATTTGTTCTCCCCAAAAGATACTTTGCTTGCCCTAGAGGATGATCTTAATGAATGGGTACATCCATTCATGGAACTGTGAAGAAGACGGGAGGCCCCATACTCTGTTGAAAAGGGTGATCAAGTCACCAACTTCTTCGACGAAGTCACTCCTCAGGAAGTTCTTTGACCATTTGGAGAGGTCGGTCCTGGGGGTCTTTAGCCACTTGTAACTGATTACTTTCTTTTCCCTCTCAGGGTCTTTGTCATACTCTTTTTTTGCATTCACGAAGTTGATTTGGGTTACTTCGGTGGCTGGAGGACACAAGAAAACTTTGTCGATAAAATTGGGGTCCAATCAAATTATCATGTTGTCACTGGCATCTGAAACCAATTTGGTCTCTTTGTTGTAGAAATGTGTGCACTGGAGGATGAACTCAGCATGATGTGTAGCTACCAAAAATGTAGCCACCAAGTGGATGTTGCTCTCAATGATCCTCTTTATCCCAGTGCTGGGATTTGTCGCCTTTGTTCATGCTAGGAACTCAGCCATGTCCACGTGGCCGATCTTGGTGTCTTGAATGTCATCGACATTCAAGGAGACTGATGTGGGTGAGAAGATGCCCTGGTATTTATATTTCATGCTTTTTGCCTTTTTGGGAGATGCTTCCATCATGGAGAATGATCCTGACTGGATGGAAGTAGATGTGTAAGAGTTCGCTGAAGGTGCTGCAGTCATGATCAAAGATGAGAGGAGAGTGGATGAGAGAGGAAAAGCACAATTTAAGTGATATTGGTTATTGGGGGTCACTTAAATAGGCCAGGTCTAGAGAAAGAGTGAAAAATGAGGAAGAAAAGGTATGAAAGGGACAACTCAGAAAAATTTACGAGAAGCGAAAATGGAGGAAAAAAATGTAGGGGGAGCAAAAATTGCCGCCTCTACAAAAAGTTGGAAAAGGAAGTAATGGCAGCGAAAATCACCGCCCTTGTAGTTGGAAGGAAAACCTATAGGGGTGGAAATTTTCACCGCCCTTGCAGGCACAAAAAAAAAGCCAGGGGCGATGAATTTTGCTGCCCTTGCATGGAGATTAAACACACGTGCAGGGGCGGCGATAATCACCACCCTTGCACAGATTTTAAACATATGTGCAGGGGCAGTGATAATCACCACCCTTGCACAGAGAAGGGGGAAGAGCAGGGATGCGGGCAAGAATGCAGGCAGTAAAATTCACCGCCCGTGTGAGGTTCAAAAATGGAAGCCCACGGGCAAAGAGGGATAAAAACGATCTTACGATGAGGAAAAAAAAGGGGGCACGTGGCCAAGAATGCAGGAGGGAGGAAGAATAAAATAAACAAAATCAAAAACCAACTAACACTTAAGCTAAAATAGAAAGAGAAAAAAAAGAAATAAATGCAAAAAACAAACCCAACCTAAGAAATTACACGCACCACGAGGTTGAATCTATGAATACATGCTTCAAATCATCAACTGGGGTGCTCAAGTGCAAGAGTTAGGAGGAGAGGAGTAAGCATTGAGGAGAATGAGGCTCAAATCAGATTATATGAGGTAAAAAACCCACCCCAATAACCCAGCGTGCGTGGCCATTAATGCCGCGCATAGAAATTGAGATGTGCAAGGGCGGTAATTTTTGCCACCCTTGCATGTCTTGGTTTATCTTGTAGGGGTGGTGATTTTTACCGCCCTTGCATGCCAAGGAGCAGGGGCAGCAAATTTTTCCGCCCTTGCCAAAAAAAAGTGTAATGACAGCAAAAAATACCGCCTCTACAGGGAAAATGAAAGAAAAGACTAACTCCAGAAGGAGAGTCTGGGAGAGGGAAAACTTGGCTGGGATGAGATGGTAACCAATTTCACGTTTCGAGGCCAAGGTGAAAACGAATTTTGAAATTCGTCTCAAAAAATAAACTTAGAGAGATGAAAGATAAAATGGACAAGTTTTGTAGGGGGTTGTTCCCAAAAATGAGCTAAGCTGATTTTGGAAATAACAGTTGGCTCCTGTTGGGGAACTTTCGTTTAATCGAATTGATTAGCAGGAGTAGAAACCAATCTCTAAGTGCCTTCATCCCAGCCATTAGGCTACAGAGTCAAGAAAAAAATAGAATAAAAATAGACAAAACATAAAAACTACACATATATACAAACGGATTCATCTGAGCTTCAAGGATTAAACAGCTTGAGATGCTGTCCATTGTGAGGTAGTGTAAATGGTGTTCCATCTTTGTATTCTAGAAAGAAGCTGGCCTCACCACAGAGCTGTCGAATGGTGAACGGGCCTCTTCACAAAGAGTCAAATTTGTCGTGCATCCCTTTTGGTTCTCTCCTCTTGTCCCATAACAAGACTTGATCTCTGACTTGGAATTCACGCACTCTAGCTCTCTTATCAAAAAATGCTTTCACCCGGTCTTGATGTTCCTTGATTCGATCCACTATCATAACTCATTGTTCATTCAGCTCAGTCAGACACATGATCTATTTGTCAACTGAGCTTTCAAAGGTTGAGTCTTCGATTGGTTTGGTTAATCTGAGTGCTGGTAGTTCAAGGGTGATGGGAATTTTGGCATTCAATCCATACAAAAGCTAGAAAGGGGACATACCTGTAGCCTTTTTGGGTGTTATTCTATCCGCCCATAAGGCATCATACAATGTTTTGTGCCACGTTCTCTAATTGTCATCCACCAACTTCCTGATAATGGTGACTAGGTTCTTATTACTCGATTCTGCTTGTCCATTTCCTTGAGGGAAATAATCTGAAGTGTGGGATAAGGTAATCCCATAATGGAAACAAAATTGAGTAACTTCATGCGATGAAAAATAGGCCGCATTATCTATTATGATCTTTAGTGGAACCCCAAACTGGGAGATGATGTTTTCTTTGAGAAAGCTGCATACCACTTCAGACATAGCGTGTTTAGCTGGGATGGCCTTCACCCACTTGGTAAAGTAATTTGTTGCAGTGAGGACATAATCATGTCCATCACTTGAAGATGGGTTGACTACTCCAATGAAGTCAATACCCCACTGTTGAAATGGTTCTTCAATCACAACCGGCTTGAGGGGCAAAGCAAGTAGCTTAGGCTTTTCAACGAATTGCTGACATAATTCACACCTATGCACCCATTTGTAGGCATCTTGAAAAAGTGTGGGCTAGTAGTACCTTGCTCACAGAATTTTGTGTGCCATCACTGGTGTAGAGAAATGTCCTCTATAGGCCAAATTGTGGAAAGATTCTAAGAGTCTTTCTTGTTGAGCTTTGTCAATACAACGAAGAAATGCCCCGTCCAAGTTTCTCATGTAAAGACCATTATCCCACAGAACATAACCAACTGCTTTCAATTTAACATTCCATTTTTATTTAAAAGAAAGATGAGCGGGACACTCTCCATATGTCAGAAAATGAGCAATGTTAGAATACCACTCATCAGTAGTGGTGACAAAGAGAACCGTGGGCACGCTTTTGATCTCTTCTTCTTCACTTTCTACTTCATCTAGAATGTTGTTGGCAATCAATTGGCAGAGACCCCTTCCTCGTACAATCTTGGTTGGTTTGATGTCCAGATCAAACTCCTAAGTTTTAGCAATCTAGTTACCTCTCTTTGTACTGAATTCTTGCTGAGTCAAAATGGATTTTACTATTGTATCTAGTACGAGAACTTCACTGTGAGAATTCAAGATATAGAACCTGAAATGCTTGATAGCTTTGACCATGGCGTATGCATGCTTCTCCATAAAGGAATATTTTAGCTCATGATCTTTGAGTGGACAGCTCATGAATGAGATAAGAGATTTTGCACCTTCGAGATTCTACTAAACCAAAATAGCTGATAGTGTATGCTCAGAGGCATTACTATATATTTTGAAATCTTTAGTATAATCTGGATAGACCAAGACTGGTGCATGGGTGATTGCTTCTTTAATCTCTTTGAATGCTGACATACCCTCAACAGTCCACCTAAACGTAGCATTGGCCTTCATCATGTTAACAATATGACAGGTTTTCTCAGCAAACTCAGGAATAAACCTTCTGAGGAAATTCACCTTTTCAAAGAAAGAGTGAACTGTGGTCTTGCTGGTAGGCAGAGTAAATTCCTAGATGGACTTGACTCTTTTTGAATCAATTCTGATACCTTCTCGGGACATGATGTCTGAGAAGTTTCCCTTCAGTTACTCTAAAAATGGATTTCTTTGGGTTCAAAGAGATACTATTTTGATGGTAGCATTCCAGTACCTTTTGCAAATGGTGAACATGCTAAGAATGATGTTTTGAAAAAACTATCAGATCATCCAAGTATACTACAATGAATTTTCCCATCTCATCTTTGAAAGCAAGATCCATTGCCCTTTGAAAAGTGGCACCTGCATTTATCAGGCCAAAAGGCATCCTTTGATAAGCGAATGTGCCCCAAGGTGTGGTGAACACTGTCTTGTGCTGATCTGCTTTGCTGACTTTAACTTGATTGTACCCCAAAAAACCATCTAGAATTGATAACATTTTTGAACCTGTTACCATCTGTAGAACTTGATCCATGATAGGAAGGGGGTAGTTATCTTTTAAGGACAACTGATTCAAGTTCTTAAAATCCACATAGATTCAAATTTCACCATTTTTCTTTTTGATGGGTACTATGTTAGCAATCCATGTTGAGTGATGGATTGGAATAATTATCCAGGCATCCAGCATCTTTTGTATCTCAGCTAAAATAGTACCTGAGATTTTTGGATTATATTGCCTAGATTTCTGTTTGTAAGGTACAGAGTTGGCTTTCAGGGGAATGTCATGACGAATGTCATTTAGCTTGAGAGATTTCAAGTCATCGTAGGAATAGGCCAACACATCCATATACTGGCAGAGTAGACTAGCAAGCTCAAACCTTTTTTTGGAAGTGCATCATTTCCCAATGTTTACCATCTTAGGATCACGCTTGGTTCCCAAGTTGACTTGATCAAAATCTTGGGAAGAATTTGAATCTATTCATTGTTATTTGACAAACCTGTCATGGTTATCAAACAACTTCTCTAGAGAAACTAGACCTTTGTGAATTTTATTTCCCCTGAGTTGTAGGAAATCTTCACCTATATTGGCCTAGGTTTTATGGGATGTCCCACACCCCTGGGGTTTACTACCTTCAAAATGTAGTTGTTCAAAACTATCCTTTTGCTCCAAAAAGGCGATGATTTGATCATCATTGTTAAACACTTGCCAGTGGCTGGCATTATCTAGTACACTTGGTCGAAACACCAATTCAATAGTATATTTATCTCCCTTAAAATCTAGGTGAGGAACTAGGAGGGTGGCAGAGACAGCTAATGCATCTGCTCCATCATTGAATTCCCTCGAAACGGTAGAGATGTTGAAGGCATCAAAATTTTCAATCTGATCTCAGACCAGGTTGCGATAATGGCACAACCGCTCATTCTTGGTTTGATAGAGGTTTCTCACCTGACAGACTATCAACTCAACATCTCCTTTAGCATGGAGTTCCCTAATGCCCCTTTCTCTGGCTACCTATAGTTTGAGCAATAGAGATTCATATTCAGCCATGTTGTTAGTATTGTTCAATTGAAATTTGTAGGACAAAGGAATAATCTCTCCCTGAGGGGATACCAACACAACTCTGGCTCCCGACCCAGTAGAAGAGAAGCTACCATCAAACTCTAAGGTCCACACTTCATTAGATACTGCTTTTTCCACAAAAACTTTTTTGTTTCGAGGGAGGGGTTCTTCCACGTGTTCATTTTGTTTTGGTACTTTACCCTTTGCATCAACTGAAAACAAATCTAAGTCATCACTTGTAGGATTTTCACTAGATGCATCATTGATCGCATCTGTAGACAAGAAATAATTGCCCATGCCTGAAGACTCAAATAAAATTTGAGCTTTAGGTGATGCAGAATGGGTAACTACATACCTGGCCTCTTTTTCAGAAAGCAACTTCTTCATGACGCCTTGAATTGGAATTCTTGCTTCTGATAGGTCCATGCTTAGCTCACCTCCAACATCTTTATAGAAATTTCATCTGAGTAGGATGTCGTAAGATGCTGGAACATCGGCTACTAAAACTGTCATTTTTATCCACTTTTTTAGAAAAGCCGCAAAGGCATATTAAGCGTCTTTTATTTGACTAGGGAGAGGAACTTGCTTGTTTTCCATGGAAAAACACCTCCTAAAAGTTTTGGTTAAAGTCAAGCTGAGGGAATCCGCCACTTTCGCGAGCATGACATTATCTGAAGCTCTAGAGTCTATAATACAATTACTCAGTTTGTAGCCATTTATAAGTAGGGAAACATAGAAAGGTTCTATTTTCTTGGGAGCGATAGGAGGAGTCACAACAAGATTGTTTTGGATCGGTCGGTCTTTAGCGAGATCAGGGACAACCTTAAAAGAGTCTTGTCCTACAGTGACGGCTTTGTTTTATACATATTCTGCCAATCTATCGAACTGTTCTGGGTTAGCTCACAAATATTCAACCTCTATCATTTGAATTTTAGTCTTTCTAACATGACCAATTATATCAAATAATTGAAAAAAACTTGCAATAGAGGAAGAGAGTCCATCATCAGGGGCTTTGACAGGTGTGGCACTGGTCTGAGTAGTAGAAGTGGAGGATATTGGGTGATTGGGAGTACTTACTTTTTTATGGGTTACTTGATCTTTTGATTGTGGAGGCAATGGAGTCCCACATTTGGCAATGGAAACTGTTTGTTAGGGTTCTTCATTGGCCTTTCCTTCATCAGTTTGTGAAGCTGACTGATTTTGAGATCTGGTAAAAATAGCGTAGGCTCCCTCCAAATCCTCCCCTTTACTTCCAGCTTCATCTTGGTAATCCAGGAAGCTGATATTAGAGTCACCAGCTAATTCCTCTTCTTACTCATCAAAGAGATTAGCATTTTCTTGTTGATCTAACTGAGGTTGAAAAGAGTTGTCGTGCTCAGCTTCCAGGTAACCGAATGCTGAATTGGTAGGTGATGCTTCAATGGCTAATCTCCTTGAAGGGGGAGGTAGGCGGTTGGATTGCCCTTGGTTCTGGGCAGCATTACCCTGATATTGCTGATTCTAGAATGTTCTCCTAGGTGCATCTCGATAGGTAGGAGAAGACGTACCTTGGGCTATTTGTCTCTTCAAATCTATCAGTTTATTCATTAATTTTTGCACCATAGGGTCTGTAGTGCCCGTGGAAGAGCTTTCAGTAGATGAAGAGAATTTATTTTTACTAGAATCTTTTCTAATCTTACCTGCTAGGATAAGATCATCTTCAATCTCAATGGCTAAACTTTGAGCCAAGGCTAGGTCCATAGGGCTAGATTGCCTCAATAGGAAACTTACTTCGAGAAGGTGTGAGTTGATGAAAAAGCACTTGAAATTTTCTTGCATGGGCTGAGCCACAGTCAAAATTCGGTTCCTCAACTTGTTGAATTTAGCTATGAAATCCCTCATGGGTTCTTGGGATTCTTTCTTCAATTGTGTTAGCTATGCCAACAAAGTGTGTGTATCTTCAGTGGGTTTAAATCTAGCTTCAAATTTGGACTTGAGCGTATCCCAGTCTGTTACTGACCTGGCCTACAAGTGATAGAACCAATCCACGGCAGCTCCTTGTAAATTTTCCACAAAAAGTCTCACTGCTACATCTTCAAATTCAACACCAATTACGCCGCATGCTATGGAGAAAGTGGCAATATGATCGTTAGGATGAACCTTCCCATCACCAAAAAACTTAGGAAATTTTTTCCTAAAACTACGAGGTAGTTCATGCAGAGGTGGGGTCAAGTTAAGAGGGCCTAAGGAATTACCCCACAAGCCTTAAGCCATTATGATAGGAAGATTAAATGGTGAGATAACAAACCTTGGTGGAGTATTTATAGGCAGACAGTGATTAACAATAGGAAAAGAAGTTCTACCTTGCGTTGGTGACCTGACAAGGCTAGAAGGAAAACTCCTAGACCGTTGAAGAGAAGTTGATGGAGGGAACAGATCAAAATTACTCTATTGTGCCAACTCAAACACAGGGTCAACAACACCCTTAGATATTTGGCTTCTTGTGTAGCGTGGAGTTGCCAGATTTTAAAAATAAAAAGGGACCGAAATGGCTTCAATTTGAAGCTTGAGGCTTCAAAATGCACATTCTTTCCAACGGCTCTGGTTTTGCAGACCAGGTAATGCAATGGAGGTAGATGGTAAGGCTATAATGATAATGAGTAAGACATGGAACGGAGTCGCCAAACTATGCAATGGATAAGGGTAGGGACTACTTCAATCTGAAACTTGAGGTTTCAAACTGCACATTCGATTCCCCAACAGTCGCCAAAAACTGTTGGGTGAATATTTTATTGTCAACTAACTGATGACAAAATGGGGATATCAGCCACAACATAGGGAGATTTACACCACAAAAAGTATGAGTTTACCAGATCTGGATGAATTAAATCTCTCCTCTCATCAAGGGGAGGTTCCTTATAGATAGTCATGCGCTATAAGCATATATATAATTAAGCAAAAAATAACACATGGAGGTGGTATAGCAGCATCTACTTCTCTTTTTTCAGAAGTAATGTATAAAGAACAAAAGGGGGAAATCCTAGCCTATCACTAACAACACTCCTCTTCTTTCAAGAATGGCATCAAACATGGAGCAGAAAATCACCTGAAGTGATGAAGTTCACAAGAAAACTCACGTAAGCACAAAGTCTTCCATAGTCTCCTTCACCAGTTTGGAACAAGTACAATCGTAGAGTAAAGTAAAGCACAAAGTTTTCACCTGAAACTACAAAAGATAACTGAATCTTAAAGATAAAAGCAGCATAAAGTCTATCTTCTACCCTCTAGAAGTGCCCTTAGATAATATAAACACCCCCACTTTGCTTATTAAATTAGATGAATAAGATATTACCAAGAAAAAGGACATAAGAACTACTTCCTAAATAACACAGACAATCTCAACACAAAGTCTGAAATAACCTGTTTCTTATTCATTCAACAAAATATGATTTATAAATTTGAGCACAAAGTCTCAAAAGTTACTTCAATTTCAGTAGAGTATTTGCTATTAATTTTCTAAGATCCGATTTACAAATGAGGTCTCCACTATATATAGGGAGAAAATCCTCAAAAATAGAAAATAATAAAATATACAAAATATCTTGGTCAAAGATTACTCATCTTTGACTTTTAGATATTTTTTTGAACTTTTTACATGTAATTACATTTTTCAAAATAGCATGCACTTTGCACAAAATAGAAGTGCATAAGGATAGAAGAAGAAAGAAGGAGAGAGAATCAATTCTTGCCGTCGAACTTTTTTAGATGAGCATCGTACATTACGATAGATGCATGAATTCCTATGCAGTCTAGCACAACTACATTTTTGGAGACAATTCTTGCTCTGATCAATGCATCCTTCAATGCTGTGATGGCTTTAGCATGGCCAGTTAACCTAGATTTTAGATTCTCCAAAGTTAATTGAGCATCTATAATGCTATCCACCGAAGACATTGAGAAGGATTTTTCTTCAAAATCATTCTGAATCATCTCCTTGAAACTCTGAATCATCTCTTCTGCCAGAAGGAACTGATGGTCCTTAGAGGTCAAGTTGCATGGCAGCTCTTCTAACTTATTTAGTAGGCTTAGGTCACTCTTCTCACTAGCTTCCCTGAAAGCTTTAAGATCATCAATTATGTCTTTGAGTACGTGGATTCCGAAGACCAGTGACTCCTTGATCTCAACATAGGAGTCTTTGTTGGAGATGACACCGATAGATATCAGGGTGCTCTTCTTGAGATCCTTCATTTTTTTCCAGTTGCTGAGATCTTTCTCCAAGCTATCAATTTCTTGAGAGATATGGGAGACAAAATCATCTACCTGTGCTTTCATTTTCTTCATTTTACCTGTCTTTTCTACCACCTCTGACAGCAAAGAAACTCCCTGAGTATGCATCCTTTCGATATAGTCCTCCAAGACTTTTCCCTTTAAATAAGTCTTTTTTGCCTTTTGAATGACTAAGTCATCCACTGAGAAGGCCTCTGGAGTTACTACTTTAGGAGGAAGAGTGAACCTTTTGATCACTATTGTCCACTATTTTGTTCTGGATTTATAATAATCTTTCATCTCCTTTTCTCTATCAAATTTTTGGACCATAATGTCCATGGCAGCCTGAAGATCACTTTTCGCACCTTCATGAGTAAATTTGCCGAGTTCAACATGAGAAATAGAATAGCTACTCATCTCAAAACCCTCAAGGGTTGCGTCTTGTGGGGGGCCTGGCCATTTCTAGAAATTTTTGCCCTTTCTCTTCGACTAATTTGGAGAGAATTCTTGGCCTCTTCGGAGCCTTTGCTTTCACCGGCACTAACTTGCCAAAGTCAAACTCATCTGAGGAGATGGCCATCTTCTTCCTTTTTGGCATGAAAGCAGACATCCAAGGTGAGAGAGAAGTACCTATTGTGGCAATGGTTGTCTCTGCTGGTGTTACTATAGTAGCTTCCACACTACTAGTGGTGACAGTAGTTGTAGTTGGAGTAACTAGTGAAACTGCACCAACTACTAATTCTAGCTCAGGTGCAGGGCTTGCTGGCAAGTTGAAAGAAGGAGATGATAGACTTGGAATGGATCCAAAAGAGCGAGGGGAACCTCTGGAAGGACCCTGAGGATTGCCAAATATAACCTTGGAAGGAGAAGTACCTCTAGAAGAGGGAACATTGATTGGGGAGATAGGAGAAAAGGGCACCACAAGAGATTGAGGGGGAGAAGGAGAGGTGCTCTGAATCGGCTGCGCTTGTTCCTGTGAGAGTGGAGACCCAACACTTGGTTGTTTTGAAGGTTGATCCTCTGTCTCCATGGGCTGAGCTACCTATGCCTTGGGGCTTTGTTCTTTGGTTCCTTCAGCTGCTGTTTCAGGCCCCTGTGCAGTGTTAGGCTTCTTAGACACAAAGATGATCCTAGGCTTGTGAGGCCTAGAGGGAGAAGGAACGTCACCTTTGTTTTTAGTTCTATTCTCCACTTTCCTCTTCAATTTTGATTGATATTCAGCCTCTGATCCTAAATTCCCTCAAGGTGATCCCTTTGGCTACTAACCAATCATTGGTGTTAGCCAATATTGGTTCAAATCTTTTTCTCAAAGAAGTTAGCTCCTTCTAAGACCACTGAATTGGAGGAAGAGGGGAACCAACAACCTTTTCTACCAGATACCTACTATTTATGATGTTCCCATCATCGATTAGACCAGCAGGGATCTCTGCAAGCCTGAGATATTCTATCTGCTCCAGTGTTAAATAGTAATAGTCCATTTTCCTTATCTCTTTTGCCATCCTTAGGTCCACCCAGATATCCTCAATCATGGGTTCGTGGAACTGAGTTTTTCTTCTAATCTTTTCCTTGACTCCCCTGTAGTCAAATTTCTCCCGTCTCTTGAATGGCTTGATAGTAACCATCTGTATTTCTATTTCCATGACCTTGGCTTTAGTTGATGTAGCAACTGAAAGCCTGCCAATCTGGATTGAAAACTTGAAATCAGGTCTCTTAAGTTCCATCTGTTTAGTATGCACGACAGCGAGTTGTTGGTAAAGCTCCATTAGAACTAACTTGTCTGAAGGGAATTTGGGGAGCATATAAGGGTATCCTTGGTAAAAACCAACCCAAAGATAACAAAAATTAGGGAACTGGAGGAACATGCAGCCATAACCGTTTACTACTACCCAGGCCTCGTCTGATATTCTCTTTTGCTCAGGTTGAGGATCAAAGAGACACAAAAACATGGCAAAAAATGCATCATTTACTCATTTAAAATGACGTGTTGACCCCTAAAGCATTAGTTGGGGATAATATGAATAGACCGGGGTGGTCTTTCTATCTCCTCCTATAGTCAATCCCAAGAAAAACTGCATCGCAGCAGCTATATAGACCAGGTACAAAGTCATGTAGAACTTGAAAGAAGTCTGTACCTTGGTCAACTATTCGTGAATGACATTGTTGATTTGTTCTCCCCAAAAGATAGTTTGCTTGCCCTAGAGGATGATCTTAATGAATGGGTACATCCATTCATGGAACTGTGAAGAAGACAGGAGGCCCCATACTCTGCTGAGAAGGGTGATCAAGTCACCAACTTCTTCGATGAAGTCACTCATTGGGAAGTTCTTTGGCCATCTGGAGAGGCCAGTCTTGGGGGTCTTCAGCCACTTGTAATTAATTACTTTCTTTGCTCTCTCAGGGTCTTTTTCGTACTCTTTTTGTGCATTCATGAAGTTGATTTGGGTTACTTCGGTGGCTGGAGGACACAAGAAAACTTTTTCGATAAAATTGGGGTCCAATCAAATTATCATGTTACCACTTGCATCTAAAACCAATCTGGTCTCTTTGTTGTAGAAATGTGCGCACTAGAGGACAAACTCAGCATGATGTGCGACTACCAAAAAGGAGGCCACCCGGTGGATGTTTCTCTCAACAATCCTCTTTATCCCAGTGCTAGGATTTGTCACCTTTTTTCATGCTAGGAACTCAGCCATGTCCACGTGGTTGATCTCGATGTATCGAATGTCATCGACATTCGAGGAGACTGATGTGGGCAGGAAGACACCCTGGTACTTATATTTCATGTTTTTTGCCTTTTTGGGAGATGCTTCCATCATGGAGAATGATCCTGACTAGATGGGAGCAGATGTGTAGTTCACTGAAGGTGCTACAGTCATGATCAAAGATGAGAGGAGAATAGATGAGAGAGGAAAATCACAATTTAAGTGATATTGGTTATTGGGGGTCACTTAAATAGGCCAGGTCTAGAGAAGGAGTGAAAAATGAGGAAGAAAAGGTATGAAAGGGACAACTCAAAAAAATTTACGAGAAGCGAAAACGGAGGAAAAAAATGCAAGGGCAGCAAAAATCACTGCCTCTGCAAAAAGTTGGAAAAGGAAGTAAGGGTGGAGATTATAGTTGGAAGGAAAACCTGCAGGGGTGGCAATTTTTTCCACCCTTGCAGGCATGGAAAAAAAAAGGCAGGGGCGGTGAATTTCACCGCCCTTGCACGGAGATTAAACACAGGTGCAGGGGCGGCGATAATCACCACCCTTGCACAGATTTTAAACACACATGCAGGGGTGGCGATAATCACCACCCTTGCATGGAGAGGGGGGAAGAGCAGGGATGTGGGCAGAAAAATTTACCGCCTGTGTGAGGTTCAAAAATGGAAGCCCACGGGCAAAGAGGGATAAAAATGATCTTGCAGTGAGGAAAAAAAAGGGGGCACGTGGGCAAGAATGCGTAAGGGAGAAAGAATAAAATTAAAAAAAAATCAAAAACCAACTAACACTTAAGCTAAAATAAAAAGAGAAAAAAAAGAAATAAATGCAAAAAACAAACCCCACCTGAGAAATTACACGCACCACGAGGTTGAATCCGTGAATACGTGCTTCAAATCATCAACTGTAGTGCTCAAGTGCAAGAGGTAGGAGGAGAGGAGGAAGCAATGAGGATAATGAGGCTCAAATTAGATTATATGGGGTGAAAAACCCACCCCAACAACCTATCGTGTGTGGCCATTAATGCTGTGCATGAAAATCAAGACATGCAAGGGCAGCAATTTTTGCCGCCCTTGCATGTCTTGGTTCATCTTGCAGGTGTGGCGATTTTCACTGCCCTTGCATGCCAAGGAGTAGGGGTGGCAAATTTTTCTGCCCTTGCAAAAAAAATGCAATGGTGGCAAAAAATACTGCCTCTGCGGGGAAAATGAAAGAAAAGACTAACTTCAGAAGGAGAGTCTAGGAGAGGGAAAACTTGGCTGGGACGAGATGGTAACCACTTCCATGTTTTGAGGCCAAGGCGAAAATGAATTTTGAAATTCATCTTGAAAAATGAACTTAGAGAGATGAAAGATGAAACGGACAAGTTTCGTAGGGGGTTGTTCCCAAAAATGAGCTAAGCTGATTTTAGAAACAATAGAAGATATTCCCATTACTTTAGGATCTATAGAAGATTATTTGGAATACAAACCCCAAGAGGACAAATGTGAATCAATCCTAAGGTTTATTGAATCTAGTGCAAAATTGCCATTAGACATTCCTATGGAACAATTGCATAGAGTGGTTAGAGAAGGAGATCAACAATGAGAAAAATCCTTTGTGCATATTACAAAAACAAATGTTTTTTATTCTATTAAAGGGAAGGAAGTTATTGTAGAGTCAAAACCTAATGATCAATTTATTTTCACCAAGATCAAAAAGATAAGTCAACAATATGTAGACCAACTTATCATGAACTTGACATAATATTTAGTTGTTACTTCAATCCACAACAATGCTTCTAATGAACAAGGGAATGTGATTGAACCAATGCAAACTTTAGTTGAGAATGCAAAAATGATAGACCAAAATGTCTCAATCAAAAAACCTAACTCCCAAGAGGTTTTACAACATGCTTCGCTAGACATGGAACATACATTTTTCAATCATCAAGAACCTCTTATTCCTTTACAAAACCAAGGACAAAAACATTTAGTGCACATTTAATAAATTGTCCAATAAAATTTGTCTAGTTTATCTCAACCAACCTTTGGTGAATTGGTCATAGACTCCCTAAAATAAACAAAACATGTATAATTCAAGGTATCCAACTTTAGGTAATGTTAATCAACCTAGAAATAAGTAGCTCACTTACTCAACTCAAAGAGAGAGAAAAAACAAAGTTGTGGATCATAGGGTGTATATACTTAACAAATCTATGTAATAGGGGCACATATGACCTAAATAAAATTATTTTCCACCCATAAATTCACCAAACATGTAAGAGTGGAATTCTATGAAAGATATCATGTCATGATTAGAGATTGGAAATAAAATCAAGAAGTATAAATTTGATGAGATATGTCTATATCCATTCAATTTGATTATTCTCCAAGTCCCCTTTTTGCCTTATTTTGAGGCACCCAAATTTGAAAAATATAAAATAAAGGGTGACCCTCATGAACACATTTAGGTATTTTTTGTATTATTCCAAGAGGTAGCTTATAGTAGCATTTATTTATTTCATTTATTTCTATGAAGTTTAGTGAAACAGGCTTTAGATTAACTACTTAAGTTACCCAAAGGATCAGCTCAAAATTATAATGACCTATCTAAAAATTTCACCAACTACTTCTCATACAACATTGAGTATAAATTGACTATTGTTGACTTGTGCAAAGCCAAACAATGTGATGGAGAAAGCTTCATAGCATATCTATAGCAGTGGAGAGCACTAGCTAGTCGCTTTCAACATAATTTTTAGATAAAAATTTTGTTGACATTTTTTCATAGAAATTAGACCTTGAGGTGGTGTATAATATATGCCTCATTTGGGTAAACACATTTGAAGAGATTATACACAAGGGTGTGCAGATTGAGAAGGATTTTATTACAAAAGGCCTTGTCAAGATTTATTCATAGGGTCAAACATCAAATCAGACCCAATCTTCTAATAAAATTTTTACAACAATGAAACCTAAGAGCTTCAATAAGAATAGGAACATGGCTAGAAATGGTGTGACTGAATCAAGACATGTACAAATGGTGCAGGCCCTATTGGGTCCAAGTGTGCAATTAGCTCTACCTAATATACTAGCCAATTTATAAAGAGCTCCTCTAAGAAGGACATTTCACAATTAATTCAAAGTCTTTAACAAATTGGGAGAGCATGTTAAGGTAGTGTTTCAAAATTTCATAGCAACTAACCTGATTGTATGGCCTATACCGAGGCCATTTCTTGTAGATCAACCTAATCTAGATTGGTATCAAGAAAATGAATTTTTGTAACTTCCATCATGTGGTTGGTCATGGTGCTTATCATTGTGTCCAATTGTAACATCTAGTTATATATATGATCAAAAGTGGTGAATTTGAGATCAAACTTGCTCCACAAGACACTAATCAGTATATGGGAATCTAAAAAGATCCCTTTCCTTGACATAATAAACAACCACTAAGGATATAATTATTGGCAAAATCAGAATTGACATCAAGGTCAAAATTTTAATCAACATGATCATAATCAAGATCATAATACCCATGCTAACAAATTAGGTTACAAAAACATGCCTTATGACTATAAAAACATTATGGGATAGAATTTAACTAATCACAATGACACTATCACTATTAAATCATTTGAACCATCTCGTACTCCTTATTGTACTGGACCCATTATTATAGGGTTAATGCCCTTTCCCTCTAGTAATGTTTTATTGATTCTATGTAATTCTATTGCACCTCCATTTTCATGGGTTATTATTTCTAGACATCATCCTTCCTCTAATTATAAAGGCTCCTCATTGACTCAAAATTTCTCCAATGCAACTAGACACCCATGAGTCACCTTCAAAGGCATTTTGCATTCATATTATAATTATAATAACTCCTTTCCACCTTTAGATTATGTAATAATAACTAGATGCTCATGAGTTACCCTATAGGGCCCTTTGCCCTCTTCTTCCACTGAACCCAATGTGAACATTGTGCCTTTAGATACAAGGCTGAATATTATGCCAATTAAGACTAAACCATCTCATTCTACTTTTGAGAAACCTTATATTCTATCAGACCAATTGAGTAAAAACCCTATGTATATTTCCATTTAAGATCTATTACATACATATATATTCCATATAACTATTTTGAACAACCTTTTTCAATAATCCATTATTCCTAATGATATCAATTTTGAATAGTTCTAAATACTAGTAGGACATTTATCTTCATTTCAAAAACTCATTTTTGATCAAAAAGACATGTCCACTCTTCTTTTGAGCTATAATAACACATTTTATATTGAGGTTATCATTAAAAACCATAAGATCAAGTGGGTTCTTATAGATAATGGTTCAGGGCTAAAGATAGTGTCCCTCAAATAGGTATAGAGATTTGGCTACACTATAAAGGACACTCATCTAGAGACAATCACCATAAAGGCTTATGATAATTATAAGAGGGATTATTTTGTTACCATTTACTTGCTAATCGTTATTGGGTCTATTTCTGATCACACATTGTTACAAATTATGGATATTGAATTTCCTTATAATATACTTCTTGGTCATCCTTAGATCCATGAAGTACAGGTCATTCCATCCACCTTTCATCAATGAAGTAACTTTCCCCATGATGGGATCAAGGTCACTATTGTAGCATCAATTTACACCCTTGGATAGGGTTCTTCATTATCTCTCTAATTGAGCCACAATATGGGAACAACCCTAGGTTGTGGGTATCCCACAATGGGGTTGGACCTCTAGGATTTTTAATGAGGCTAGCTCCTCTTGATGGATCCCTTATACTAATGTTTTCACTAAGAAAAGGGTTAGCAAGTGGGTAATATGGATCCTAAGAAAGATAACAAGGTGATGCATAAATTTAAGTGAGAACTCACACAATAATGAAATATACATCGAAGAAGCATAAGATAGTACTAGTTCACACAATCTCAAAACCTAGCTAATTACAAAAGTATTTCATACCTTAGGTTCAGGAAGTAATGAATGAAGCCATGAGGAATTCTAATACTCACATCAAGCTTACATTAATGGTAAAAATAATATAAATTCAAATCTTTAATAAACTATAAAACACTCTAAAATAATCAATAAAGAAAGACAATGGGCATGAAAGATTATCCTTCACAATGCCATCATGCACAAGCTTACTAAACACAGTTTAAAAGCAAGATATAGACAAAGAAAATATGTATTGCTTCAATATGTCTTTCATACAAGTTTTAATAGGGTCTATCCTTATCAAATGAGAGTCTCTACACTTACAAAATTGAGAGAGAAAAAATCCTATGAAAAGTGAAAGATAGTCTTCTAAAAACTGAGAGAGAGATTTCAAAATGGAAAGAATGGGTAATATATGAGAAAAGGAGAGATAAGAGGGAGCATGAGTACCAAGATCATTAAATGAGGTCCAATCACTTGGATGGGTTCCCAACAATTTTTTATCTATTATCATTAATTATGCTTCCTAATTATCCATTCATTATCACCAAATGACTTCAAGCACCATATTGGCTTTAGAAGACATACTAGAAGAAAAGAACATGTTGGAGGTGTTGAGCCATGATCTATATTATTTGGAAAAAATATTAAAGGATTTATAATAGATTTAAAAGATATAACTATTTTTTCTAATCCCCAAAAATGATTTTCTTTGATCTTCTATGCCATCTTCCCACTTGTTTAACTATAAGGACAAAGTATTCATACCTTGAATCTGGACAGAGCCATCACCATGTTTTCTTCTAGAGATTTTTTTCAGAGATATACCTTTGCCTAAATATGGGACACTTCTCCATAACCATTCATATCTACCCCTACTATAAAATTTGAGTATAGGTCTATATTATAGATTGAAAACTAATCTAATTCATTGGTTTTCAGATTTTTACTATATATCTATAAAGAGCCTACAGGCTGCATAGCATTGTTTTTTATCTCCATTAGGTTATAATAAACCTATCATATCTCTAATAATTTATAAAAACTGAGAACTCACCATATACATAGGTCTTATTTAAATATTAGCAAACATAATTATAGAATAATACCATAACCTTAGAATATGAACCCTACATGTTACAAATATTTGAACTAGAGGTTCATATTGAGCTTTAATGGCATCAAAAATACATAATTGATCATATTTACTATATTGATATGTCCTTTTAATGGTATTCAATTTATCTCTAATGGTGATGGGATGATCCTTACAAGACTTGCTTCTTTTTTGACCTAGGTCAAAATTATTTTACACTTGAAATCTCTTATCTTTCAACCTTTAATATTGAGTGTCAATCTATTTCCTCATGATTTAATGAGCACCATTGATCTACTTGGACCCAATATCTTTGACTTTGAATACTGACCATTGATCTTGATCACATTGGATGAACACCATTGTATCTTGACTATAATACACCATAGATCTTACCCTATAAAATGAACATGATCTATAAATATTCTACTAGTTGAATGCAGTTGAGACACTTGTCACCTATGTATTTGTCTTTGAGATTTACTAACCATTTGACCCTTCATTCACCATAAAATCTTCTTTATATGATTTTAAAAGCACCATCAATCTACTTAGGCCCACTAACTCTATTAGTCATCGTGCACTATTAAATTTAATATGAGCTTGTGAGATCATGCCACTTATCACTTGCACATTCACCCTAGATATATTTGACCTTTTGACTTGCTACTCACCATTGATCTAGGATCTATGATCAAATGCATTCTATTGGGTTTTTAGGACCCATTAACACTATCAAATCACCACTTGCCATTAGATTTGATCTTAGCTCCTAATATTTAGAAACTTATTATCTCTACATTTAACCTCGAAATGTTTGAATATAAATGGATATTTTATAGGGCTTAAGATTGACATCCTTTCACATGTTTCACTTTATAAGTCTAACTTTGAAGATTTATATCTTAAGATATAAAATATGTTAATATATGAAATTTATAGAGTATGATCTTGGCATTGAAAGCATCATGTTTATGTGGTCTTTTATCCTGAGAGACTTTCTTAAGTGCGTTTATTAAATGCACAATCAATATGATCCCTCCATTTATACATGATGTCCTATAATGGTATGGTCTTTTAAATATTATAAATGTCATCTGATCATTCACTCAAATAGGAACTCTGCTTGTCTATTCAATCCAAGAAAAAACTTAGTATGTGGGCCAAAATTGGCCAACATCTTTAGTGACTCAACTAGGAAGCATCTTGATATGTTTGAGGACCCAAACCATTTGTCTTGGATAGTCCATTGGTCATGGAGTCTCCTCTCTAGTTTGACATATTGATTTGAAGATGAAAATTAGTTGTTGACCCTTTAATAGCTCCTTTTGAAACAAATAGTGACCAAAAGGAATAAAACAACAATTGTACCCAAGGAATGTATGGAATGGAAACACATAACTAAAATAAAATGTGCACAAGGCACTTAGATGAAAACATGAGATCTACCTACCCTAAACTAACCAATTAGAATGGAACCTATACAAAACCATTGACTAGTTGTACAAAATAGCTACCCTTTCTCACTAATCTAATATCCTTTACATATTTGAGGGTGGCTAACAAAATATGGAAAATTAGTGGATATTTAACATATTAGTGATACACTTATCTAATAATAAGAACAAAAATAAACTTACCTACCCAATCTGGTTGATTAGACATACAAGAATATTATAGTGGATAAGCAAGCTGATCTGGCTCTTTCTGATGCTCAACTTTATTCTTTTAATTAAGAACATTTGGTGATGAATCCTCCTTGTCATCTTCTAATTGGGATAGGTACCTAATATGGCATCCTATTGTCAATACAAACATTAAGTAATCATATCTTACCTCATTCTTGCACTTTGTTGATTCATCATTATGAACTTATGGCATAATAAAATCATATTCTCTTTAGAGAGGAACATAACCTATTCCCAAGATCTCAAAGAATTCTTCTAACTCCCTTTCACTTATTGGTGGCTCATTAAACTACATCACCATAGCACTCAAGATGCCTTCTTCATCAAAGTCACTCAAGACTTCATCTTGTTATTCAATGGTAAATAAAGCTTGATTTGACCATCCAAAGTCCAAAAAGATAGAATTGTCTTTTTCAAGGTCTGATTCACCTTCATCCAGATCCAATCCATCAAATCTATCTTTATTTGGCACCTCATCTTAAAGTAAACCAATCTCTGATTCTTGATTTTGATCTTCTTCTTCATCTATGTAGAATGGACCTTCAATAGTCCATTCAAGGTCTACTCTATTTTCAATTTGAAGGTTGTCCTCATGAGGGTCTATTTCATTAGTGTCAAAGCCAAGCCAAAAAGGTTGTTCCAAACTTGATTCTTCCCTTTTTTAACGATGTAGACTACCTATCACAATATCCTCATCATAGAAACTTACATTATCCTCGTCATGCTCACCTATGACTTCAAACTCTCCTCTATCCTTTGTAAAACATGTTCTTTCTCTGAGAGGGAGATGGTGGGAGGGCGAATAAGTTTACCTTTGTTTTATCTTAGGAGGTTTTCCTTCTAGCTAATGACATTGAGGGCTCTTTTAGGTGGATCTTGAATTGGTGTCTCCTTTTTATGTATGCCTTCCTTAACTAATTTTCATAAGGGAAACGTGTAAGACACAACAACCTCTTTTTGATTTTGAATCTCTTCCTCCTTCCTCATTTTTATCTTGAATTCTTTAATTTACCTATCTATATTCTTTTGTAAAAGCCTCTCTTTAAGGTTATTAGTGGCCTCATAAGGAATACAAGATGGC
The DNA here is from genome assembly GCA_037957365.1 of Torreya grandis. Lineage (NCBI taxonomy): Eukaryota > Viridiplantae > Streptophyta > Pinopsida > Cupressales > Taxaceae > Torreya > Torreya grandis. The sequence continues at coordinate 1,490,294 of JARHVA010004295.1, forward strand.
TGGTATGAGGTACAAGAGGATTCTTAAGGTAGATACATAGAATTTTGGATCTCAACAATATGTTGATCCACAACAATCTCCTTCTTTCTTTGAAGGCTCTCTTGGATTGAATTCCAAGAAGGGAAGGTTTGAGGAACACAGGAAGGACTTGGTACACTTGGAATAGCCTCTTGGGGAAGAATGGGTGGCACATATGAGGGTTGAGGTGGTGTTTATGAAGACACATAAGTTTGATTGAGTTGAACCTATCATTATTCAAGGCCTTTTAACTTATCCTTAATGTTTTTAATGTAACCACTTACATTCATCATCTCACTTCAAAGATTTATCCAATTTGCTCTCTTAATAGGTGCCCATTCTTCCTTCATTAATTGTAATGCATCTCTTATTCCATAAATAATGTGATTAGGGATATATTGACCATATCCCCTCTATATATTAAGGTCTATTATGTACTTTTCATAGCCTGAGAGCATTTGCCTCCAAATTGAAATGGATTAGTTTGAGGAGTAACTAAGGATATTTTTGAGATTGAGAAGTCTAATGAACTGAATCTTGAGAAGCACTTGGGACAAATCTATAAACATTACTAATATGATATGAAGGATGTTGAGGTAGAGAATAATTATATTAATCAAAAGAGTGATGATACATACTGAATAATGATGACTGGCTAACTAGGTTGATTAGAATTAGAAGCTTTAACTCAGAGTCACCATTGGTGCTAACTTACTTCAAAAATTCGATTAGAGGAAAGGCACACCAACAATATTTCCACTCTTTTATATCTTGTCCCATTGAGCATGACAAAACTATTGTAGCATCAATTTTCACCCTTGGAGAGGGTTCTTTAGGTTCTCTCCAATTGAGCCACAATATGGGAATAACCCTAGGTTGTGGGTATCCTACAATGAGATTGGACCTCTCATATTTTTAATGAGGTTATATCATCTTTATGGATCACCTATATTAATGTTTACACTAACAAAAGGGTTAGAAAGGGGGAAATAGGGATCTTAAGAAAGCAAATGAGGTGATGCACCAAAATAAGTGAGAACTCACACAAGCATGAAATATAAATTGAAGAAGTATAAGATAGTACTATCTCACACAATCTTAAAACCTAGTTGATTGCATAAGTATTTCATACACTAGGTTCAGATTGCATAAGTATTTCATACACTAGGTTTAAGAAGCAATGAATTAAGCTAGGAGGAATTATAAGACTCACACCAGGCATACATTAATGGAAAAGATAACACAAATTTAAACTTGAAATCAACTAAAAGACACCCTAAAATAGTCAAGAAAGCAGGACAATAGGCATGGAAGATTATCCTTCACAATGCCATCATGAAAAACATTACTAAACATAGTTCAAAATCAATAAATAGGCAAAGAAAATATTTATTGCTTTAAGAGGTAATTCATACAAGTTTTGAAATGGTATAGCCTTATCAAATGAGAGAGTCTGCTCTTATAGAATTGAGAGAGAGAAAATCCTATTGAAAGTGAGAGAGTCTTTCTTCTAAAAATTTAGAGAGAGCTTTAAAAATGTAAACAATGGGTAATATATGAGAAAAGGAGAGAGAAGAGAGAGCATGAGTACCAATATCATTAAACATGTTCCAATCACTTGGATGGGGTCCCAACCACTTTTGATCTATTAGTAGTAAATCTACCTCCCAACTAGCCATTCATTTGCTCCAATTAAATTTAAGCCCCCTATTGGCTTGAGAAGATATACTAGAAGACAATAAATTTTTGGAGGTGTAATATATTTGAATGCTCTAACATTTTTTTTAATCCTAAAAACTACTTTTATTTGATCTTCTATGTCATCTTCCCACTTGATTTACTGTAAGGACAAAGTATTCATACCTTGAGTCTAGACAGATCCATCACCATGTCTATTTTTAGAAACTATTTGTCAGAGTTATATCTTTATCTAAAGATGAGACACTTCTCCATAACCATTCATAGCTTCCCCTACTACAAAATCTAAGTGTAGGTCTATATTATAGATTAAAAACTAATCTAATTCATTGGTTTTCATATAGTTACTATTTATCGATAAAGAGCCTATAGGCTGCACAACCTCATTCTTGATTTCCATTAGGTTTAAATAGACCTATCCTATCTTTGAACATTTATAAAAATCAAGAACTTGCCATATACATAGGTCTTCTTTAAATAATAGTGAGCATAGTTATAGAATAATACTGTGAACTTAGAAGATGAACCCTACATGTTACAAATCTTCAAACCAAAGGTTATATTGAGCTTTAATGCCATGAAAACTCCATCATTGATCATCTTGAATATATCACTATGTCATTTTAATGGTATTAAAATGAGATCTAATGGTGATAGGATGATACTTATATGACTTTCTTCTATTTTGACCTAGGTCACAATTATTCTCCACTTTAAATATCATCTTTTGACCTTTAATATTGATCATTGATTTGCTTCCTCACAATTGAATGAGCACTATTGATCTACTTGGACCCATTGTATTCAAATTTTAATACTGACCATCGATCTTGATCTACATTGGATGAGCACTATTATATCTTGATTGTCTTGAATTATAGATCTTCGTTTGTATGAATGAACATGAGTCATAAATATTCTACCAGTTGAATGTAGTTGATACACTTGTCATCCATGCATTTGTATTTGAGATTTGCTAACCATTTGACCCATTACTCATTGTTATATCTACTTTATATGATTACACATGCACCATAAATCTACTTGGGCCCACTAAATTTATCAATCATCGTGCACCATTAAATTTACTATAATCTTTCAAGATCAGGCCACTTGTCACTTGTGCATTCACCCTAGAGATCTTTGACCTTTTGACTAGATGCTCACCATTGATCTAGGATCTATGATCAAATGCATACCATTGGATCTTTGGAACCCTTTGATATTTTTAGATCACTACTCACCATTATATTTGATCTTATCTCCTGAGATTGGATACTTGTCATCACCATGTTCAACCTTGGAACATTTGAAATTAAACAACTAATTTATGGGGCTTAATATTGACATCCCTATGTATGTTTAATTATGCCAATCTAACTTTGAAAATTTATATCTTGATATATAAAAGATATGAAATTTGTATAGGATGATCTTGGTACTAAAAGCATCATGTGCATGTGGTATTTTGGCCTGAAAGGCTTTCCCAAGTACATTTATTAAATACACAATCAAGATGATCAATCCATTTTTGCATGACATCCTATGATGGTTAGGCCCTTCAAAACTTGTACAAGTCATTTGATCATTCACTCAAATAAGAACTCTACTCATTTGTTCAATCCAAGTAAAATATTGGTATGTGGACCAAAATTGGGCAACAATAACTATTCTTATCGATTTATAGCCTTATCAATATTGTAAACATTTAGAGGTTGAGTATGATAATTATAACTATTGTCTTGGTTTCAATTTTTTTGTAAAGAAGAATAAGGAGATAGTTTCACATCCACAACAATCTAATTATATCAACCCTGGTAACCTTGCATCCACTTTGGCTAATCCATTTCCTATAACTCTTGAAAAATATGTTGTTATAAAAGAAATGGGTATTTTCATGTACTATATTAAGGATGCCTTCCATGTTTCTAAGTTGTTTAAGTATCCTAAAACATTTGGTAAACCTAAACCTTCCAAAATCCCTAATAGACCCAAATTGATCTGGTAATAGAAGAAATAATAACAGAATCCACTGATGGTATTTGTACCTATTAATTAACCAAAAAAGGATCAAGAGGATCTCACTAAAGGAGACTGGTTAGATTTTAATGACATTGTTGATTGCTTTAAGAATCCAAAATATCCTATCCCTAATTAGATCATGGATAATTTTTATTATATAGGAAGAGGCCTTGGCTCATGAGCACAAAGAATCTTGGAACCCTTATCAACTAGAAAACTGAATTTGAATCATGGTGTCATATTTATACCACCTAGGGTGACCTCATGACTTTTGATAGTGATTATTCTAAATAAACTAGTGATGATAATCTTGGCAGAGACATAAAATCCCATTATAGCCCTTTTTATGATCTTACTGACTTGGATTTATTTTATTCAAATACCATTATGATCATAACACCCTATTGTTCCCTATACCTTTTCCATCTTGAACTCATTGATTGGGACCAACAAAATTTGGTCATATGCCTTGATGAGTTTTAGAATGAATAATCCATTGTAGAGTATACGGGCCTTAGAGATGGATTGCCCATTTGCAATCACAAACAACTATTTGATTTTTCATTGGATCGTTCTACCAACTTTGGAGAATAGGAAAACTTTCTTGGTCATAACAAAGATAAAACATCAGTAATTTTAGGTGAAAACCTCTTTGAGCCACTCAATGATCAGGGAAAAAGTAAAGATAAAGATAAGCCCTTGAGTGAAAACCTATTTTAGGCAATCTTGGAAGGGAAAGTTTGCTCATCCCCAAAGGAGATACCAGGTCCATTAAGTCCCAAATCCATAGCTAATACTATAATCTCTTTAGAACAACAACAAGTATTTGAGCATCTTGCTCTTGACTTTCCTAAGATTTTTACTAGTTGGCCATTACCTAATTTGGTAGATTAGATTCATCACATTATCCAGAAATCTAGGAGGAATAACAAGAAAGTATAGTATAACAAGATGATCATGATCACAAATTGCCTACTATTATTGAAGATAGATCTAAATTTGTAGAAAATAGAATTGAATTATTTTTGGGGACATATGATGATCCCAAAATTATTTGTCTTAGAGATTACCTTACTAAAGTAGAATGTGAACACATTATATCAATTTTGATGGATTCTATTTATAATTTTGGATGGGTGTATTTAGACATACTAGGCTTAGACCCTCACTTGTTTGTGCACCACTTTTTTATTTATCTATATGCCAAGATATATATTGAGGAAGATGCATCCACACATCGCTCTGCTAATAAAAGTTGAATTGGATAAATTATTAGGAACATGCTTCATTAGACCACTAGATTATTCTTAATGCTTATTAGACATAGTTATAGTAATAAAAAATCCATAGGGTATACATCTTTATACATATTTCATAGATATCAACAAATCATGCCCCAAACATGATTTTTCTCTTCCCAACATCAAAATGATCATCAATTCTCTTTCTAGGTACAAGATGATGTCCCTCATTCTTGGATTTTTTTGGATACAATCAAATTAAGATAGATTAATAAGATCAACACAAGAATATATTCATCACCTTATGGGGAATATTATATTATCAAGTCATGCCATGTAGCTTTAAGAATGTTGGATCTACTTATCAACCATGACATGATGCATGATATTGTTGAGGACTATGTTGATGAGATCCTAGCTAAATAAAGAACATGTGATGGACATCCTAACATTATATAAATAATATTTGAGACTTCATGAATATAAAGTCCACTTGAATCCTAAGAAGTATGTCTTTGGCATCACTTCAATAAAATTAAGAGGGTTTATTTTATCACAAAGAGTGATCAAATTTAACCCTACTAAGGTTAAGGCTATTGTTGAAATGCCTCCACCTTCAAATCTTAAATAGCTCTAAAGCTTGCAAGGAAAGATTTAGTCTATCTGCAAGTTTATTTATCAATTAGCAGACAAGTATCACCCATTTAATCATCTCTTGAAGAAAGGGGTCACATTTCAATGGTATAAATATTTTCAATTAGCATTTGTGAATCTTAAGACATATTTGGCCAATCTTCCAGTTTTGAAACCACCAACACCTAGACAACCATTAATTATTTACATATCATTAACTAAGCATGCACTAGGGGAATTTTTGGCCCAACATTATGATCAAGGTAAAGAACATGAAACTTATTATTTAATCCATATTATGGTGTCTTATGAACATAATTATACACCTATTGAAAAGGCATGTTTAGCTATGGTTTTTGCTTCCTAAAAGTTACAACATTATATGTTGAACAATAAAACCATTGTTATCTCTAAGGTTGATCCTCACAAATTTTTATTATCCAAAGTAGCTCTCATAAGATGCATGGTGAAATGGTTCATTATCTTAAGTGAGTTTGATGTTGAGTATCAGAATCAAAAATATATTAAGGGGCAGGTTATTACTGATCAACTTGTAAAAGCCCCTATTATAGATACTCAACCACTCATATTCGACTTTCTAGATGATTTTATCATGACATTGGAACAAGTATGGCATGAACCTAGGTATTGGAAGATATATGTTGATGGTTTCTTCACTTCTATAGGATCTAGAGTTTGCATATTGTTGATTAGACCACAAGGGGATCTTATTCCCAAAGTATTTCATATCAATTTCAATTGTACCAACAATATGGTCAAGTATGGAGCACTTATTACAATACTTTATCTTTCCATATAGTGGGATATCCAACATTTAATTATCTATGGTGACTTCTAGTTGATTATCAATCGAACCACTAATTAGTATCAAACTAGAGATGATAAACTTGTACCTTACAAGAAAAACATGGATAATCTCAAAGTTCATTTTAAATATCTATAGTTTGAACAATTACCATGGCCCAACAACATATCTGTTGATGTAATGGAAATAATTAGGTCCATAATACATATTTAAAGTAGCACTAAAGAGTATCAGTTTCTCATTGAAAACCTTCTGCAACTTGCACATGTCTTCTCAGATTCAAAAAGGGTATGTGCCATTGTTGGTCATAAACTCCCACCTAAATTTCCTTGGTTTCAAGACTTCTATAATTATTTCCATGATCACATTTTTCCACCTAACCTATCCAATAATTGACAAAAATTATTCCTTCATCATATATCCCATTATACCCTCCTTGGAAACATACTTTATCACAAAGGCTATCATGGAACATTATTTTTTTGTTTATCTTTGAGAGAATCCAAGGTAGAATTTAAGGAGGTTCATAAAGGAATGTGTGGGACCCACACCAATGGTGTAGTCTTAACTAAAAATCTCCTCATAATAGGTTATTATTGGCCAAAAATGGAGACATATGCTTGCAATTATGTGAGGAAGTCTATTCCTTGTCAGCAACATGGAAATGTGATACATGTAATTTCCTTACCATTAAAGTTGATCACTACACCATGGCCATTTTCTATGTGGGACCTTTATCTCATCATGAAAATAAGCCCCACATCTTCATATGGCCATAAATATATTTTAACTACTACTGAGTATTTTACTAAGTGGATTAAGGCCATTCTTCTGACTTACATGACTGGGAAGTAGATAGCCAAATTCATTCATTATCATATCATCTATCAATATGGTATCCCAACACAGATTATATATGATGATAATAAATCATTTGTAAACAAAGATGTTAAATACATTTGTGCAAAATTCAAAATCAAGCACAAGAAATCTATGCCATAAAACCTACAAGGCAAAAGCAATGGATAAATCAATCCATCAAACAAGACCATTGTAACCATTTTATAGAATATTGTCAATGATGTCGGTTGTATTGGTACTTACAAATATTTCCTACCCTTTGGAATTATGAAACCAATCATTGAATTTCTACATGAGCCACTCCATACTCCCTTGTTTACAGCATAGAAGATATTATCTTGATTGAGATTTAGATATCTTCATTGTGAATATCTTTAAAAAATATTAAATATGATTAAAATTATAGAGTCTCATGGTTTCAAGAACTATAAATTCTTGATGGTAAGCATTTGGATGCCCTAAGAAAATTATAAGCCTATTAGAATAGATTACAAAGAAGCTACGACAATTGCATTCTCCCTCAGGAGTTTGAGATTGGTGATTTGGTCTTGAAAGAGAACCAAAAACACAAATGTTGAATGAAAGAAAAAGGGAAATTTCCAACCCAAATGGATTTGACCCTATCTTATCACAATGAGCTATGGATTAGGGGTATACTGACTAGTTACTTAAATGGTGAAGATCCCATGAACATTGTGCACCTAAAGAGGTTTTATTCTTGACAACCATTTGAACCATTGTCTATAAGACCCCTTACTTGGAGGTAACTTGTGCTAAAGTATTTTATCCTACCATTATATCTTATACCATCCCATGTTGGACCATATTATTTGTGTTTTGACCTACCCTAGACCATTCTTTAGAGAACGATATTCTTTTCAGAACTCTAGATAGTGAAATCTTTGGACTATTGACACTCTAAACACATTTTATCTTACCCTAGACCATCATTTTTTGGACCCTATTCATTTTAGACCATTCTCTTGAGAACCAATTTCTTTTTATGTCTTGGGTCATTATAACCTGAACATGTTTTGTCCTTTGACCAATTATGATCCTGATTATGACTCAGGCATTATGAACTATCTCAATGCTAGTTCTACAAAGCAGATCAGTAGGGATAGTATTTTACATCCTCTTCTTATAGACAAGTGAATATGGATGTATTTGCTCAGGATTTTTGCTTGATGGATGGTTCTTTAGAGATCTCTGATGTTTCATATTGTTCTATTTATTTGGATACTATTTGGTAGACATAGTTGCCTTATTAGGACCTCACTCTCATCAATTTATGAACATGTAACATTACATCTAGCTTTAGTTGTTATTAGAACTTCAAATATTTGACAAACATCTCCTTAATTAGTTAGTTCCTATGGAAATTTTGTAAATATTTTTAACCCAAAAACATTAGAAAATGATCCATAAAAATCAAACCAAAAACATTGTCTTCCTTTTTTATATATATTTTGATCTCCATGCTCTTACCATTTTGCAAGTAAATTTCCCATGCACTTACTATTTTTCAAGACCATTCTAATTTATACACTCTCACAATTTTGCAATCCCTTTTGCCTTTTTATTCTATAACTTCAATCATGTTTTCTTATCATCACTTTTCTTCTATCCCATTTCCTAGGAGAATTACATTTGGCCTAAAATTCATGTTGGGTCACACATCCATGAAACTATGTAAGTAACATCCATTTATCTTGTACATCTAGAGTCATCTCAGCCACCCCTTTCCTTTTTTATCTTTTTCCCCATTTTGTTCTTCTATGTTGTTTCCCTATCACTTGGAGGCAATCTTGTGTCACTGTTCTTATTTTGATATTGTAAAAAGTAACATCTCTACTCCATGTACATGAACAATTATTTTTAAGCCACACTAACATTTTGACTAACTACTTGTTTATGTGTAATTCTTTGATTTTTATTAGTGTTTTTTTGTCTCTTATTTTATGTATTTATTTGTTGTTTCTTCTTGGCCTTTTGTTTTCCTGTTTGTCTTTATTCTTTTGTTTTGTTTTCTAGGAACATCTTGATAGTCACATAGATATCGATTATTCATATATTGTTTTCATGTTGTTTATTAAGTTGTTCTTGCTTATTTTTTAAACATTATTCTTCTTTTTTAAATCTAGATTGTTCATACTCAATTTTAAGTTAGGTTCATTTATGATTTGTTTTTATTTAAATGTAAATAGTTGTAACTCTACTATTATTAGTTCTTATCATTATAATTATTTATAAATATTCATGTTTGAATTGACTCATCATAATTTAAATACGATGTCATTATAGGTAACTCATACTTATGATGCATAATTTCATTTTACTATAGCAAGCACTATGTGCTTTAGATCCAAGTCCTAAGATTGATGAAGTTTCAAAGATCAGATCTCAAGTGCACCAATGAAACTAGGCACCTATGGATTATATACCAGAATTTATGCAAGATATGCATCTCTTGTCATACATTATGAGTCTAATTGAATAATGGTCAGTTTTCTTCTTCATTCCTTAGTCCATTTTCTCCCTCTTATGGGTGAAATACAATGTCTTGAGGTTCATTTGGACTATGTAGGCAACATTTTGATACATGAAGTATCTTGACTCATCTTGGTCATATTTATTCTTCTTTTAATATCTTTAATCACTTTGTTTACAACTCATACACCTAGTTTTCTATGGCTTTTTAGTCCTTAAACCATCACATTTACGTTTTTGACCATTCATCTTTAATATATGCAATAAGTTAAATCCTTGAGCTATAATTGCCAAATTTTCCCTAATGAGGCTCAATATTTGGACCAATTTTTGAATCAAATCAGCCCTAATGAGGCATAATTACTTATCAACGGTTAAAATCAGACCTACTGGGGCAAAATCGCTTTATTAACCAATCAAATCTACTCTACTAGAGCACATTATTATTTCTTCCCTTTAGAGAAAAGTTATCCTATTTATTATAATTCCAAACTCTATGTATTTTTCCCTCATTATATAAATATTTTAGTGTACAAATTATCCTGGGATTGGTCATTCTATAAACATGTAGCTTGCACCCTAGTTTTGGGTGTGTTCAAAGTGTGTCGCTTATATTTTTGGATTGTACCCTTCCCATTCCCCCATCCTTAGGGCCCATTATATTCTAATTATATTTTGATCATTTGTGGAATCAATTCATGAAATAATTATCTCAGATGGATTTAATATATTCCAAGGGTTAGCCTCACTTTTTATCTCTTTTTAAGAGTCCATCCTTCTCTTTCAACCTAGTATGTCCTCTCAAGGGGGAATCATGGATCATTTCCTTCCAACTTATTATTGAAAAATATTTTCTTTGAAAACATGTTGATTTTCATGAATATCTCACCATACCTTCTCAAATAGGGGAAAAATGTAAACATAAAATTCCTAACACTATTGTGTTGAAATTATCAATCTTACTCAAAAATTGTGAAAACACACAATTTAGGCCAAAATCACTTAAAATGTACTAAATGGTTTGATATTTTTTTATACAAGTGTCAATTTAGGCTAATGTATCCCTAAATGGGGGAAATCATTTTATTTTATTACTAACATTTTTCAAATCATTTCGAGTTAAAATGATGAAAATGCATTTTAGAGCTCTAGATCACTCTTTTCTTCTAATTCACAAGCACATGACACATGCATGTGTTATTTTATGTTAACAACATCATAAATGAGATGATGGTCTATATGCAACTAAAATTTCCTTCTAATTCCTCTCAAGTCAACTTATGACCTAGAAATGTGACTTTCTAACTAGTTTTATTAATAGAGTGCGACCAATTTTCAAAGAATTTCTTAAAAGTTAATTAATCTTAATTAATAAAATTAAACCAAATTATGATCTTAATTAAGAATTCCATGGAAGTTATTGAATATTTATTTATTGTAAATTAATCCTTATTATTTTCACAATCAAATGAGGTCATTTATGGGGTGGAATCCATAAGCCATAAATGCAATAAATATCAGGATTATGGCCTCCCATGCCTCTTCCTTCCAAATATTTATGAATATTTATTGAGATATTTAATGAGGGTATTTATGGATATTATTTACATAATTGGATCAATTCATGACCACACATCTTGATCTCAAATTGGACAATCATGGTTGATCCTGACCAATTTAGAAAATATATAAATAGGAGGGCCAAAACCACTTTGATTAAGCTTTATTTGTGTCAACTTATTATGAAAAATTCTCTCCATAATCTATTTTTGAGTGGTGTTTATTATGCTTAATTTGTAATAGGATAGCTTCATTGATAGGCATAACCTTGATTTCATATCATGAGCCTAGTTTCATTAGTGAGCAAAAGATGATTGAGGGGATTTTCCTTACATCATTTTTTAATAATTGAGTACAAAATCAAGGGAAAAATCATGTTTTGAGATAAATTTGTATTGAGGGATGATCTAAGGAAGGTAATGTATGTGCTTTCTTTCATTTTCTCTGAATTATCATTTGTAAAACTTTATTTGAGTGAGTTGGCTTAGATTGTTATGTCTTTATGAAATTTTATTGATTTTCATGACTAATTATTAATCTAACCACAATTTTAATCCATCTCTACATTATCCACATTTAAATTTCAACACCTACAACCATCCTCATTTTTGCTTAAAATAATGGTATGAGATTGAAGTTAGATTCAATGTTTTTTACAAGAGGATAGAATTGAGGGGTTGTGACCAAAGTGACATTAATGAAAATATATCAAACAAATAAATTAATTTTTTTTACACTTATAAAATCTCTTTAACAAGTTATTCTTCACCTTATTTGTAGAAAGTTTGTGTGCTTGGTAGAATTATGTATAGATTGTATAAGTCATAATGGGTTGGAAGAAGTGCCTTCAAGTAGGAGGTGTATCACATGATAAAGGGGTATATTCAAACATATACGAGGTATTAAAAATATTTACCCTATAATTTAAATATCAAACTGATTCCAATCACCACCTACAACTCACTTTTTCAACCAAAGCAAGAAACCCTGAATAGACAAGCATAAAGGTCTATAGAAAAATGAGTGTAAATGTGCCATAGTGTCATGTCCCCTTTTTAGTGGACATTGATAGATTTGATGATTAGCTTGTTATGCGACCTTCGTAGGCTGATAGGATGGATAGAGGGTCAGGATGGAGCTTGGCTTGGCTTTGATTAGCAGAATTTCTATAGTTGGCTTTCATTCAGGCTCTTTCAGACACATTTGGCCTGAGCTCCTATTATTTAGAGATGTTTGACATGTAGTGGAGCACCCTTATTTTGGTATGGTCATGTGCAAAATCACTCCCTGATTCACCAGCTTTAATTGGTTCGAGGATCTGACATGTATTGAGGGAGATATTAATATTTGATTGATTTAATCAAATATTAATTATTTAGCCTATTTTTAATTATGAAACCCTAATTGTAATTTAAGAAAACCCTAATTAGGCTAAGCACATATTTTGAGGGTATAAGGGTTTCTCATGGAGGCCATTATTGATTATGCATTAATTTTTTGACTATTGATTTTGAAGAATTTCTTCTGTGAAGACTGAGCCAAGGGTTCCAGGATTCCATCTGCATTGGAGAAAGTCCACTCTTCAGTGTGTGTGATTTAGAGGCTATGAAATATCAGCTGATCTATTGCCAAATTGAGAGATAGCTTCATACAGAAGTTATCACAGAGATTTACAGAGTTGAGAGATAACTTCACACAGAAGTTATCATAGGATTACAGGTATTTATTTTATTATGTTTTTGATTCAATAAGTTATACAGTTAGAGATCTTCTGTATTAGAGTCATATATCTTGAGATCAGGGGTCCAACAAATAGGGTGTGTTATATTAGCGGCCATACAAAATCCATATAGATCCATACTAGGCTGTACCAACCAAATCTTAGATTGAAGAATGGCATCGTTAGTAGTTGCAGGCCGTAGGAAAGTGCAGGAACCGACATCGGCATCCCAATGACCAACATCAGTCGTCTGAGAACTGACATCGGCAGGATAGCCTACCAATAGTGATCGATGATGGTAGTTTATCAATCGACGATGGCCTTATAATTGATGTCTATGACTGTGTGTCGACACAGCAGGCTGAGACCTACCATATTCAAGCTTAATTCCCAGATTTGCAAAAAGACAAGGGTTTTTAAGACTGTATTTTGATATTCTTTAATATGCATGACAGAGAAATTCTATTGTAACCATCTGAGTGAATAAATAAGAGATTATATTATGATTTTATTTATCTATTTGAATATATTTTGTAAATATATTCAGAGTTTTTGTTCTTGCTATATTCCCTATTGATTGGGGATATTACAGTGGTATCAAAGCTTTTGTTTTGGTATCAGAAGGGGACATTACAGTGGTATCAAAGCTTTTGTTCTGGTATCAAAAGGGGACATTACAATGGTATCATAGCCAAATTCCTGCCATCCTGTTGGGTAGACCAGAGCTAAATTCCTGCCATCTTGTTGGGTAGATTGAACATTGAATCCGCTAGTAAATCATGGGTACTTCAAGTACTCAGAAATAGTGGGACAAGGATATGAAGAAGTTGAAACAAAGTTTGAATATGTTGGCTAAAACCCAGAGGAGGGTGAATTAAATTCTTTCAGACCCTACATTTGAAGACAAATTAGCACGGTATATGGCATCCATTCGTAAAAGGTCCATATCACCAAACAGAAAGAAGGAGAAACAAGAGGTCTCTACAAGGGTTGAGGGCAGCCCTACACCAGTTCTTAGACATGTTGATTTGACTCAAGAGGATATGAGGGCAGCCATGGGGAATGAGTTGTCTATATCAGCTTTGCAAGAAGTTTCACTTGAGGCTTCTACATTGGAGACCAGCATAGAGCATGCTAATGATATGGATAATAAGAGTATGGATTCTTTGCATGATCATATTGCTCCTTCATCTTCACATCAAGAACATCAAACTTGGATGGATATGGAAAGGACCAAAAATTTATGTGATATATGGTCACAAAAGGCCAAGGAGGCTAGATTAGTGGCTGCTAATGCAAGAAGACATCTTCAAGCCATGAAAGGAAAGGTCAATCTCTCCCACAAGGAGAGACAAAAATGAGTCACAACAAGATCTTCTTGTGATGACTTACAGTGAGATCTACAAGAGTCACAATTTTAATCAGAGGAGGTGACCGTGGAGTTGGATCATTTGCAGTCTTCACTAGCCCCAGACCCAGTTCATTTGTATAGTGAGGTGGTTAGTGGTGAGTACATTCCTGTAGTTGTTGTTGAGGAACATATTATTGGGGCTGACACACATGTGCAAGATTTGGGAGTACTCAGTCTTGATGAGTTTGGGATACCAGTGGAGTCGAGTCTCCAGATTGATTCTTCTCACACAGATGACAGTGTGGTATAGTTAATTGTGCCACCTTTATAGAGAGATCAGTTGTGGTGTGTGGGGGAGTATGTTGATGCTTCCTCATATAATTTTTATTGCATTGAATCATTCATGGAGTATTTACTAGATAGTGCAGGTGTTCATTTGGATTCACATAAGGTGACAGAAGGTGTTCTCATCTGAGGTACTAGTGCTATAAGCAGATTGGGTGGGGAGATTATAGTGATCCTGTAATATCCCTTCGAATATCAAAACAAAGCTCCAAATTGCTTATCTGAATTTCTGCAAAATATCTTCAAATAGATGAATAAATCACAGTATAATTTCTTATTTATTTGCTCATAAGCTTACAATTAGAGATCCTCTGTCAGGTATACAAAGAATATCGAAAGCTCGGCCTTATAGCCTGAATATTTCGTGAACTGGGTTGAATCTGGCACGTCTCGGCCTGCTGTGTAAAAAACACAGTCGCCGACGTCGGTTATACTACCGTCGTTGGTCGACCTATAGAGGTCCCCTTGCCGACGTCGGTGATGAGTCGACCGATGTCGGTCTCTGTGAGTCTCTATTCGCCGATGTCGGTACCTGAACTTCCTGTATATGCGTACGGATTTTCACGGATCTATACGGAATTAGTACGGCTGCTGATATAACACACCCTGTATGCCTGATCCTGATCTGTAGAATTATGGGCTGACACAAAAGATCTATATCTGGATAATTCTTGAATCAAAAACCCAAAATTAAGAAAATACCTGTAAACCCTTGTGATAGCTTCTGAGTGAAGTTATCTCTCAAATACCTGTAATACTATGATAACTTCTGGGTGAAGTTATCTCTCAATTCGGCAATAGATCGGCTGATCTTTCACAACCTCTGAATCGCACACAATGAAGAGTTGACGTTCTTCACTGCAATTGGAATCTTGGAACCCTTGGCTCAGTCTTCACAGAAGAATTTCTTAACAAGAATCAATATCAATAATAAGCATGCCTACAAACCCTCTTCCATGAGAGATTCTTATACACCTCCAAAGGTGTGCTTCCTAAAATTAGATTCCCTTAAATTAGACTGGGGCTTCCTTAATTTAGAACTAGGGTCTTAAAATTAGACCAATTCTTAAATTAGAATGAGGATCCTAAAATTAGACCCAATAATAAATAATTAATAATTAATTATTAATTAATTATTAATTATTAATTAATAATTAATTAAAATTGGACCAAATAATTAATATTTGATTAAATCAATCAAATATTAATATCTCCTTTAATTCATGTCCTAAAGAGCCCAAAAGAAAGCCAAGCCCAGCTCCATCAAGACCCTCTATCCACCTCATCAGCCTACGAGGGTCGCATAATAGGCTAATCATCTACTCTGCACATGTCGACTAAAAAGGGGACATGACAATCCGCCCCTCCTAAAATTGCTTGCCCTTAAGCAATCGCTGAATACCCAGATCCCAAATGAAGTCTCGATCTACAGTGCTGTCAACCAACACAAACTCCAGGCCCTGTCCATCACCCCTCTCATCCAATGGCATCACATCACCTATGTCTCCTGTACGCATATCGTCATCAACATGTGACCCCCCTGTAAAAGAAAGCTGAGCCTCTACCACATGTGCTGACTCTTGAACTGAACTCACCTCAAGACAAAGCTCGTCCTCATATCTCTCCTGTGTTGGTGCCAATGTGCCCTCATCATCACACTCTATCATATCATGTAGTATAGGCCTCTCCATCTGATGAAAAAACATATGCTTGAAGCTGCTGCCCCGTATTGCCTTAAGAATATGTGTTTTTCCATCAACCTGAAAATGAACCTCCATATCTTTGAGATGAAGAGTAACTTCCTCAAATGAATGAAGCCACTTCATACCCAAGACTAATTCTATGTCCCCCATGTTCACTACAAAATAATTAGCCTTGAACTCATAGTTGTTCAAGCGTAATGGGAGATCTCTAATCATGCGCTCACACCTAAGAGTGTGACCATCGGCTACCTTAACTCTAATCCCCTCAAAACCTTCGGTAGTGATTCCACGCTCCTCCACCAATCTAGCATCTATGAAATTATGTGTGGCTCCTGTATCAAGAAGGGTGGTGACCTTCTGCCCTACCAAAACTCCACGGAGTCTGAATGACTCATCTGACTGAATGCTGGATAGGCGTGCCTCCTGTATATGAAGCTCTAAATCTACCTCTGCCTTAGGCTCTAAAGCCTCTGCCTCCTCAGAACTACCCTACTGTTCAGAATCTTCTGATTCTGCATCCTCATAATACGCCCACATCACACGATTTGCTTTGCCCTTAGGCCTCAAAGGGCAATCGTGATGGATATCATATGGACCTTTGCAGTAGAAGCAAAGCTTCTTCCTGCGTAAATCATTAAGTGCCTCACGATCCAAAGGTGGTGCTGCTGGATTGGCCTTTGAATCATTTTTAACCCCGGATTTATCTATGTTAAAATATGGTCTCTCTGTATCCCCGTTGGAGTGCTTATGGTCTCTAGATGAAGAAGTACCTCTGGAGTTAGATCTACTTGATGGGGCTGCCATCTCCATACTGCGCGCCTTCTTCATAGCTTCCTGTAATGAAGGAGGATCAAAGCCTTTGATCCAACCTCTCAATGGTTCTGTCAATCCCTCCATGAAGAGTACTACTAGTCGCCTCTCTGAAATGTCAGGAACCATGACTGATAACTTCTGGAAGTCACCAATGTATGACTCTAGACTGCCGCTTTGGCGCAACTGTGCCAACTCTCAGAAATAGGACTCTGGATCCCTCTTGTCAAAACGCTCCACCAACCTGTCCACAAACTCCTGATAAGAAGTGATCCGATCATGATGGAGTGTCACCATCCCATGGTGCCACCAATCGTGAGCTACTCCCTCAAGATGTAGTGTCGCATATCTGATAGCATCTTCCTCACCCATCGGTCGCAATGTGAGAAATGTATCTAGCTTACTAACCCAGGCCTGTGCTGTCACCTTACCACTACCATCAAATGTTGCTAGAGTGAGCCTACTCGTAGCCTACTTCAGATCATTTTTCTGGGGCCTTGGTCTCACATTCTGTCGACCTCGATAATGTTCTTTCCTTTGTGTGAGGAATCGATCAAAAGTAATCATCTCCTTGACCACAGGTGGTAATGACTCCCACTCGTCAGTTGCTGCCCTAAATGTGTCTATAAATTCCTCCTCATGCTCTTCACCTGATATCACCTCCTCTGCTTCCTGTCTCACAAAGATAGGCCTAGTAGGCCTATTCACTGTACGAGAAATAGTCCCATGGCCTCTTTGTGATCCTGCATCACTCCTGACATCTTCACGGTGTGGGGAATGTCTCCTCGGAGAACCCAATCTTGGCAGTGCTGCTGCCAACTGTTGTAATACCTGGTTATTCTACCTTTGCCCTTCTCGTAGTTCTCTAAGAGTAAGTAAAACTTCTGGATCATCTTGGTCTCTCGGATGATGAGGAATACGGGCCCTACCAATATCGTCACCCATGTCTTCCGGCAGTTGTTCTAGAACTTGAGTGCCTTCAAGTAAAGCTTTACTGCGCATGTAATACCCGTGTGGTCGCAACCCTTGTGGCTGCATAAAATTTCTAAACCCTCAGGATGGCAGGATTTAGCTCTGATACCACTGTAATATCCCTTCGAATATCAAAACAAAGCTCCAAATTGCTTATCTGAATTTCTACAAAATATCTTCAAATAGATGAATAAATCACAGTATAATTTCTTATTTATTTTCTCATAAGCTTACAATTAGAGATCCTCTGTCAGGTATACAAAGAATATCAAAAGTTCGGCCTTATAGCCTGAATATTCTGCGAACTGGGTTGAATCTGGCACGTCTCGGCCTGCTATGTAAAAAACACAGTTGCCGACGTCGATTATACTGCCATCGTCGGTCAACCTGTAGTGGTCCCCTTGTCGACATCGGTGATGAGTCGACCGATGTCGGTCTCTGTGAGTCTCTGTTCGCCGATGTCGGTACCTGAACTTCCTATAGATGCGTATGGATTTTCACAGATCTGTACGGAATTAGTACGGCCGCTGATATAACACACCCTGTATGCCTGATCCTGATCTGTAGAATTATGGGCTGACACAAAAGATCTATATCTGGATAATTCTTGAATCAAAAACCCAAAATTAAGAAAATACCTGTAAACCCTTGTGATAGCTTCTGAGTGAAGTTATCTCTCAAATACCTGTAATACTATGATAACTTCTGGGTGAAGTTATCTCTCAATTCGGCAATAGATCGGCTGATCTTTCACAACCTCTGAATCACACACAATGAAGAGTTGACGTTCTTCACTGCAATTGGAATCCTGGAACCCTTGGCTCAGTCTTCATAGAAGAATTTCTTAACAAGAATCAATATCAATAATAAGCATGCCTACAAACCCTCTTCCATGAGAGATTCTTATACACCTCCAAAGGTGTGCTTGCTAAAATTAGATTCCCTTAAATTAGACTGGGGCTTCCTTAATTTAGAACTAGGGTCTTAAAATTAGACCAATTCTTAAATTAGAATGAGGATCCTAAAATTAGACCCAATAATAAATAATTAATAATTAATTATTAATTAAAATTGGACCAAATAATTAATATTTGATTAAATCAATCAAATATTAATATCTCCTTTAATTCATGTCCTAAAGAGCCCAAACGAAAGCCAAGCCCAGCTCCATCAAGACCCTCTATCCACCTCATCAGCCTACGAGGGTCGCATAATAGGCTAATCATCTACTCTGCACATGTCGACTAAAAAGGGGACATGACAGATCCTTTCTACTATGCTACCTCATAGGGATTTTGAGGTGGGATTTGTTGAGTAGATTGCACAGGGTCCTATCTAGCCTACAGCTACTTAGAGTTAGAGATTAGAGCCATCTGTTGATTCCCAGTTCAGTGATGATGATCCAATAGCAAAGTTTGGGGGTTCCTACCAGCATTATACGATGGGGTATGCTCATTATTCTTATTTTGATCCAGAGATAGAAGATTTGATTTCACACAGGTGTAGATCGGCTCCAGGTTCTTACCATCCATTATGGGATGGATTGGCACCATCTTCTATAGATGGAATTGGTAGTAGCAAGTTACACAGACTACGGTATTGACACATCCAGGGTAGTTGTGATTTTAGAGATTGGTTGAGTTGCATTCACTAGTTTGATTGTGGATTCCTCTTGGTTATATTTGAGAGGATATTGTAGGAACTTGCATTGATTAATAGCAGTGCAGAGCATAACTACATTTGGGATCCAGGTGGATCGAGTGGTTCATTGTTTTGAGATTGCTTGGGGACAAGCAATTTCTGGAGGGGTGGATTGTCATGTCCCCTTTTTAGTGGACATTGATAGATTTGATGATTAGACTATTATGCGACCTTCATAGGCTGATAGGATGGATAGAGGGTCAGGATGGAGCTTGGCTTGGCTTTGATTATCAAAATTTCTATAGTTGGCTTTCATTCAGGCTCTTTCAAACACATTTGGCCTAAGCTCCTATTATTTAGAGATGTTTGACACGTAGTGGAGCACCCTTATTTTTGTATGGTCATGTGCAGAATCACTCCCTGATTCACCAACTTCAATCAGTTCAAGGATCTGACATGTATTGAGGGAGATATTAATATTTGATTGATTTAATCAAATATTAATTAATTAGCCTATTTTTAATTATGAAACCCTAATTGTAATTTAAGAAAACCCTAATTAGGGCAAGCACATCTTTTGAGGGTATAAGGGTTTCTCATGGAGGCCATTATTGATTATGCATTGATTTTTTGACTATTGATTTTGAAGAATTTCTTCTGTGAAGACTGAGCCACAGGTTCCAAGATTCCATCTGCATTGGAGAACGTCCACTCTTCAGTGTGTGTGATTTAGAGGCTGTGAAATATCAGTTAATCTATTGCCAAATTGAGAGATAGCTTCATACAGAAGTTATCATAGAGATTTACAGAGTTGAGAGATAACTTCACATAGAAGTTATCACAAGATTACAGGTATTTATTTTATTATGTTTTTGATTCAATAAGCTATACAGTTAAAGATCTTCTGTATTAGAGTCATATATCTTGAGATCAGGGGTCCAACAAATAGGGTGTGTTATATTAGTGGCCATATAGAATCTATACAAATTTGTACCAGGCTGTACCAGCCAAATCTTAGATTGAAGAAGGGCACCGTTAGTAGTCATAGGCCGCAGGAAAGTGTAGGAACTGACATCGGCATCCCAGTGATCGACATCGGCCATCTGAGAACTGACGTCGACAGGATAGCCTACCGACAGTGACCGATGATGGTAGTTTATCGACCAATGATGACCTTATAACCGATGTCGGTGATTGTGTGATGACATAGTAGGCTGAGACCTACCAAATTCAAGGTTAATTACCAGATTTGCAAAAAGACAAGGGTTTTTAAGACTGTATTTTGATATTCTTTAATATGCATGACAAAGAACTTCTATTGTAACCATCTGAGTGAATAAATAAGAGATTATATTGTGATTTTATTTATCTATTTGAATATATTCTACAAATATATTCAGAGTTTTTGTTCTTGCTATATTCCCTATTGATTGGGGATATTACAGTGGTATCAGAGCTTTTGTTATGGTATCAGAAGGGGACATTACACATGGAGAACTATTAATGATTTGAAAGGGCGGTGAAGGGTAAGGACAATTTTATAAGGCTTATATAATATAACCAAGTAATTTAATCAATATAATTCCATTATTACAAGGTGAAATAAGACAATATTAGTCATGAACCCAGAAAGCATAAAAACCAGGTAGCGAACTAGCTAGTTTTAGTAAAAATGAGTTTTGGAGTATCTAGAGGTACAATCAAGTTTTGAAATTTTATAAATTTGGTTATATATATATACACACACACACACACACACACACACACACACACACACACACACACACACACATGTATATACATATATATATATACATGTATATATATATATATATATATATATATATATATATATGTATATATATATACATATATATGTATATATATATATATACATACATATATGTATATATATACATACATGTATATATACATATATGTATATATACATACATACATATATATATATATATATATATATATATATATATATATATATATATATATATATATATATATATATATATATATATATATATATATATATATATAATTTTTCTTTTTACACTAATATTTTAAGTACCCACTATTTTGTCATAGTCTTATGTCTATTTGTTGAGGAGAAATGGAAAAATGGTTTAAACCTCATATGAGGGTTAGTGAGGAATTTCATGGTGATTTTAAGTCTTAAAAAACCTATTTATAGTTATCATATTCAAATTTTAGAGGTAAAAATTGAAAAAGTGCAAGTTGGTCAAATTTAAGGTTTAGGCATGCAAATGTAGAAAGTTGGAAAAAGTGATTTTGAGGAAATTAAGGGATTTAATGATAAAATATAATGTTTTAAAAACTTTTATGGGTATTTTAATGTTACATAAAAAAATAATTAGGTATTTATACCTTATAAATCTCAATATACACCTTATTTTTTTCCCATGTCTCACAATTCACAATTTCTAAGTGTGTAGTAGGCCTAAATTGGTGTTTTTGGAGGTTTTATTTGACTTAATTATGAAAAAAATTATTTTATAAGTGTTATTAGTTATTATATTTCAAAATTAAAAATAAATTAGGTATTTATACCCCATACATCTCAAGATATGGCCTTTTCTCTCTTCCTAGTTTTCTTGTTTCTTGCAAGCATGAGAAAGCTAGTATGGAACTCAAGAAGAAAATGGATGTTTTGGATGAAAATAATTATTGTAAATATATTATAAACATAAATTAAATTTTTTAAATATTTTAATAAACCAATTTTATCAATGAACTACTATTTTTCACTCTTTTAGCCCATTTTAATCTCTTTCGACTAAGGAACATTGTGGCAATTTTTAGTCCTTCATGAATGTTTTGAGTTTTTTCACATGATATTATGGATTGAGAAATTTTATTAATATTATAATAGGTTTTATAGGATGGTACAAATAATTTTAGAGGAGGGTTATCAAATGAAATATTCAATCTTTAATATCTCCATTAATAGAGTCCTTGCTCAAAACTAGGTCTAAAAGTGAAGGTTACAAGAGTAAAATTAGGAATTTATTGAGTGAATAGTGTTAAAGAGTCTGAATTATATCCATTAAAATGATATAATTTTTATATAATATGTGGGAAAGGCCCCAAGTGGCTGAAACTAGCAAAAGACTCCTTGAGATACGCCTAGGCCTAGAGGGTGGCAGACTTTCTTAGGATACTTCAAAGAGATACAAAGTGATCCAATGGATTATAATGGTAAAAAAATAAGGTTATAAATCAAAAAAATATTTATTAGAATTAAAATATGATATGTAATACCTCAAAGATGTAGAGAGACCCTAAAGCCAATGCATGCCTTGAGAAGGCTAGTGATGGATTATCAAATGACTAATCAAGTTTTGATATTTTTCAAGTGTTCCAAAGAATTTTTAATCAATTTATAACATTAATTAAATTTTAAAATAATATAATTATTTATTTAGATCCATTTGAGGTCGAATTTTGGTTTTTGGCCTCTTTTTCACTCTCTCGGCTTAGTGTAGTCTTAGAGCTTGAAGGTCAAGTTTCACTTACTTGGCATGTGTCATAGAAGTTTCATGGGGGGATAAGGAGTTAGGTAATGTTGAGTGATATTTTTATATTCAAATCAAATTAATTTATCCAGCCATTAAAACCCTAGGTTTAATGAACAATAATTAAGAAGCTTGCCCACTCTCAAACCTTCAAATTGCCTTTTTGCCACCCAAGAAGCCAAATTCTTTTGAACGTTTCTCACACATGGGAAAGATTTAGGACCTAAAATTTGTATTATAGTTTTTTTAATAAGTTTAATCCATAAACCTATATCATTTTACATATTTCAGTATCAAAATTTTAGAACCATCATCAAAGCTAATTATAGGTTTTAGATTGCCTAGCACTGTCAAAAGACTAGTTTTACCCAAAACCTCTTGAAAACTCCTAAATTGCCCTCAAGAAGTGATAGAAACATATTTAAAAATTAATATAAACTCCCATAATAACATTTTTTTACCAATTTTTCAAATAAACTTGGTATGTGTGGGTTGTCTTAAGGTCCAAGATGGCTAAAATTGGAAGTTTTGAAGGTTTTTAACATAGTTGACCTCCATTCATGGAGTCATGAAGAAATAGGTCTATTTATAGACCATAAATTGTCAAAAAATCATAATATGGAATGTAAAATACCTTGGAAGGTCATAATCAATCTTCTAGGGGCATTATTAAGCTTAATGGTGAAGACTTTCATGATGGCCTAGGCTCTCAAGGGGTTTCTAATTCTTAAGGTGTTGGTTCAAAGGGCTAATTATAGGTTACATTGTGTTACATTTGTAGGTGTAGGAGAAAAAAGGCTTTTGTCATAGTGAAAATATACTCAATTTACTTTATGGTCTACTAAGCATTTGAACTAACCCTCAAGGTTAGTCAAACATCAAATACGAAGACAACTAACCATGTTCTCAAGTGGTTCTAGAAGAATAAGTGGAAATGGGGAATAATAGGCAATTGGAGGAGATTTTAGGATCATTTTGGAGAATTAAGTGAGGTTTATAGTCTTTAAAGACTTTTCTTCAAGATAGTGGAGCGTGACATCATCATCCTCAATTTTTTTCATCTTCTAGTGCCTTTCTAGGCTAATGAGAAGGCTTGGAGAACCTTTTTACCTTTGGAGGTTAATTTGATGAGAGAGGATCAGTGATTAATTAATTATAATGTTGTTTAGACTCCATAGAAGGTGGTTCAGTGACATTTATTGAATTTTGAGAGCTTCTTTCTCCTCTCTTCTCCTCTTTCTTATATTTAAGAGACTTATTCTCTTCATTGTAAACATGATCCTCATTTTGGTATGGCATATCCCTGCCATTTTTATACTCCTCCATACTTCATATCTTTTCTAATGGGCCTAATTTTGGAAATATTGATGTAGAAATTGCATTTTTGATAGGTTATGTGAGTGAGGGTTGTCTTTGATCTTCCTTAGTGTCAGTTTCATGAAATTTGGAGTGTCTTTAAATTTGTTCCATCACCTTGTTTTATGTTTTTAGTCATCATTTTCAACCCCTCTATCCATTTCACAAGTAGAATCAATATTTTCAGTGATCCATCAAGAGGAACTAGCCTTCTCTAAAGGTTCTACCCCATCACAAGATACCCACAGCATGCGATTGTTCCTCTTGGACAAATTTGGCCCATATATAAAGATTTTACATAGATAGATTAGCTAAAAAGAGTTCTTGATTGACCAAATGATCAAATGAATTGATCAAGCAAAGATGATGGACTAGACCATCATCCAACATTGTGCAGAAAAGGATAGGTTAGTTTGGTTTTACATTTGATAAATGCACATGGGAGGTTGACTAGAGCCAAAGGAATGAATGGATATGATGATTTTGGTCCCATAAACATCCTCTAAAAATTTCATGTCCTAATGAGTTGTCTATCTCAAGATCTAAGTCCTCAAATTTTAACAAACAGAATGAAATATATGGGAGGATGTCAAGTTAAAGCTATAATAATTAACTATTTGGAATTGAAAATCCTTAACAAGTAATATGTGTGTGGGGATGTCAATTTTAGGCCTCTTAAATTAGCTATTTGGATTAAAAAGAATAAATATAAGACTAATAAGTGTCCAAATCATGGAATCTCGAGTCAAGATCCAATGGTGAGTGGTGATCTAATAAGTTTATATGTCCTAAATATCTGATGGTACACATTAAACCATGCATCAAAGATTAATAGTGAACTCACATTCAAAAGGTTAGTGTCTCCTAAGTATAAACACATGACTAAAAATTGGTAAGATCTTGGGTTCTCATATGAATATCTAATAATTCATGATGATTGATAAAGGTAGTGGGTGCAAAAGGATCGACAATGCATAGTCTATCATGCAAAAGAAAAACAACATTGTACATTTGATCTAGTAAACCAAGGATATAATGGTGCATATTTATTTTTTATAAAGTATATCCAATGATGTGCATTTAATCATGAGGAAGTTGATCGATGGTGAGTGAAAGGTCAACAAATCAATGTATCTTGGATAAAAATACATATTTACCAAGTGTCATAACCATGGTAACTATCAAGTAAATCAATAGTGTGTATTTAAGCCATGAAAAATAAATTGATATCAAATGATGAAGGTTGAATGTGTCATAATCTTGAAGACCTAGATCAAGATCGATGGTCAAAATTAAAGGTTAGAGTTATGAAACTTTGACTGGCGGTCAAACATGATCCAAGTTGAGCTAGATTGGATATTTCAAGATCAAACACCTCCATTAAATATTTTTATAGATAGAATAGGTCTTTTATGTCCTAATACAAAGATCAAAGATGGAATAGTAGTTGTTGAAGTAAGACTAAACATCTAGCATATTTTCATTGATATTATAGCTATATGAAAACCAATAAATGAGATTGGTTTTTAATATATAATAATACCTATGCTTAGATTTTGAAATAGGTTCATATTTGTGATTAGGTTTTTAGGAATAAGTGGTAAATAATTAAACATGAAATTCATTCCTCAAAATCACAATAGTAGAGACATAAAATAAAATTTAGATCTAAGAAAATACACACATACTAATGAAATAGCATGGTTCACCCAATTTGAGCTACATCCACCAAGAAGATCTCTATAATATTATAAACAAGAGTACAAGACAACTCTTAACAATAAACCTCTCATAGAGATAACTTTCTCTAATTTGAATTCACACTAGAATTCCCAAGATGATAAGCTACACCTCAAACCAATCACACCAATTGAAGAGAGAATACAAAGCTCAAAATGAGATGTAAAATGAAATGCTTAATTCGTTCCCCCTCACACTTATTTATACTTTCCAAAATCCCTTGGAAAATGTGCCATACCTTGGATATAATCATATACACACCAAAATGGCAACAAATAAGGGAGGTTACAACTAATTGGGATAAAGATAATCCCTCGATTCTCTTAACCACCTTAAATCATGCTCAATTCTCCATAAAATGTGCCACAAATGTGGGAAGTGGTTGTCACACTCAAAAAATTTCCCCACCATTTGTGAAATTAAAAATTACATGTTTAAAATGCATCATTAATTTTATTTAAACTTAGTAGTGTTGAAATGGGTTCCACATTCAACAATCTCCCACTTGGAGTTCATTTCCCCTTGAACAAAATTTAACACTCCTCCATGATTTTCATGAAGACCAACCAAATCTGAACATAACCTCAACTTATCCAATGTGACTACCTTGGTCAACATATCTATAAGATTCTATCTTGTATGTATCTTATCTAGCTTCACTATGTTTTCCTCCAAAGATGTCTTGATGAAATGATATTACAATTTTATGTGCTTCACCCTCGAATCGAAATCAAAGTTCTTAGCTAAATGTATATCACTATGCAATCCCATAACTTCCTAATTATGCCCCAAATCATTAATTAAATATTGTAACCAAATCATCTCTTTGCTAGCCTTTATAGCAACAACATACTTAGACTTTGTGGTTTATAAAGTCACAACCTTCTGTATTTATAAAATCCAACTAACCATTGTATCCATGATAACAAATACATAACCTATCATACTCATACTGTTAACATCCCTATCCATATATTAGTCAACATAACCATGCAAATTTGTGTCCAATCCACCAAAACACAATGTTATACCCATGGTTCCTCTCAAATATCTAAGAATCCACTTCACTACTTGCCAGTGCTCATAACCTAGATTACTCATGTACCTACTTACTACTCCCACTGCATGGGTACTATTTGGCCTAGTATAAACCATAGCATACATTAGGATACCAATTACTAATGAGTAAGGTACCTTAGACATATTTATCTTCTCTTCTTCTATCTTGGGACACTATTCCTTTGATAATATAAAATAGCTTGCCAAAGGAGTCCCAACTGGCTTACCATCCTACATAGTAAACCTCTACAAAAATTTCTTCACATACTCTTCCTGTGAAAATATCAAATTTATCTCCTTATTATCCCTAGTTATCCTCATACCAAGGATTTACTTCACTACACCAAAATCCTTCATATAAAAAGAATAACCAAGCTACTTCTTAAGTACTTAAATCTATTGCATGTTCTTTCCTACAACCAACATGTCATATACATAAAAGCATAGGATAATATAATTATCATCCTCAAATATCTTTATATACACACAATGGTCATAATCACACTTTGAGTAACCCTATTCCAACATAAAACTATCAAACTTCATATACCATTGTCATGGAGCTTTTCTCAGGCCATACAAGCTCTTCTTTAGTCTGCACACCAATTTCTCCTTTCCTTCAACCTCATAACCCTATGGTTGCTCCATATATAATTCCTAATTTAAATCACCATGAAGGAACTCAATATTCACATCTAATTATTCTAAGTGAAAATCCTCTACTACAACTATACCAAGCATAGTTCTAATAGAATTCATCTTAACAATAGGAGAAAAAATCTCATCAAAATCAATACCTTTCTTCTATGCAAACCCCTTAACCACCAACCAGGACATATACCTTTTCCTTCCTCCATCCTCATCTTTGATTTTGTATACCCACTTATTCTACAATGCTCTCTTGCCTTTTTGTAGCTTCAACAAATCTCATGTCTAGTTCTCCATGAGAGAACTATGTTCTTCTTCCATGTCTTTCTCTTACTTATTCCTAGCATTTTCCTACATTTCTTCCTCAAAACATGTTGGTTATCCACTATTATTACGTAAAAAATAACTCAAAGATAGGGAAAAACATTCAAATTCTCTTCTCACCTTAGAAGACCTTCTTACTATAGGAATTTGGGGTTCTTATATAGGAGGTTCCTGAACTGTCTCCTTGGATACCTTACCATTCATAATAGCATCCAACATTGTGTACTCTTTATGTTCTTGTTCCTAAAATTGATCCTTATACATGAATTTTTATTTAAATACAACATCCCTAGACCATAATATTTTCTTGTCTCGAAGACTCCAAACCCAGAAGCCAAAGTCATCTTCGCCATAGCCAATAAAGGTGCATCTTTCATACTTAGCCTCTAACTTGGTCTTATATTTATTGGAAACATGAACAAATTACTCACATATAAAGACCCTAATAAAAGAATAATTAGCTTTCTTACTAGACCAAGCTTCCTCAAGTATGCCTTCATCCAAAGGCATTGAAGGTCCTCTGTTAAACAAATATACTGTTGTGCTAACTACTTCTACCCAAAACATTAGGGGCAGCCTCACATGCAACCTCATGCTCCTAGATTTCTATATGATTGTCTTATTCATCCTCTCTGACACTCCATTCTCCTATGGCATCCTTGGAACCTTCTTTTTCCTATGAATTCCATTTTATGAATAATAATCATCAAATTCTTTGCTACAATACTCACTTCCATTGTCTAACCTAAGACATTTCAACTTAAGACCTATTTCATTATTAACCAAATATTTACATATTTTGAATGTTTCAAACATATCATATTTCTTCTTAATTTAATAAACCCAAACTTTCCTAGCTACATCATCAATAAATATAACATAATAATTTGAACCACCAATAGAAGATACCTGAGCTAGCCCCCATACATCTGAGTGAACCAACTCAAAATTTTATCCTTATTCATAGGTCCAAACCTCAAGAACTTAACTCACTTCTACTTCTCTTACACACAATCATCATATAAGTCCAAATCAACTTGTTTCAATCTAGGTAACTTGTCTTTCAAGATCTCCATGCCCTTTTAGCTCATATGACCAAGCCTGTAGTACCATAAAGTTACATCTCCATCTATAGAAACTAAATTATAGTGATCAAAAATACTATTCAAATATAAATTGCCAAATTTCTTACCTCTTGCAACTACAAGAGCACCCTTGGTAAATTTCCAAGAGTTTGCTGTAAACATCATTGAACAACCCTTACTATTCAATTGCCCTGTTGATATTAAATTCCACCTTAACTATGGGAAATATCTAACATCCTTTAGTAGCCACGTGTTCTAATTCTTCATATTCACCTAAACATAACCTTTACCTAATATACTTCATGGTTCATCATCACCAAGATAAACATGTCAAAAATTTCCTTGAACATAATCAATAAAATGATGCCTATGTGGGGTGGTATGAAAAGAAGCCCCTGAATCTAATACTTAACATTTATAAATATTATCCAAGGAAATAATTAAATCATCCTGACTTATATTACATATTGTCATATTTACCTCCTTGGTCTCCTCATTTTTGGTCTTCTTGTCCCAAAGTTCCCAACATTCCTTCTTTGTGTGTCCACTTTTCCCACAATTCCAGCACACCATCTTGACTCTAGATTTATATCTTCCTTGATCCTTTGACTTTTCATGGTTTCCTTTGCTTCTATCTTTTTATCTCCTTCTATTCTCCACCATCAAAGCATTCTCTGAAGATGATTCCTTGATGTTCTTCCTTCGCATTTCCTCACTAAGAATCACACCTATAACATCCTCAAACGTTAAAGTTCCCTTAGCAGGGATGACATTACTCACAACAATAACTAGGCTATCCCAACTATTAGGTAAGGAGCACAAAATCAATAAAGCATTAACTTCATCTTCAAATTTAATACCAATATAAGTTATCATACTCACAATTGTATTAAATCATTCAAATGATCAGTTATAGAACTACTTTTAGACATTTTCATATTGAATAACCTTTTCATCAAAAATATTTTATTAGAGGCAGAGATTTTTTCATATAACTCCCCTAATTTCTTCATTAGACCAAATATTGTCATCTCCTCTAAAATATTGAAGGCAAGCAAAGATGAAAGGCACAATTGGATGACTCCTAGTTTTTTCCTATCAAGCAAATTCCAATCTACCTAATCCATACCTAAAGGTTGGCCTGCTTTCCTCATCAAAGGGAAATGAAGATCCTTATAAAACAAGCAATCATCCATCTGCATCTTCCATAATATAAATTCTACCCATTGAATTTTTTAGCTATAGATATACCATTATTTGCCATAACTCCTACTCAAGATAATATCTTTCCCTATAATTCACCACTTTAGAAAAACTACTAAAGCTAGCTCTGATACCAATTGTTAGGAATAACTAATTAATTATGCAACACAAAATTCATTCCTTAAAATCATAGTAGTAGAGACATATGAAAGAAAATCTAGATTTAAGAAAATACATGCATAATAATTAAATAACATGGTTCACCTAGTGTGGGCTATGTCCACCAAAAATATCTCTATAATATTATAAACCAGAGTATAAGATAACTCTCACTAGGAAACCTCTCATAGAGATAACTTTATCCAACCTGAATTCACACCAGAATTCTTTAAATTGTAAGTTATACCTCAAACCTAATCACACCAACTAAAGAGAAAATACAAATCTTAAAATGAGATGAAAAATGCAATGCTTAATTTGTTCCCCCTCACCCCTATTTATACTTTCCAAAAGCCCTTAAAAAAGGCACCATAACTTGGAGATAATCATATCCCCACCAAAATGGTAGTAAATAAGGGATGTTATAACCAACTAGGATAAAGATAATCACCTTATTCTCTCAACCACCTTAAATCATGCCCACTTCTCCATAAAACATGACAAAAATGTGAGAATTAGTTATCACACTCAAAAGTTCACCCCCACCATTTGTGAAAGTAAAAATTTCATGTTTAAAATGTTCCATTAATTTTATTTTAACCTTAGGGGTGTTGAAATGGGCTCCACATTCAACATAATAAACAAGTGTCTTATATTAAACATGGTCACATCCTCGACAAAGTAGTTACTTACTACCACTCAAATTAGCACATGGCATGGCTCTTTCTAGATTCAAGATATGAAGACTTTGTCCTTACAATGAAATCAAGTGGAAGGTGGTGTGGAAGATCAAAGCAAAGAAATTTGGTGGTTAGAGAAGCATTTGGAGCATTTAATGTTGTTTAGATCTTAAAGATCTTTCTTCCTTGAAAGGATCATGATTCATCCTCTAAAAAATAGACTCTTATCTTTTAGTGTATTGCTCAACCAATGAGAAGAACTTGAAGACTAATTGGAGCAAATGTAAGCTAGCTTGCTGAGGAAGGCTTAGTCTTATTGACTCAAAAGGTGGTGGAGTATTCAAAAAAGGGATTCGGCCTTATTTATTTATTTCTATAATCATGTTCCCTCTTCTCTCTCCCTTTCTCCTATATCACCCCATTATTTCTCATTTCTAAATCTCTCTTTCACTCTCTCAGATTCTAGACTCTCATAAGGACTCATTATCTATAAGAGTAGGGGAATCTCTGAGATATTAAAAAATATGTTCATCTTGATTAAGCTAAACCTTGTCAAGCATTTGTAACAACTACCTCTTGATGCAATAAAAGACTTTCTTTACCTATCTCTTTCCTTGGATCTATGTTGAGTGAGTTGTGCATGATGGCATTATGAAGGAGAATCTTCTTCATACATTATCATCCTTTTTAACCTCTTTTAAGGTGTTTTCAAGATATTATAGGTCTAGATTAGTGTTCTACCTCAACCTAGTCCATGAAACACTTATGCATTGATCTATATTGTGAGGTTATGTGAGCTACCATTATTTTGTGCTGATCTAGTGTGGGTTAAAGCTTAAGGGAGTTTCCCATTTTTATTTGGTGCATCACCTTTTAGCCTTCTTTGGATCCCTTTTCCCTTTTTTAACACTTTTCCCTATGACAACATTAGTTTATGTGATTCATCAAAAAGAATCTGGGCTTCTCTAGAAATTCAACCTTATCATAGGATACCCATAGTCTAGGTTTGTTCCCAAAGTTTAGCTCAATTTGAGAGAGCCTAAATAACCCCCTCCAAGGGTGAAAACTGATACTACAATAGTTTTTAGGATGCATGATGGGACTTACTACATTGTTCACTAGTGAAGAGTTTTGGTGTTCTATTCATCCAATTAACCTTTGGAGGCATATGTACAAACATCAATGGTGAATTTTAGTACTCATTAATTAGTTTAAGCATCTTAAGTACCTATTCATCATAATCTGATATGTATAATCAACCATCTTTTGATCATTATGCTTATTCTCTACCTCAGCATCACACTTATTAGTAGAATAATGTTTATGTATTCCCACAAGTGGCCCTCAAATAACCTATCATCCATATCATATCCTTTATAATCCTTCCGTCCATGCATATGACCAAGGTTATCCTCCTTTGCATTCAAATCAGTCCTCTGATTCTCCTTGTCAAGACCAGACTTATCCTATTACATCCTTGTCAGGAGTCAATAAAGCATTATCAATTTATATTGAGTTGATAAGGGATATTGGTAGGGGTTTGGAGTTTTCTCAATTAATTCCTATCCTTGTTTTATAAAAGTTATGTAATGCTCTTCAGTTTTTCAAGAATAGATGATAAATTTGTGAGGGTGAACAATGGTCATCTTGTAAGAATTAGGACATAATAATGATGAGAAACATGATCCAAAATGTAGATAGTGTATTGATATATTATGAAGATCAAAAGCCATATTTGGATCAGTCTTATGTGTCCTATCCCCTCCAAGAGACTCAATCTCAACCTTTAAGAGTTACTAATCAACCACCTAGTCAACCTTGTTAAAGTCCATCTTTGTCAAAACATAGAGAGGAAATATTGGATCAAGGTAAAACAATCATGAAAATTAATGAGGGGGTTTGGATAATAAATCCCAATTCATGACATGGAGGGGATAAAGATATTCTTTCAAGATTTTTGGAATGTGTGGGCATCCATTGAGGAAGTGATTATCCACATGTTGAGAAGCAAGAATTAAAAGGGTGGGTATTCTAGACACTAGAAAACTACACACTTAAAATTTTCAATGACTAAATGCCTTAAAACCCCCTAAAGACCCCCTAAACATTCTCAACCCTTAACAAACCCCTCCTAACCTAACCAAATCATTATTCTCCTAGTCATATAGTACTATTTGAAAGTACTATTCAAAATTACAATTCACTATCACTATTCATGATGACATGGAAAGTGACATGTCAAGTGACATGGTATGTGATATTTCATGTGACATGGAGGATGATTTGGGAGGTAATATGGTAAGTGGCATAGCTCAGAAGTGAGGTGGCTTGATTTGGGACATCATACCCCACCTGGGACCCTTTCTCAAGGTTATTAATAACCTCATTTAAGCATCATAAGAATCCCTCATTAAAATATGGAAAATTTCTCCTTAAGGGGCCTTAATTAAACATGTATTTTTACTTCACACATGAAATTTGCCTTCAAAATGAGATACCTACCTCTTTAGTTCTTTGGAAAAGATAAAGGGCACCCATTTGTGACTTTTTAACCCAAATAGGAGACCCATGATCAAGGTGGAATCCCACCACCCTAATATTTTGACTCATTCATGCAACCACATGGAAAATGGTGACACATTTTGTCTGCCATCTCTTTAAGTGTTTGGATGAAGACAAGAAAGGGTGGTGAAAAGTCTTTGGCCTCATTTAGACCCATGTGCAAGGTGGAAGACACACAAACCCAAATGGGAGACCCATGATCAAGGTGAGAATCCCAAAAAACTAATATTTTGACTAATTAATGTACCACATGGAAAATGGTGCCACATTTTGTGGGGTATCCTTTAAGTGCTTGGATGAAGACAAGAAAGGGTGGTGAAAAATCTTTGACCTCATTTAGACCTATGTGCATGATTCCCATTCAAAATTGGATTCATGTGCAAGGTGAGACACACACCAACCCAAATGGGAGACCCATGATCAAGGTAGGAATACCATAAACCTCATATTTTAACTCATTCATGAACGACATGGCAAATATAACCATACTTCTATTATTCCCTCTTTTGGCATGATCCTTCACAATAAATTTTATAAATACCCCCCTCTCCTTCACCCAAGGTTAAGTTGGAAGTTAGTATTTGGTTATTAACATTTTGTTGCATGTCTTTGAAATATGTCATAATTCTAGATGTAATATACACCTTGGAGGAAAATAATTTAAATAAATGAAGCTCTACCAAAATTTCCTCAAGATATCTTCAACAACATCAGCAGCGACAACAACAACAAAAACATTCTTCTTCAAGCTTGGAAGGTAACATTTGATTATGTTTATTCAATTTAATTTTATCATCCCCATGGATTTTTAATCTCTTCATCCCCACTTATCCATTTTCTCCATTTTTAATTTAATTATCCTAATCCATTTCCTCCCTTTTCATCTTTTATCCATTCACACCTTTGCCATTTTTACCCTCCTTATCCTCTTCCCCTTTTGCCATCTTAACTACTTACCTCATCAATAATTCACCCATTTAACCCATTTTAACCTTTAAATTTTTATTACCTTAACCATTTATCAATGAACCAAACTACCTTTCTTTAATCTCTTATTAAATTTTCAAACCAAAACCACAACCTTGCCTTAACCAATTTTCAGCATTAGTATAATCAAACTAGTTGCTTCATTTTGATTAACTTAGCGAAGCATATAATTTTCTCAATTAATTTACTATAATTTATTTTATTTTATTTCAATTTTATAGTCATTTAAGGAAAATATATTTTGTTAATCATTTCCACTGAAGTGTTTTAAAGAAGGTGGATCGATAACCTCCTAGAAAGCTTTCACTTCTAGGATCTAGCTCATGCTAGGCAAACCACCCAACTACTTGTATAACAAACAAATTTTGTGATAGTGATTTATTATTAAATTTCATTATTTATTATGCAAATATGATTTATCAAAAAGTTTGGATTCAACACGTGTGCATTCAATAGGTATTGTTCTACACACCCTTCTTAACTAGTTTCTTCTTTTCATACTTAGGAAAAAGTGAAAATTAGATAGAAACATTTAGGCATGCATAGTGGGACCCTTGAGTTTTCTTGGATTACTATATGTTTTAACACATTTATAATTTCATTAGTGAAATTTTTTTAGTTGAATTCTTATAAAATTAAGCTTTTTTCTTTACAAAAAAAGACAAAAAAGAGTTTTAGTTGCATTTTTAAAAAGAAAGAAAAGAGCATTCATCCTAGGATTAGGAATTTTTTTCATTTAGGTTCATTTTAGTTTTTATTATCTTCATTTAATTTTTTTTAAAAAAATTGATTAAAGTTGAGTGCATCCATTGACTGCTTGCTTGATTTTTACTCACCTAGTTTAATTAAAAGCATTATGAATTAATTGTAGTTCATAAATGTTACACAAATAAAACCACTTGCATAACAAAACATCAAAACACACTTGAGACAAGGCTTGAGTAAGATTTCATCACTTAGCATATCACCATACCCTTTCCTAGTTATCTTAATTATATTTAATCATTGAGGGGATATCCAACTCAGTTCTCTGGCTGAGTATAAACTCTATAAATTGGTACATATTGGCTAAGCATTCACACTAGCTGCGAGATTATGACATGAGGGGAGAAAACCCAAAGTACTAAGACACATACTTAGATTAATATAGACATGTATTGAGTTCCTAAACATAATTTGAAACCAAACATAGACTATATTATTTAGGACATATTCAAGCTAATTTCCTTTTCACACTTTTTTAAAGCATACGCTAAAAGAGAGATTAAAAAGAATCCTAGGATTTAATTCACTCTTAGTGAATGCATTTTTTGTCTTGAGTCTTTTTATTTATCTTTTTTTGAGGTGTGAGAACATATCATCTTTTTCTTATCTTCTCATATGGTTCTCACTCACCAACAACAAAAAGACCTCGAGAAATAAAACCCACCACCAAATCAACCATCACCAACTTCCACCTCTTCATTGATGGAACACATTTTCAAACCTGTAAACTCCCCTCACTCTCCAATAAGTCCTACTTAGGTAGTCCCAAGAGATGTAAATTTTTCCACTTTCTTAAATAATAATCATATAGCCTTATAACACTACCTAAGAGCCACATTTTACCAAATCCTAATTTATATCCCACCCATAGATATACCTTATGGAATGCCTCTCCACCTCATGGGGAATACCTCCACTACCATGATAACTACTCAACCTTTAGTTTCCAAAACGTTATCATCAACCAACAACTCCCTCAAAACTAACCCACTAATCTAAAATGCCACTTCCCTTATACCTCTTACTAATCACTCCCCTACAATAGGAGTGCCTACCTCTAGCACTACCAATATTCTTCTACTTACCTATAATCCATAAAAATATAATATACTTCCAATCATTATGATGTCTGTAGCTTCCATGTTACCACCAATCAACATAAAAGTCACCACCCTTCCATCAACCACTAACCCAACCACCACTCTGACCCAACATGCAACCTTTAGCTATGTTCATAACCCACAAGGGTATATGGCTACTATCCAACCACTCACCTCTACCCAACCATTAACATCCACATACCAATATATATCTTCCACCCAACCTCTAAAGACCACATACCAATACATGGAGCCATATCAACCATCTAATAGTTATTCACACATTGCCCAACCTCAATAAAACATACCATATAACTATGCATCCCAATAACCTCAATCATATTTTATGAAGTTAATCATTGATAAGATTATTACCCTTGAGTCATTAATTTTTGGAGCCCATAATCTCTTATCCTATGATCAAATTTTCAACGAGCCTATTAACCCTTCGGTCCCCATCAGACATTATCTAGTTTAGTGAGAACTTCCAAAATTTACCAAGTTTAATAGTAAATAAGACCCACAAAAACATTTAAGGGAATTTAGGGATTCATGCTACTTGATTTCCCATAATGATGTTCTCATCCTCCGCACCTTTCCTATGTCATTATTCAAACTAGCATTGGATTGGTATAGTGTCATACCAAAACATTCCATCATCTCTTTCACCCAATTATCCCAAATTTTTTTGAATCACTTTTCAATCAATATATCCAAGAAAGTTTCCATTATCGACCTCTACTCCATTTAAAAATTTGAAGATGAATCTATTACCAATTTTGTGGCTCATTAGAGGAGCCCTATTAAGGTGGATGGATGTGGGCCCAAAATAGAGGGCAATGATGAAGGTGGGGGAGGAATTCTCCGGTGTGGTTTAGTAGCCTTCTTTGGTTTGGTTTAAGGGCCACTATTGTGTGAGGTGAGGTTAGAGTCTACCCTCACTTGTGGGTGAGTGAGGTTTGATGTAAGCCAAATGTCCAGAGGTTTAGTCTCTTTGGGCATGACGGATGCCTGTGTGGGTTTGGGTTCAGATGTGGATAGAGGTGAGTGAGATGAAGGGATCTCAGGCAAAAGGCAAGAGGAAATCGTGACTGGGTCTTCCTTGGTCGAAGTGGGTGAAGAGATAGGTTCTTCTCTTGGTGGAGAAGAAATTAGAGAATGTGGCTCCTCAAGAGGACAGAGGGCAGGGACGATCGTGCCTTCTACTTGTGGTTGAGGAGTAGGCGAGGTATGGTCCTCCATTGGTAGTAGGGAGGATGAAGGTGGGGCTAATGGCATTGGTATGGTTGAAGCATCCTCTAATATAAGAGAGATCGATGGAGGACTACTAGGAGAAGAAGGCTCTTCTACCTATGATGGACGAATAGGAGAAGAAGGCTCTTCTACCTGTGGAGGAGGTTGGTCAGGGACAAGAGGTGAGACCATGTTGACTGTGCATATATCATGCTCGTGGGAGCTATCGATCATGGTCTGGACATTGTTTTGATTAGGAGGATGGTTTGGGAATGGTTGTCTGAAGATGTCAATGTTTTGATTGGGTAGCACGTTCGAGTTATCCAAAACAAGATCCCCCTTATCTATCATGTCTTGGACAATGTTTTTGAAGGTTCGGCAGTTGTTGATGTCATGGCCTTGGACACGGTGGAAGTGACAGAAGTCATTTTCTCTATACAATGTAGGGATGGATTTTAAGGAGTCAAATTGAGGTGGTTAGATTGGAGGGAGATTGAGGACCCCCTGCTTGACATGTTTTTCCAAAATGGAAGCGTATGACTCTCCAAGTGGAGTGTATTGATGCTATATGTAGCATTGTTGGAATTGTTTGGTGATGCTTTGAGATGTTGAAGGTTGAGATTGGTCGGTTATTGTCGAGGATGGTGATCTAATGACCACAGTGTTGGCCACTCCTTTGGACTTGGAGTGGGAAAAAGAAGGTCTGGAAGAAGAAGGGTCATCGGCTCTTGCATTGGTATTATGCAATTTGACCTTGTTTTCTTCAATAGCGTAGAGTTCAAGCTTTCGGGCCATGGTGAAAGCTTCATCAAAAGTGTGGAATGTTTGAACCCACAAGGTGGATGAGATGTGCCTGGCACATGCTCAAGAAAAGAGCTCGATTAGCTCAGGTTGAGGTAAAGGGAAGGAGAGCTAGTTGATTAATCCTCTCCAATGGGCGACAAAATTGACTATTGATTCGTCGTCAAACTGTTTGATAGAGTAGAGGTCTGTGATTGAGACTTTTTTGGTGATATTGATTACAAAATGGTCAAGAAATAATTGGGCGATTTGAGTGAAAGAAAAGATAGAGTGACTGGTAAGAGAGCTGTACCAATCAAGGGCAGGGCCAGCAAGTGACATGGGGAACGTACATAGCAATAACGCATCGTCATGGGCTATCAAATAACAAGCATGTCTGAATGCTCGTAGGTGTTGTTGCGGGTCTTCCTTACTCTAGAAATGAGAAAATTTAGGAAGCTCCCACTGACTGGGATACGGCCGAATTGGGACGGAGGGATGAATGGGTTCATTGCAAATTTGCTCATATGAAAGGGCATTGCATGAACCAAAAATAGAGGTCTCGAGGCTAGACATTTTGTCCATCAGCATTTTGATTATATCTGTTGACAAATTGGCAGGTGGAGCACCCCTTAGGTTATAAGGTGCTTGAAAGGTGCTGGAAGGGGCATACGACATAGTCGATTGCGCTTGTATGGGCGAACGTATTGATAACTAGTCGTTGGAATAGAAGTGGAGGCCAAGGGTGGTTGCATTGTGAAAGTAGAAGGCATGACTAGGCTCAATGTTGCCATAGGTGGTTGGATAGTGACAACATTAGCCAATGGATGAGTGGCCACCCTGGTGTTGATGGGGGTGAGAGTAGGCGAGATAGAGACAACCAGATTTTGGAAAGGGGTAGAGGTTGGTTGAATAGTTTGGGATTGATGGGGGGCCAAAACCCTAGTGGAAGTGGGCCCAGAGATGGAAGGAGAGGCAACACTTAGAAGGTTGGTCATGGGTTAGTTATTAGTCAAGGTGGCAACCTGGGTATCTATGAGTTAAACCACAGACGTTGTCGATACGACTGTTGTCTTGACTAAAGAGGTTGGCATCCCATAGATCAGGTTGCCTAAGGAGTCTCGCATTCAGCTTCATGTGAGATAATGTTACAGGGCTTTGACATCGAGGTCCAAGAATCTTTCGAAATCTTGGTCCCCTTCAGGGACAATGGGGGTCTGAGTCAGGGTCGGTCGAGTTGGAGTTCGTTCGATCTCTGAATGAAACTCCATTAAGGGACTGGTTATAGACGGGGAAGGCAAAAGTGGTTGATGCCTCATGTGGTCGACAAGAGCCTTGGTTTGACTGTGAGTCAAAACCATTCAAGGCAAGGCAAAACATCCTCACAAGATCAAACAAGTAGATAAGAATAGAAAAGAAGATGGACACAAGCAGACCCTAAACATTAAATTCCTAGGAATAAATTATTAGGATCGTGTTGGCTTATGCCTTAGAATGCGTTTAGGAGATTGGCTTCTGAGATGGGTCCTAGAAGAAGTAGTCTAAGGATGGTTTCAGGTTAGTTTCGGTGCTCAAGAGTCTGTGTTAGGTTTTGTACGTGGCCTGGTGCTAAGGAGCAAGCTCCCCTCACTTCACGAACCCAGTGATAAGATGGGCCTACTTAGCCAGTATATACTTCCCCTAGAGATTATCCTCTGCTAGAGAACAGAATGGGCTTTCCCCTTAGTAGTGAAGTCCAAGTGGGATTGTTGGGACAAGTAAGGTATCCACTGGGTGATGAAATCCCAGTCGGGCCTTGTCTTAGGTAAGTTTTGATGTTTGATTTGTGTAAGTGATTTGGTTGTGTAACATAAGTGGACTACGATTAATTCATGATGCGGTTTTTAATTACTAGATGTGGACTAAGTATGCATTCAAGAAGAAATGAAATGCAATGTATTTTAAGCCCAAATAGAAATGTGAGTTCGTATGAAGACAAGTGAGAAGAGGTTGAAGAGTGTGACTTTTGACTAGTCTAAGATGCAAGAAAAGAAAGAATAAGAATGATTCTTTTTAATTTTTGCTAATAGTGTCTTTTGGAAGAGATAGAAGAAAGAGGTGAAAAGGATAAACCTAATGTACCTATATGAAAATAAATGAAAAAGAACCCAAAGAATACCCTAGGGTCCCACCGGGCGTGCTAGAATGTTTCTATACGATTTTTTGCTTTCACATTCAAAAAGGAATAAGAAACTAAAATAAATGGTCTAGGGTTAGATGTTACCTGAATGAGGTCTGGTGCACCAAATTGAGATGACTGAAGGAACTCCTCTTTGGTTATGGAGGATGACACCTGTAGAAGAAAGAGACTCAAACACAAAAATTGTTAGATGACTAGAAAGTGGACTGCCAAGCGAAAGCTTGGTCCTAGAAGTGCAAAGACTTCTTGGGGGATGACAGTCCACTAATAAAAAGAAAAATATAGTCAGAAATAGAAATGATAAAGATAGAATAAAATAAATGAAAGAAAATGTGTACCTGTTATGTAGCAGTCTATTTTCCATAGTCACCGGCGTCGGTGGTTCTGTCGGCGTCGATCAAGGAAGTCACCGACGTCGATTAGTCTACCAACGTCGATAGGGGTAATGGCCTGGGACAAGTTTTAGGTCTGGTTTATAATCTGCAAAATAGTTTGAGAGTTTGTTTGGAGGTCAGAGAGCCTGTTTGGAGGTTGAAAAGCTTGTTTTGGTGGTCTGTGCAGAGCTGTAAGGCAAAAAATATGGTCTGAATAGGAGACTAGAGAGAGGACAGGGTGACAGGGAGATAGGGATTAGAGAAGGCCTTTCATCCTCTCAAGGAAGAGCAGGTTGGGTCTAGGCATTGGGCTGAATAACAAATAGATTAAAAAGAAAATACTGAAATGAAAATAGTAGAAATACTTAGCTCATACCTACTGAAGAAGGAGTGTTGCTAATGCTTGTACCTGTTGCTGATGCTGCTGGTGTAGAAGACCTCCAGCAAGGTGGAATGACTGATGAAGAGTCCCTGTTGTTGTTGTATCTTGTTGTGTGCCTGAGAGAAAGAGAGAGAGGTCTAAAGATTGGAAGGTCAGCTACTTGGAAGAATGAAAGATCGGATTGTTGAAGGTTGAAAGGTCAGATCCGCATTCTGGAGACAGAATGCAGTTTTGAAGGCAATCGACACCAACAAAACTGTCGATGTCGGCTGACTACTGACTGATGTCAATGGTTGGAAGGTAGGCAGAAAGGCTAAAAATAGCCTTTTGTCTATTTTCTCAACTGCCGAGTCAGCGGGTCGGGGGAAGAAACGGTTGAAGGTGGCTAAAAATGGACGAGAGGATGAAATGGGGGTCTAGGCATTTAAGATTGGTCATGGGGTAGTGGAGGGCATCCAAGGAAGGGTATCCTAGGAGGGTTGAGGTGGCAAGGGTGAGATGGCAAGGGGAGAGAATTATTAATTTAAAATAAGATAATTATTTTAAATTAATAAGACATAGTTTAGGAGTGGTTAGAAGTTAGAAAGGGACCAAGGGGGAAGACGACCAAGGAGTAGACACGATTTCGGTGTCTACAAGAAGAGAAAAGAGGATTCTATGTGAGCTCATAATATCTTTCACATTCAAGATGAAGGCATGAAATGGTATATATATAGTGTTTGCTCAAGCCACATGACAAGAGATAGAAATAAGTTTGTCTCATTAAAGAATAATGCTATAGTAACATTGAGGTTTGGAGACAACACAACTGCCAATAGAGTTGGTAGGGTGTCTTTAATTTAGACAATAGAAAGACCAAGACAAAAAATATGTTGTATGTGGAAGGTTTGAAACATAACTTGCTTATTGTAATTCAAATTTGTAATCAAGGACACGCCTTAACCTTTCATGACAGAAGGTGTGATATAAGGAGAGCTAAAATGGGAAGGCTATTTTCCAATGCCAAGAGGACTAAAAATAACCTATATGTATTAAATGAGATCAAGAAGGAGAGATGATTCATGAGAAAGATAAATGAAATTTGGCTATAGCACATAAGGCTTGGTCACCTAAACCTTGACAACTTGGTCAATATTAGAACTAATAATTCTATGAATGACATGCCTAAAATCATAAAAACCTAAAAACATACTTTACAAGGCATGTTAACATGGTAAGTAGACTAGAAGAAGGTTCAGTTCTAGGGAATACTCTACTACAAGACCCTTAGAGTTAATACACACTAATCTCTATGGGCCTACAATAATTCAAATAATTCAATAAGATATATACTTCATGTTACTCATTGATGATTACACAATAATGAATTGGGTTACATTGTTGAAATAAAAATCAAAAGTTCCTAAAACTTTCAAGGTATTCAAGGCTCTTGTTGAGAATGAGAAGAATGGGAAGATCAAGTGCCTAAGATATGATAGAGGAAGAGATTTTTGGTCCAATGAGTTTGATGACTTTCGTGAGGTTCATGGAATAAGGAGACAATTCTGAGTAGTTAGGACACCTCAACAAAATGGGGTAGTAGAAAGGAAGAATAGGATAGTTCAAGAGATGGATAGAACTATGTTAAATGAGTCTATATTATATGATGGATATTGGAGATAGGTAATAATAAATTTTGTCAAAATTTTTAATAGAGGATAGATAAGAACAAATGGAAATCTGACTCCTTATGAACTATGGAAGGGTAGACCTACCAACGCGGAACACTTTAGAGTGTTTGGGAGTAAATTTTTCATCAAAAGATATGATGAAGGCTTGGGAAATTTTGATTCTAAATTTGATGAAGGAATATTCTTAGGATACTCATCAATGAGCTCAGCCTATAGATGTTATAACAAAAAACTACAAAAGATAGTGGAAAGCACCAATGTGAAGATTGATGAGACAAGGAAATCTCACTTGTTGTCAAAGAACACTATAGAGAATCTGGACTTCAAGAATGAAGAGGAGACTATAGAGGTTTATGAGGAATAATAATAATTGTAAGATATATAGGACTCTAAAGGAGCCTCAAGTTATATTCAAAGAGATCATGTTGAATCTTAAATCATTAGCAACAAAAATGTAGGTATGGAAACAAAGAGAAGAGTGGTAAGTAATCTAAATCAAGAAAATGTTGATCTATTATCCAAGATTGAACCTAAGATTATTATAGAATCAAGTAAAGAAATTTTTTGGATAGGTTATATGAATGAGGAGTTAGACCAAATAGAGAATAATGAGACTTGGGACCTAGTTCATATGCCTAAATATAAGAATGTAATTGGCACAAAATGGGTGTTTAGAAATATTTTGAATGAAGATGGATAAGTCACTAGGAAAAAGGATAGATTAGTATGTAATGGATATGCAAAAGTTGAAGGGGTTAGATTTGAGGATACCTCTACACACCAGTATCAAGATTGGAGGCCATCAGATTATTTATATCATATGGAGGATTCAAAGGATTCAAGGTATACCAAATGGATTTTTGAATGTGAATTTGGAATAAGTGTACATTGATAAAATTGAAGGGTTATCACTATCATATGAAAAATACTATGTCTATAGATTGAAAAATTCTCTCTATGGTATGAAGAAATCTCCTATATCTTGGTATGTTAGGTCGGACAAGTATTTTTTGGATCAAGGATTCAAAAAATGAGTTGTAGATAGTAATCTATACATCAAGACAAAATATGACCATCATCTTATAGTAGTTTTCTATATGGATGACATCATATTTGGTGGAAACAATGAGAACATGATGAAAATCACTCAATCTAAAAAAGGTATATTCATCTCACAAGCCAAGTACATAAAAGAGAAGTTAAAGAAGTTTGAGATGGAATAGTGTAAGG
Source organism: Torreya grandis (assembly GCA_037957365.1). Lineage (NCBI taxonomy): Eukaryota > Viridiplantae > Streptophyta > Pinopsida > Cupressales > Taxaceae > Torreya > Torreya grandis. The sequence continues at coordinate 1,535,249 of JARHVA010004295.1, forward strand.
TAGTTATTACACCCATGATCATAGGATGTAAGTTGAGCAAGGAGGATGATTCTTTAAATGTTAATTATATTTCATATAGGTCAATAATTGGAAGTCTGTTGTATACCACTACCTCTAAACCTGACATCATGTAAGTAGTAGATCTTGTGCGAATGTTTTAAGAAGTTAGAAAGGAAAATCATCTACAAACAGTCAAAAGGATACTCAAGTATCTCAAGGAGAATATGGAGTATGAATTGTGGTATCCAATAAGCAAAGATTTCAATTTGATATCCTACATAGATGGATATTTGGTAAGAAGTATAGATGACATGAAGAGTACTAGTGGAGGATCTTTCTTCCTAAGTGGGTGCCTAGTTTCATGGATAAGAAAGAAGAAAACATCATTAGATTTATCCACTTGTGAGGCTGAGTATATTTCATTAGATTCATGTTTCAGTTAGGTCATATGGATGAGATAGACCCTAAAAGACTACAAGGTGGAGTATGATGTCCATATCCCTATCTATTGTGACAAAATAAGTGTTATAAGCATCTCAAAGAACCCTATCATGCACTTAAGGACCAAACACATTCCCATAATATATCATTTTATAAGAGAGAAGGTAAGTGAATATAGTGTAAAACTTTAATATTTTTATACATAGGATTTGAATGTAGACATCTTGACCAAACCTCTTCCAAAGGTAAATTTTGAACACCTAAGATAGGAATTGGGTGTAATTCATACCCCTAGAAATCATTTAAAAAGTCAATAAATTAGGGGGAGTTAATCTTGATCATTAGATCCACTAATAGGTGAGTTTTTCCAAGAAGGTATGCCTGGAGATAGTGGGATCATGTTTGTATTATGTCTCATAAATTGATAAGTCATATGTGTTGAATTTTTTGGTTGCAAGGAATGTGAACCAAGGAGTTGTAGACATCACTCTTTCATTTATGTTAAAGGGGTATAAAGACCAGACTAGGGAGTTAAGAATGATCAATATACAAAATGTTTTTCCATTAATGACAAAGGGGGAGATTTTTTTATCATTGTTCATATTGTTGAATTTTGGCATTGATGTTGTCATTGATGTCAAAGGTTCTTAAGAAAGGTGTTCATGAGATCATTGAAAAAATATCTTATTTTATAGGATCATTAAGAGGTATGACATTGTTTGAGGATATTTTAATACATATGATCAAGGTTAATATCATCAATAAGTTTTTTCAAGGTCAGTTGTCATGTTTCAAGAGCTTGAGAAACTTAGTCATAACATTGGTCATTGCATGAAGAGACCTTGTGAGAAGATATGAGCTTGGTGGCCTACTAAGATGGATGAACATATGCATAATATGATGTATAAGTTTTTATAATCATGCATATGAGGCATTGGATCACTCATCAGAGTCTCAGATTGAACCTACAGGGGTAGGACCTATAGACTAGGTATACAACTAGACCACCTCTAGACCTTACTTGGCCTAATGAGGCATCATGATCTATTATCAAGGCATATAAAGGATGTTTGAAAATTTTTAAGCATTTTATATGTTGTGTGAGCATGTAAGTGAGGTGAATCGTACATGAAAATAGGCTTGAATGTTAGTTTCAAGGCCTAATGTGGTTTGTAGGTCAAGGTCCAAACAAGCAAATAGAGAGATGGTAGAAAAATGAGGCATAAGTTTCAGATTTCAAGATAAAAATGATCATGTGATAATTTTTAGTGGTGTGATATTTTTTCCCAGGTGTGTTGACTAAGTTTGAGGTTAAATTTTACTAGAAAAGGCATGAAAGGTGGTTTTGAGGTCTCTTAAGTGCATAGAATGAAGGGTTCTCAACCCAAGAAGGACTTTTAAATTTTAATTGGTACATTTAAACTCTAAATGGTAACCTAATATATTGATTATATATGTGTAATTTTCCTATCTAATATATCTAGGCATTAGTTTTAGAAATAAGGGGCGGTCCTTTATCAATAATCATTAACACTAGAAATAATGTTAACCCTCTCCAAAAACCTAACACTGACCCAATATGAAGTATATTGGTAAAAAAAGATCATAATTGTCTCAACTTAATATAAAAACTATTTTATCATGTATAAAACTCTCCCAATCACCTCCAGGTGTGATTGGGTATTCAATTAAGTGAGTAAACCCTATAAAAAAGGCTTTGTTTCTCATAGATTTTTATAGTAGTCATATTTGTGGAAGTCAAAGTTGATAAATGAATTAATATTGATTATTGAGACTTGTATTTAATGTATATGGTGAATTTTTAGTATTTACTATACCTCATGGGTGATAAACTAGTTATACAAGTTGACCAGTCGCTAACAAGCCTAATGGTGCAAATAGTGAGAAACTTGGGCAAAACTGAGAAGTTGATTAAGGATGTGTTATCATGGATTAGGTATGAATAAAATTTTATGGATAATATATTTACAACCTTTAATACATGTTCACATTGTATTCACTATTTGTAAATCATTTTATATATCAAAAAGTTTCTCTCAAGATGACTTGTCTAGCATAGTGAAGTCTGTGTACAGTAAGGTCATGAGATTGGTCTAAAAGACCAATATTTACATTAGAGATTATAATATTTTTGTTTTAAGTTATTATTAGTATGTTATAGGATATTTTTAATTCATTTTTAGTCCTTTATTGTGTTATTTTATGTGTATAAGTTTAAATTTTCATGATTGTGTTTTGAGGCTAGTTGACAATTCTAAGTGGGCTACTTATAGAGAAGGGTTTAAGTAATTTTGCCCTAAGTTGTGAATTATATATCATTTTTTATTAACCTAAGATAATTTATCTTCTATATATGTGAAATTTTTCCATGGTTGTTTGTAAAAATTGTGACTATGCTTCAGTTGTTCAAGACAGACTTTCTAGCTATGCACATGCCTAATTATAAACAATACTAATGGCATGCATCAAGTGGTGATTGAAGTTAAAAGGTGTCATGTAAATATTATTATAATTTTATGGGTATATTTTAATGACATATTATATTTTACTACCATGTGATAATTTTTAGAGTGTTTCAAGGAGTTCAAAGGGTAATATATGCAAATGAAGGCCTAATTAAATTAGGTCTCCTTAAAGACTAAAAGGGGTTTTGGTCATATATGCTATGACCAACCTATTATAGTGTTTTATTAATGTTTTTTGAATTTCATAAGGACTTTTTTATTTAAAATATAATTTTTAAAGTGTGTATGTCTGACAAATATGTGTATGATCAAGATTTTAGTATAAGAACAAGGCATAATTCGCTAGTTAGTAAAAAGTGTGATTTGAAGCAGAAGATTTAGAACTTTGAAGAGATAAAGGAGGTATTTTATACCATAATAAAGTTTTATATAAACTATTATGAACATATTATATGGTTACTATAGATTACTATCAAGGTCAAATTACCTAATCTATCTTGAAGAGACCTAGTTGAGAGAAGGAGCCTAGAAGGCAGTTTGAGAGGGCTAAGAGTGTGAAGAGATGAATAGGTGTTCATCATCAATTGGTTGTGAAAAAATATTTCCTAAAGGTGATTAATTAAATCAGGTTATTTATTTGGTGCTTATTCATCGAGGGGGTTTGTGCCTCCTTAAAAGAAAGTGCTTACTAAAGCCTAGTCAAGTGGGTGTTCCAAGTGAAGTTGGTGATTCATTTAATATTGATGTTTATATTATAGGACAATATTCCATTTTTATATATCATTTTTTTTTATTCCCCTTGAGGTTTTCCCACTCAAATAAGTGTTATATGTGTTATGCTATTATATCATGCTTATGGCTTCTAATGTGTTACTAATCTACTATATTGTTTTGATAATTCATGTAAAGTTGTAAGAGTTTTTGAAGACTGATTCACCCCCATCTCAATCATTGTTCTTACAAACCTCTTTCTTCAACATAATTCTTCTCACTAGCATTTAGCACATAGGATAGCAGTGTTATCCCCTTGGTTGACTGTGTATTTTCACCAAGCTTACTATAGCTAATTAAGAGGAACTCCATCCTAATTTGAGAAATTCCTTGATCTCATACACAACTCCACAATATTATATGCCTCTACATGATCACCCATCTAACCTAATAATTATACCTTTACACTCTTTGTATCTGTAATGTCTTTCAAACTTAATTATGCGTAATTAGGTGGTTGTAGGTTATTGTTTGTACAAATTGACATCATCATGTTGGAGTATGTAAAGTAGGGAACTTGATTAAACATATGAAAATCATATTTTATTTTTAAGTTTGCATTCATCCCCACTTATACCCTTCCACCATTTTCTTACCTCCATGTTCAACATGACACTTTTTGAAATAACTTCATAGGTGACTACTATAGGTGGATATTTATCCTTGTGTATATACTAGGGAGGGATGGGAGATTTGTCTTAAGATAAAAATGTGAACTTAAGACTATCATTGACCCTTCATGTTCAAAACTAGATTTATGAATGCATCAAATTTCCATAAGGAGGTTTGAATATAAATGAAAAAAATAAATGATCCATTACCTTAAAAAATGCTAACTTACCTTAAACCCTACTAAAATGAGTTATAAGGAGGTTTTCTTCATGGTTTTATTGTACCTTGGAGCTCAACTAAGCACTCTCAGCTTCTTCATCTAGCTTAGGCCACTTTCAAGGCTCATCAAACACCTAATAAACATATTTAGACCTAACTCTGACAATAAATTCCACTAAATCAAAGGTCATTAGGATACCTATCATTTCCTAATATATTTGGACCTAAGTCTCTCTCTTACCTATATTGAGCAAAAATTGATGGCCCTTTCAGAGCTTCCAAGAAGGTTAATATGAGAGATGAATCATTTTTCTTCATTTTATGATTTTAAACATCTTTCAAATCATTTTTTGGACCTTATAATGGACAAGTAAGGTCTTAAAGATGCCTGAAACTCAATTTTTCCTTGAATAATTGTATGGATGGACTAAAAATAGGCCTTTTTGGCACTAAAACTACTAGAATAACTTGAGAAACCTAATAAAAATGATGTAAAATTTATCCATTGGATATTTTAATGCCTAAAAAAGTACACCATGTATTAAAAAGAAAAGTTTTAAGTGGAAGGGATGATAATTTGACTTATGATGTCAAAATGGTTAATAGTAACTTATCTAGCTATTATTTATGTGATGATGTGTGAGTGTTGTGTGCTATTGGGGTGTGATTTAGTTTTGAATGCATGATTGTATCAAGGTAGACCATGAGTAACAAAAAAATTTGTGTATGCAACATGATCTTCTAAAATTACTTAGTAGAGACTAGGGTGACTTTGGTTGTGGGCACTAACTCAAAAAGGTTGTATAATCGATTTGCCACATAAATAATCTAATGATGTGGATTGGCTTGATATGTAGCTTCATGTTTATACAATTATTGTCTCACTATTCATATTTTTCATACTTATAAATTTACAATGTCACAAGTGATGTCATCCTTCATAGACTTGACTTTGTACTGAAAAGTGCATTATTGCCAAACATGTATATCTTTCCCCTATTAGAGCCACCATAAAGAGTTTGGATTTGGATGTATAGTAATGGAAAGATCAAGGTGATGAGTTGTGGATTATTTGATGATGTTCTTATGGATATAACTATCTATTATGAAATGGATAGGTTGAACCTTCACCCATAACTTGGTATGGAAGAGACATTCAGACCCTTTAAAGATGTTGATAGTAGTGGTGATGGTGATTAGATAAGAGGTGTCTATATCAGTTTTGACAATTGATTTGGGTCTTTATGTAGATTATGTGAATAGGGATTATTAAGTGCAACATCTAGAATCATCATGAGTGGAAGAGCGATGGCGATAGTACCACTTATCACTAGACTTCTTCTTCTTGCCTTTTTCTGAAGCAAAAGGTGTTGGAGGCTAAGAGGGTTTATCAGTCTTATATTATATCTCTCCTTTGAGAAAAGTGTGTTTTTTCTTATACACATAAGGTTTTTATGTGGATTTATGTAAATTTTGGGCCTTAATTATTTTATTGGATGAAAAGGTGACATGTCCTTCATCTTTACCTTGGCGTCAATCTTTGTAGCATTATGATATGCTTTCCCCAAAGTGTCAGTAGTCACAAAATCCATATTTTCATGGATATAAGGTGAGATTTTTATGATGTACTTCATCACCTTATGTTATTCTCTCAAGTTATTATATAGGTGTGTAGATTAGTCATGGAAAATGTTGGTGTAGTCTTCTATGGACTAATCTTTGCACTGGCACAATTGTTGGAACTTGATGTATTCACCTTTAAATTAGTGTAGATGGTAGTATTCTTCCTTCAACATGTTAATGATATTATTCTAGGATTTAATTAGGATGCACTCTTTCATGTGTTGTGCATTGAGGCTCTCCCACCAGTGTAAAACTAGTATGGACATATTCAGTAGTGCAAAGGAGATCTTCTTAGCATCGGTTAAAGAATTGACTAATAAGTATGCCTCAAGTTTTCAAATCCAAAAATATAATGCTTTGGAATCAATCTTATCTTCAAATAGAGGGATGTAAATATTGACTTGAACCTTGAAGGGGATTTATTACTTAAAACCTTATTGAAAAAACTATTAAAGTGTGGTAGAAGGTATCATATAGAGCCATGCCATCATCTCATAGAATTTGTAAAAACATTTAGTGCATTATGCCTCTAGTGCATTAGTGATGATATTCCATACCTTGAGAGCTACCTCATGTTATTTCTAGGTTTAAGCCATCTTAATCTTGCTATAATATTCTTCCATATATTCTAAAATATAACTGATTGATAAACCTTCCTTCTTGATTTGGGTTCATGTGTTTATAGGCACTAAAAGGAATAGAGTTTTTTAGCTCTAATACCAATGATCCATACCATAGGGCCCAATACCAAGTGTTCAAGGGATAATTAAGATTTGATTATGTAAAGTGAATGGGAAAAGTTAATTTATAAATAAAGAACTAAACACTTTAAATGGAGTAGAAGCCTTACTTATAGGAAATGCAACTTCTATTCATTAATAGGGAATAGGGAAAATTGGTGCAATGTGCTATAGTGCATATTTTACAATGTAGATATGTGGATCATGCTATCTATGTTATAATTATGTGGAGCATTGACCTTTTTTTTTGGATGTGTACATTACATATATATACAAGTAGAATATAAGAGTGGTTACAATCATTGTCAATTACCAAGAATATAAATGTGTTGGTTCATCTTCCATATTAGATGATGGTTGGTGAACCTGTTGGCACATATGGTCAATGTGATTCAAAAATTAGATGTATTATGGAATCTAATAAGCTAGTGAGGCATATAGAACTATGAGATATGGCATGGGACTGTAAGGTTCATGGATCTACAAGTTATAGAGTGCATAGGAGTCAGTGAGGTGGCGTAAAACTTACGCAATATACATGCCAATGAAGCATGTAGGTTTGTGAGCTACAGCTAATTGATCAATCATAAATAGTTTCAATGAGCTCAAAATGGTCCCAATTGCATTTTAGATTAGACCTTATACCCTAAAACCTAAACCTTATATGTTATACCCTAAGTCCTAAACACTAGTGCATAAATCATAAACACTAATCCCTAAATCAATTGATTTATCCCTAATTAACATCCTTTAGAGTAATAATTATTTTCATAGGGCTCATTTTTTCCTAAATTACATCATTTATTCCCCAATTGACTAATTTCCTCAACCTATGATAGCATTGGCATTAATTATGCCCAAAATCACATTATATAGTCATAAGTAGGTTCAAAAAGCTCAAATTGGCCTCAAATGCCTTTGCGATTGGACCCTATACCCAAAAACCTAAACCATATATATTAAACCCTATACCCAAAAACCTAAACCATATGTATTAAACCCTATACCTTAAACCCTAAACCATAAATTTTTAGCCCAAATTAACATTATTTAGACTAATAATTAAGTTCATAAGGCTCAATGTGTACCAAATTACATCACTAATTGCCCTAATTGACTAATGCTTAAATTTATAAAATATAGCTAAAATATCCAAGATCTATATAATTAAATAAGTAATGCATGTGTTTTATTTGTGGAATTGTTTTTAAATATGTAACCCATAATTAAAAATCGTGTTGTGTATGCCTTTATGCATTAGATGGTTCTTGTATGCATTAGGGGCTCATCGATGCATTTCTCTAGAGTGTATGCCTTAAGGGGTGCAAAGGGAATGGGGTGGGATTTACTTGTGGCTCTTTGTGAGAGATGTTATCATATTATTATATCATACCTACATTCCTTCATGTAACCTTCATATATCATGTGATGTCTCCTTGAAATCTTGAAACCCTAAAATATGGCTAAGTCTGAAACTTTGAAAACCTAGAATCTGACTAAGTCTAAAATATGATAGGATCCTTCAAAACCTAGAATTTTCATTATTTCTCCCAGAGGTTTGAAACCACTCTCAAACATACTAAAATTATATAAATAAAATATATCTTAAAATATAAGTTTACATTTATATAGGGACATATAGTTTCTTATAATTAAATGTTTATTTTACTTATATACTATGCATGTCAATGTAATAGTAGATCATTCCATATATGCATTTTTATAACAACAATATTGTGTACATGGTTTTAAAGACTAAAATAGCATGCATTATTTTAATATCTAATAGTAAAATATTCTCCATATGCGATAATTCCAAATACATGGTTCTTATATTTGACTTTTGAAACACATGCCTAAAGGCTTGGAAATGGTTTTGATTCTTGAGCATAAGGCATGGACCTTCAAACACATATCCAAATGCATGTTTTTGATTGAAAATAAAAAATGCAAATTCGGCCATGCTAAACACTTTAAATTTTATCAAACTTTTTTTTGAAAATATTACTACAACATCGACTGCACTCTCCTCTTTCTAAATATATATATTTTTTATATTTTTATTAATTTAAGTTATATATATATATATATATATATATATATATATATATATATATATATATATATATATATATATATATATATATATATATATATATATATATATATAAGTCTTTTTATAACGTTATATGCCACAACTATACATGTTCATCTTTGTTTATTAATTTTTTTACTCATCAACTCAAATTGAAAAAAACATTATATGGTTGCAAACTAGACCGAATTATATACACATTTTAAAAAAATGTAAATTTTGATATTTTTTGGAGGTGGTGGGTGGGCATGGTTGACTATACATTATTGATCATATTTCAGGGTCTATTGACTTGTGAAATTAATTTAAAAAAACATTTTTTCATTAATTAATTTAATATATATATATATATATATATATATATATATATATATATATATATATATATATATATATATATATATATATATATATATATATAGGTTGCAAACTAGATGGTCTTATCTAACTTTCCATCAAAGGGTTTTAAAAAAACTAAATGGTGCTCAAAAAATATTGGACTACATGGAAAGCTATCTACTTGATTTCTTCTAAAAAATGGTGCTACCTCTTCTAATTTACGATGAATGACCTACTTATACTTTAACATTTCAAAATAAAATTAGTAGTTTAGAAACTAGAATTGTAATGTTATAATACTGGTTCATATGACATATTTAAATTTTGAATGTAGGTGTCTCAAATAATCTTTACAAGTTGAGATTTTTATTTTTCAACAAAAAACATGTATATTTAAGACTCCCTTTTGGCCCCGCATTTCCATGCACTTACCACTAAATTAGTTTAAATAGTTATACAATTGAGGAAGATTATTTTGGTAGAAGATCTGATGTGGGACACTCAAGTTTTTTTGTTCATTAGCTTATGTGCATGTCCTGAAATAAACTAGAAATAAACTTGGTGTAAAAAGTGAACATTGCATCATCATCATCATCGTCGTCGTCGTCGTCGTCGTTGTCATCATCGTCATCATCAACATCATCGTCATCATCATTATTATTATTATAAAATATGTAAAGCATATAAGTTTTTGAAACCCAAATCATAAAATTGATTGTATCACATGATGTGATAATTCATGAAGGGTGAGAGTGGAAATAAGGTTTAAAACATGAAATACTAGCAATTGTGGAACTAGAGTCATCTCAAGATGATAAAATTCCTCTTTACATGAATTTAATAGAAGTGCAAGTCCTAGTCGTATTCCAATTTAATCACCAATAAAATCTCTATCAAGCATAAGTAAAAATCCAGCATCAAGTCCAACCTCCCAAAATAAGGTAAAAATTCTTAAATAAATTTATCAAATGACTAAAAATCATGAGGATACAGACCCCATTGTTAACATTTATTTATTTTCTAAAATTAAATCTAACCCAAGTTGTCATGAAGATGTAGTGGAATATGGAGTTTGGTGTGAGACATTGTAAGAAGAAATGAGGTTAATTAATAAGTATGGAATTTGGGAGCTAGTTGGTCTTCCAAAAGTTAAAGAGTTAATACGATTAAAATGGATATATAAAAACAAATACATGAACGATGGAAATATTGAAAGGTATAAGTCAAAGCTAGTAGCCAAAGGATATACATAAGCCTAAGTAATAGACTACAAAGAAACATTTTCACCAACTACTCATTGGGATACAATAAGAATAGTGTTAGCATTGGAAACTCATAATAAGTGGATAGTTTACCAAATAGATGTGAATTTATCATTATTGAATGGCTTCATCAAGGAAGAGGTTTACATGTAGTAGCCACCTAGTTTTTAAGTAAAATGGAAATAAGATATAACTTATAAATTGAACAAAACATTATATGGCTTGAAGAAATATCCTAGATCTCGATATTCAAGACTCATCAATTATTTCTATCAGGATGAATTTGTTAGAATTTAAAATGAACCAACATTGTATGTGAAAAATTAAGGTAACCAAATTTCAATAGTTTGTCTTTATGTTTATGAATTTATTTTTATATGTAATAGTTCTAAAATGATGCATAAATTTAAGTAAGAAATGATGGAGTTTAGGATGACTGATTTGGTTTGATGCATTAATTTCTTGGTGTGGAGGTATATCAATCAATTTATGGTATCAATATTTTTCACACAAATTTTACCCAAAATCTATGGACATATTTCAAAATGTAAGCATGTAAAGAAGTGTAAAATGTTGGAAATATTATCATTGATGTCAAAGGTCTATGGATGAGATTGTTTTTAAGATTATTGTCATTGATATCAAAGAAGACATCCCTTCATAGCAATGCTAGATTTATCATAATATATTAGCCGACCCTTGCCATGATTAGTGCCACTTTGGAAGAAGATGTCTCTCTTCATGGAGTTTCCCTTCTTGGGGAATTTAAAAATAAATTGGATGTGTTTTAATTAAGCCAACCCCCATTGAAGGATCTCCTCTCTTAGGTAAAGAGGTACATGAAATTCTATATAAATAAGATAATATGGGAGTTAAAAGAGCTAGTAAATGTAATGTAAAATCATTTGAATTAGATCAGATCTAGAGAAGATTTAGAGCATGAACTATGTGAAATATTTTCAAGGAGATTTTATGAAGGAGATATAACTGTGGAGAATAAAAGATAAATCATACAAACACCAGAAGATTTGAGGAGAATAAAATATAAGAAGATCACTCAAGGCATATTTTGAAGGAGATTTATTCTCAAGAAGACAAGACTTTATTGAGTTAGAGGTTTGTGCCTCATATTAAAGACATTGGTGTCTCTTACTGAGATGGTGCTCAGTGACAAGGATTGGTGTCTCTAGTAGGTTGTTGTCTACAAAATCTTTGTATAGTGAGGATTGGTGTCTCCATTAGGTTAGTGCCTACAAATTTTGTAAGAGAATTTTATATTGTGGTTTTATTCCCATAAAGGGTTTCCATGTAAATCCTATCTCTTAATTGTGTTATTCTATGTGAATGGTGTTATTATGGTCATTAAGTTTTATTAAGTAAAATATTAACTTATATTGATTCATCCCCCCTCTCAGTATAAGTGTGTGTTTAACAATTGGTATCAAAGTGGGTTATTTCAAAAATAGTTTAACTGTTAGAAGGTAGATCTCAAGAGCATAGGTGGATGATCAAGAAGGATTTTCCTCAAACAAAGCTTAATTTTTTGATGGAATAAACTATGCATTATATAGCATAAGGATGAGAACCTATTTAATGGATATTGGCTTTGATATTTAGAAATCAATAGTAAATGGTTATACTTCTCCATCACCTCCACCAATAGATCAAGATAGAAAGAAGGCCAGAGAGAAAAATGCAAAAGCTATGAATGCAATCTTGTGTTGTCTATTAGAATCAAAGTTTTTCAAGTTGGTGCATTATAAATAAGAAAAATAAATATGGGACAAACTTAAGAACATCTATAAAGGAGATGACAAAGTTAAGAAAGATAAGCTTCAAACACATACAAGATAGTTCGAAAGTTTGAAGATGAAGGATGAAGAAAACATTGTGGCATATCTACTTCATATAGATGAAATCATTAACACTATCAGAGGTCTTTGAGAAAATGTTGAAGATGTAATGATCATACAAAAATTATTAATATCTCTTCCCTTGATATTTGATGTTAAAGCTTCACCATCAAAGAAATTAAAAATATAAATACTTTAATGATAGAGGAATTATATGGAATCCTCATGGCATATGAAATGAGGACCGAAAAGGATAAATAATACAAATGAGAGGCATCCTTCAAAGCCTCAAATAAAATGAAGAATAAAGAGCTTGAACCAAGTGATAGTTCCAATAATGAATCAGATGAAGAAGAAGCTCCTTTTGTGAGGAATATAAAGAAAGGATCTAGCAAGTACAAAGGTAAGTTTCCTTTTAAATGCTTTAAATATGGAAAGTTAATACATTTTGTAGCCAAACACCCATATGCATAAAATGAAAATAGCGATGAGAAAAAGAATATATTTCACAAGCATGAGAAAAGCCTATATTCTAAAAAGGAAATTAGTTCATTCGAAGAGAGTTTCTCTACTAGAGATAGAGAAGATATTTTATTCATGGAAATAGAAAAAAAATATGATATCTTGGAAAGTGAAGATAAAGAAAAAGAATAAATAGAGTCATAAGGGGAAGAGAATACCAAAATGGATGAAGAAGTAGATTTGGAAGAAGAACTTATTTTTTCCCTATGTGAAATCAAGAAACTGAAGAAGAAGAACTTGAAACAAAAATTACAACTTCAAGAGGACTATGAATCTAATGAAAAAAATATCACAAAGTCTTAAGGAATCAAAAAAGATGATCATCAACCTCAATATTCAACTTGAAGAATAAAAATGGATTGAAGAGGATGTGATAATCTAATTAAACAAAAAGGAATAAATTTTTGAGAGGCTAGAGTCTGAAATTGTTTAATTGAGGAAAGAACTAAAGAAAACAACCACTAAGTTGAGTAGAAGCCTCAAATTTTAGAAGAGTACCGAGATTTTAGATAATATCACAAAGAGCCACCAAAGAAGGCAAATAAGGAAAAGAAAAAAAGCTATGCAGATGCATTCAAAATTCCTAACAACAAGAAGAAAGAAAATAAATTCCCTCAGAAAAAAAAAGCACTCCTCTAAAAGATAACAAGGACAAATTCAAAAAGTCCTTTCCTCAAAGACAAGCACATATGACCAAGTTCCAACATTCTTTCTTTAGTTATTTATTTTAATGTAATCACTTTGGTCATAAAGAAATAAATTGTAAGACACGCATAAGACATTTTGGTTGGAAAAAGAATAGAAGTCCTTATGGGATTGAAAAATAGGAACTATAATTCATTTACTCCCTTCGTAGATTATAATGTCATATGCTGTAAGTGAAAAAACTATGTACATCGAGGATGATTCTATAGAAGTGGTTTTATGAAACTTCCAAAGTAGAATAATAAAGTGGAAGTTATGAGTAAACAAAATGAAGAATCTTCAAAATTATGGAAAAAAAATAAGAGAAAGAAAATAAGGAGAGACATATGCTTGTGCAAACTAAATTTCATGCACAAGAGGTATCACTAAGCTCATAAGAAGAAGTAAGAATACATGGGGAGCTAATCATTGCATTATCTTTTAGCTCTGGTGAAAAGACAACTTAAGGAATGATGTGGTAGTAGAAGATTGCATATTAGAGCATTACCATATAGTGAAGTGAAGGAGAAAGGACCATTAGAAGAGATGCCTATGGGTTTCCATGATGTTATTTGTGTTGATTTATGTGTAGATACAACAATGAGAAAAGAGAATATGAATGTTCAAGAAGATGACTTGGATGTTTCTCATGATGTATTTTTGGATATAAGTATAATAAACATACCTTTATAATTGATTTAAAAGGGGGAAAGTTACAACAAGGGGGATATTTATAGATAGGGGAAGATTTACAAGCAAGGGTAATATTTCATAATGAAGGATAGAAGTATGTTGCAAGGTTACCATCAATGACAAAGGGGGAGATTGATGGAAATATTATCATTGATGTCAAAAAGTATATGGATGAGATTTGGCAAGATTATTGTCATTGATATCAAAGAGGACATCCCTTCATAGCAGTTCTAGATTTATCATAATATATTAGCTGACCCTTGCCTTGATCAATGCCACCTTGGAAGAAGACATCTCTCCTCATGGATTTGCCTCTCTTGGGAGATTTAAAAATAAATTAAATTTTTTTTAATGAAGTTGACCCATTTTGAAGGATCACTTCTCTTGGGTAAAGAGGCACATGAAAGTGTATATAAATAAGATGATATGGGAGTTAAAATATTAAGAAATGCAATGTAAAATCATTTGAATTAGAGTAGATTTAGAGCAAAATATATGTGAAATATTTGTAAGTAGATTTTATGAAGGAGATATAAGTGTGGAGAATAGAAAATACATCAAACAAACACCAAAAATTTTGAGGAGAAGAAAATATTAGAAAATTACTCAAGGTAGATTTTGAAGGAGTTTTATTCTCAAGAAGATAAGACTTTATTGAGTTAGAGGTTGGTGCCTCATATTAAAGAGATTTGTGCCTCATATCGGAGAGGTTGGTGCCTCATATTAAATAGACTAGGGTCTCTTACTGAGTTGGTGCTCAATGATGGGGACTGGTGTCTCCAATAGGTTAGTATCTACAATATATTTGTATAGTGAGAATTGGTTCTTCAATAGGCTGGTGCCTAGAAATTTTGTAAGAGAATTTTATATTATGGTTTTATTCCCAAAAAGGTTTTCCATGTAAATCACGTCTCTTAATTGTGTTATCTTGTGTGAATGGTGTTATTATGGTTATTAAGTTTTATTATATAAAACATTAACTTATATTGAATCACCCCCCCCATCAACACAAGGTGAAAAGTTTAGAAATGAATATAAGAGTAGTAGTTTGAATGATGGTTAATTTGGAAGGATGGTTAGTAATCTGATGTATCCAATAACTACTATACCAAATATTTCTTGTGTAGTAAATCGTGTTTCCATATTTATGGTAGATCTACATGAATTTTAGATGAGATCTAAAAAAAAGGGTAATTCAGTATATAAAATGAATAATGATCATGACATTTATTGTATAACATCAAAGATTCTAGAATTAATTGGATTTTTATATTTGAATTGGGCTAGTTCAATTGATTGTAAACCAACTTCGTGATTTTGTTTTATTTTTGACAATGGCATTATAACTTGGAGATAAAATAAGAAATTGATGGTTTCTCTTTCTATAATAAAATTAAATTATATAATAGCAACATCAACATGTTGTTAAGTAGTTTGACTATGAAGAATTTTAGAAAATTTCTATCAATAATGTAATTCTCCCACTCTTATACATTATGATAATAATAGTACCATTCAAATAAAAAATAATCATGTTATTCATGAAATAAAAAATCAAATAAAAAAATTCATCACTTTTTTTAGAGATTTGATTTAACAAAGTTTAGTTACAGTTTTATAAGACAAAATATCAATTGGTAAATATCTTTACAAAAATAATTCTAAGAGATAGATTTGGTTCATTATGAAAGAAATTATGAAGTGTTCCCTTAAGCATTGAGAGCGGGGGGAATAATGTGAAAAAATAATGCTTAAATTATAAGTGACAGATTATACTAAACTAAAAGGGCATGCATATAACAGTTGTTCTATTATGTGATAAGTTACTATAAATTATAGCTACATTTATATAACAAATATTATATTTTGTGATATAATAAACTATAGTTACATGTATGAGATAGTTTTTTTAATTTTAGATTCAGTTACTTACCTTTTCTTACTTACATCAAACTATTAATTTACTATCAGTTAGTTTTTCTTTTGTGTAAGTTTATTCCATTTTTGTTGTAGTCGATTGTAAGATAAATTATTGTTTTAAATATACATGAAATCATCTTATTTTGAATAAAGAAACCATTTTTATTTATAATTGTAAGAATCTATTCCAAATTTTTGTAATCCCCTACTTTGTCTTATAAAAGTAGTGAAAGTTGTAACAGGTTTGTAATGTATTAAGTTTTAAAAATATATAAATTTATACTTTATTTAATTGAAACTAATAAAACTTTTACATTATTATTAATTTTGAAGAGAGCCAAAATATTTTCAAGAAAATTGATAAAATAATTTAAAAAATTATATGAAACATAATTTTATTTAACATAATCTTTTAGAATAATATAGAAAATATTAATCAATAATTTATCATTATTAAAAATTAAAACAAGAAACATTAAAAACTTTAATTTAATGTGCATGGTCTCCTTTTAAATTAAAATATTTGAAATTTGTTGTTATGAAAAATAATTTTAAGGAAAAAAAAATAGACTAATATCATTATAATTTACCTTCTTATGAAATAAGTTTTATTTGAATAAAAGTATTAATAGAGGAATGAACAGGTAGTTAAAGTAAGAAAGAAACATTCATTAGAGACCGATGGTAATTTTGAACTAAGAGTGAACTTTTTAAACGTGTAAATAAATTGGTGGGTGGGGGGATTGTAAATGAAATATAAAATAAATGATGGTAGGTTGGGAAGATATTTTAGAAATTGAAGGATTATGAGATGATATTGAAACAAAAGAATTAGGAAATAGTTTGATAATGGTAGTACTTTGAGATTTATTTTTATATGTAAATTATTTATCTTTTTTTATAAGTTTTAAAATTAAAAAGACTTTTACTTGATTAGATTTAGAGATAAAAGAAAGTAAGTTTGACTTGAAGGAATAATTCCAACAAGGCATGTAGCCAAAAACCAAAAACCATATCCATACTAAACTTAATCTAATTCATTATATAATTAAAAATAATCCATGCATTATACCATAGTTTTACAAAAAATCCTATTAACAATTATATATAACAGACATAACCACCAACTTCAAAAACCACCTAAACCATGCACCCCATAACCAAATAATCCAACAAGATGAGAGGCTTACCACCCCAATTAAGATTATGCATCTCGTTATTTAACAACACCCACTCAATCTCAAGTAGAGGCTTCTTCTTGTCTACGTTTGCAAGGACTGGAATACCACCCTAACCATCCACAGTGTCTTTCACACCACCATCAACCAATGGAATAACATAGTTTCCCAACACCCCTTTGCCCACATTTATGAATGAGGCTTCATTCAACTGATGTTTTCCCACCCACCATGGGACTGGGAATAGACCCTTGCTATAACCCCTAATCAATAATTTCAAACTAACTATCTATTCAGGTGACCTATGAGTAGCCTAAGAAGTGACCAACTCAAGGAAAGGGGCCATGAGGTTAGCCAAAATAGGGAGAACCAACTAACTTTACTACTCCAATTCTAACTGAGAAGAACACAATGACTCCAAATCTTCTGCTTATGGCATAAGAGTGACATATCTAACCTCCAAATCCCTGAACAAAGAGAGAGAGGAATGGAACCAAGATCATCTTTCCCAAAGAAGGGAATTTCTTGAAATGGTCATAGTCGACCAATTCTAACTCTGACAATAAATTATTCCTAATCTCAGGAAAAATAAGGAACTCCACCAATTCTGCTGCCCGAGCCTTTTCAAAGACTAGCATTAGTAAATTGACAGTCAAAAGAGAAACCAACTCAAAGTTAATTTTCAAAAACAAACTTTACTCCTAGACCTCCACTCCTAAAACTCACTCTATTGCCTGCACAATCTCTACAAAAGGAGC
The DNA here is from genome assembly GCA_037957365.1 of Torreya grandis. NCBI lineage: Eukaryota > Viridiplantae > Streptophyta > Pinopsida > Cupressales > Taxaceae > Torreya > Torreya grandis. The sequence continues at coordinate 1,553,445 of JARHVA010004295.1, forward strand.
CCATAAATATGCTTCAAATGACACAGAGACACCTTATTATAAAAACTCATCTCTCTTTTAATGTTGCTCCCAAAAAACATTGGCCAAACAAGCATTTCCACCAGCACTTGCTCCATAACAAACTCTTGTAACCACACTCTAGAATGCATTGCTAACTAGCCAAAACTAGATTTACTTGCCCCAAATATTGTTTCACCCTAACGCACTGATTAGAGATTTAAAAGGTGGGAAAACCTTCCCCATGGTGAGCTATAAACAATGCAGTCATGAAGCCTTGCCCTCGAAACATCTCGCACGAGCTTAAGCTAAATAAACTCACATCAAATCAATAAATGTGATCCCCTCGCAATCATCCCTCCTCATTTTTATATTATCACTTTGTATCTCATCCGATTGGTCAATCCCAACATTTGCCAAAAAATCTACCACTTTATTGGACTCTCAAAAACAATGGAATCATTTCCATTCTTTAAAATTACTCAAAATCACCCAAGTTTTGGAAAGAATATTATTAATGTTTCATGCTTTAGCATTCTGCTTCATTAGAACTTGAATCACGATAAGAGAATCTCCTTCAATTTCTAGAAACTCCACTCCATAAGACACCACCAATTCCAATTCCACCACAAGACTCTGAGCTTCTACTTCATTATTAGTCTTATCCATTAATTTCAAAGAAGTCGCTTTGATTAATGAACCACTACAATCTTTCAACGCAGATCCTACCTCTCACAAATCCAAATTACCTCTACAAATACTATCGAAATTAGGCTTAAACTATCCAAATCTCGAAGGTTCCCAAACCACCTCTAGACACATTAATGGGATATGTAAACTATTTATCTTACATCGCTTTGATTAATGAACCACTACAATCTTTCAACGCAGATCCTACCTCTCACAAATCCAAATTACCTCTACAAATACTATCGAAATTAGGCGTAAACTATCCAAATCTCGAAGGTTCCCAAACCACCTCTGAGACACATTAATGGGATATGTAAACTATTTATCTTACATTCCACACATTTATAATTTTATTAAAAAAATTAAAAAATTGAAATTTTTTAAATTGGATACGATGGGTCAAGTGGGGCTCATTATTTGGATTACTTTAAACATTAAAATTGATTTGCGTAATCCCATATCTATCGTGATCAAAATCAATCACAATCATTTTGTAAATGCATGTTATTATCACTCGCATTGAAAGGAGAGGAGGACCCTAATATTTTCATCTTACAATGGCATATTCAATTTAAAAGGAGAAAGAAAAGGGAGAAAGAGAGAGGATTTCAATGATCAAATACTGTTTACTTTCTTTGTTTATGTCTCAATGTAATAGCCGTGTCTCGCAATGTTCACGAAAATATTCCAATGTTCGAAAACATTAGAAAGAGCAGGATTGTTTATATGGTTTCCTTGTTACCACGAAGAAAGAAAAAATTGCTGTCCTTCAGCGTATAGGAAAATGAAATTATTAAATACTTTGAAAACAGGTGAAAGCTTTAAAAATATATAATAACAGCAATATAAAAAAATCTAGAGAACCCCACTTCACTCCCATATTGTCTTGAAAACTGATGTTCATTTTTTGATGTCATCATATTTCAATTTTAAAAATACTAATTTTTTAAAAATAGCTTTTACCTCAACTCCGTAAACGGAACGGCATGCCTCCTCCATAGCCTTCTGTGCGCTTATGGCATGTTCCTCGTATACTGCTCTGAGATCATGCAATCCCCAATGCTCACACTTCCAGGCACGATCTGTCCATAATCTCTGACATCTTTCCCAAAATATGAGATGCTGAAAGCTCCCCGGACAAGTTGCGAATATACCATTTCCAGCATCGTATAAAATCGTGTCCTCAAGCTTATCATTTTCCTCCGTCACCGCCTTCTTTCCAATTTTCCTTTTTCTGTTTGCAATAACTGCAAAATACGCAGGCGTAAACGAGGCTCGGATCCACCCTTCCAGATTACAATCTTCTTCCTCACTCACAATATTTTTTCCACGCAAAACTGTCGAACAGTTTTCCACTTGAGTAACAAGACTCTGCAGTTGAGCAGTCCGGTTTTCGATCTTCGACATGCCGACTCTCAAGTAGCCCGCGTAAAGATTCTTAGTTGTTTTGTCATGATTCATTACCCTCGCTTCTACCTCGCATCGCTTACAGACACAGCTGAAACCAAAGGCTCTGCACGACTGCTGTCGAGACGTATAGGGGAGCAAAACATTAAAATAAGGGATGCTGATTTCTTCGCCCGCTTCAATGGATGTGGCTGCATGAATCCTAAGATAATCACCCACACAGATTCTTGCTGCGTTGGGGTTGCATGAATGGTTTATAAACGACGGAAGCAGCCATACCCCGTAATATAGCCTAGCTGGATCATCGATGAAAATGACCGATTCCTTGCAATTTTCTTTCATTGCAGCTGGGGAATAATCGTCGAATGCGATGCGTTTTAAGATGCGAAGGATTTCATGATCCTTATCCTTTTCACTCAGCTGTTGGTACTTTTCACAAATTGTAGCCCAAGTTTTCTCCTTAGTTGAAGTCCGCACAATGTAATCTCCGGCTGTCTCCGTAATGAAATCCGACATTTTTGGAATGAACCGTGACAGATCTTTCATGCGGTGGGAGAGAAAAATCTGGCGCGCTTTTTCTCCACAAGATGGTAGCGCATCTTTCACAATTTGAAGCAGCGCATTAAGATCCTCCATAGGCTTCTCAGAGACGGCCAAAGCCTTGCTGATCAACAACACATCACCTTGTTCAATATTCTCCGTAGCAAACAAACCCCTGACATTCCGATTACCTGTCATTCTGATCTCCACCGGCCCAATGAAATCTCCATCTGGTTTGTAAACATTCGGGCTGCGTGCAGCTGATGACATGATAGGTTCGCCGAGGTCATCGTCAAAATAGATCGCGCTCCATGAACGATAAGCGGCTGTAAGGAGCTCCTTCTCATGTGGCAACCGTTCACATGAACGCGTAAACAAAGTAAATGCGTCCTTATATCTTCCCAAAGATAAGAGCGACTGAATCTTAAACTCAGCTGCAGTGCTGTCGTCGGGGGCCAGGTCAGAATATTTCTCCACATCTTGCAGCGCTTCGTGGAATCGACCAACCTCCATATATGCCACCCACCTTTGACAGTACAGAGTAAGAATGTTACCTGGCTCTTCAAACATTCCTTTAGAGAGACATACTGCGCATTTAGTATAATATCGCACAGATTTCTCCCATTCATTATCATAGGAAGCCTTTCTCGCACAGATCATCCATTTATCAAATTTGTCTTTGCCGACTGTATCATATACATCTGCAGAAGCAGGAAGGCTCTGTACCGTTTCAATAGACAAGGGATTGTCTACGCGGATGAATATGAGGCCGCCCTCACCTCGAACAAGCATGGGCTCCTTCAGAGCAATCTTCCTTCCTTGGGGATAATTCTTTCTTGTTAAAGACTGATTAATAGATAGGAAATCTGCAGAAACTATCGAAAGAGAGACTGCATTTCCGGTGCCTGCCTCCTCGAGAAGTGTGTAGGTTCTCCCAAATTTGAAAGGCTCGACACACAGCTCGCCGTACAACACCACACAGTCATTTCGCTTCCCTATTTGCAAATCCTTGAGGCTTACCGGAACAAGTTCATCTGCAGCTTCTGTGGCTTCATGACTGCCTTCGATTTCTTGTTCAGGGTTTGTATGCATGCTCAAAATCTCTCCAATTTGAGGATGCGTGAGATACATGCCAGCTTTGTTATGAATTGAAGTTAAACGCTGTTTATGAAATTTGTTGTATGCATCTATTATAACAGAGATATCATCATCTGTGGAAAGCATGCGAAGAAGCTTCTCATAATACGGGGGCTCTGCATATTCTCCAAAAGTCGAATCTGCCACACCGGAGCCGCTGGCCTGTGATACATTTTGAGACATGCCTGCTGGTTTTTCTTGATGTTCGGAAGACGAATTGACCGCCGACCTGGAGTGGAGTTTTAAGTGCAGAAGAAGAGAGGAGCAATGAGATATGTCGGTCTCTTCTTTTTCTATATTTCTCCCACTGTCATCTTTGGACATCTCTGGTTCTTGGAATTTGGCGTCCATGTAAACTATTAATCTACAGAGATCTGAAAAATAGGAATCGAAAGATTAAAGATTAAAGATTCTGAAATCATGAGGCAAACCTTAGGAAAGATAGCGAGGCGGTCATAGGAATATGCATATTTGAGTAAAAATAAGATTAAATAATTCCGCAAAATTATATATAGTGGAACTTTTCAAGAAATACCTATCTATAGTGGAAATACTAAAATCAATGCCACATCTCTTAAATTCAAAAGACTAATAGATGTGTACATGCAAAAACGGAGTTGTTACCGGCAAACTGACCGCCGGTTCACATTAAACTATTTTCTATTCGATAAATAACTTTCCGCTGAAGTAATTGTTCTTTTCAAAGAGGTGATCATTGTTAGTTATCGCGGTGGGACCTACTCCCTTGAATGCAATTTATGTTACAGTTCACTCATGGACACGTGGAATGAAAAATCGGGTCGTCAGTGCAAATGTGGAATCGAAAATACTTGTGAGTGGATTTTTTTAAGGTGTTAAGATGTTTTTAGTTTTTTCAAAACGTATTTTTTTAAATTATGTTTAAAATTATTATATGGAATTATTGAATTTTATAGAATGTTAGTATTTTTTTTTATAATTTTGAAATAAATATATGAGTAAATATATATTTAAATTAATAAGTTTTTTATTAAATAATGATGAATAAGGAATATTCACATTTTTTAAATTATTTAAAATTTAATTTTAATTTTAAATGTTTGATTTTATATATCAAGTATTTAGAAGGATTTGTAACTTGATAGATGGATATAAACAATTATCATCCTCATTAGTTGAATTACAACTCTTCAAATAAAACAACTTTTCTAATATAATTATTCTCAAAATGATTTGTATGTTCCAAATTTAACTATATCATTTATATATTTAAATATATATATTTTTATTGATTTTACTTTTTGAGTGGAACGATAGCCAGTTCAGGGACACAAAATGGGGGCCTAGTTCCCATGAATTATTAAACCAATAACAATGGCAACCACATGAACGAAAAAAGGGAAATCAAGGTCCGAATTGGATACAAAATAATTGAAAAAACCTCAACAAAAAAGGATAATAAAAGACTATGAAATTAACCAAAAATTCAAAAGATTGAACATATTGAAATGCTGAAAAAGAAACTACTCAGCAAATTGCTTGGAAGCCCAATTGTTGAATCAACCTTTCGCTAGCAACAGATGCCTGCCCCTATTGGAGAGTAAATATTCCATTGTCCATTGTGTACCACCATTAATGAAGTTCACAGCATCAAGTTGAAGTTTTTCTGCTTTCATTTTCTTGGCTCTTTTTCTTTTTTTGCCATAATTAGGAGTCTTCACATCACTAGGTTGTCGCGTTATAGACAAAATCACTCTACTGACAAGTTCTTCTCCATCCCAATCTTCACCAATCTCTATTGATTTTTCCTTCTGTTGTGAAATATCCAATGTAGGAGGAATGTTGTTAACATGCTCTGGCCCAAATTTCTCAAACATAGCTTCCCTTTCGAGTAAGGGAGAGGAAGGTTGCCCTACCTCCTTGTGGATTTGAATTGTTTTTGTTGTCAAAACCTCATCCTTCTAAGAGTTGCCCTGAAACTCTTGAAATACTGTTGCAGAGGAAATCTCAATAGAAATGGAATTTGATGGGAATTGCATTCTATGAACCAAATCTTGATTTGGACAACCAATCTTTCTGACCTATTTCTCCAAGAATATTATATGAGATCCTTACAAAAATTTCTCAAGATAAGAAGCAATCTTATGATCAACTTGATTGCATATGAAACATCTGAAGGGAAGATCTTCAAAATTAATAAATTGTCTATACACCAAGAGAGGATGAAATTTGTATAGAATGGTGCAGAGACTTAACTAAATCCACCAATACACACACCCTCACATAGTTCAAATTAGCCTCAATGGATTCATCAATTTTGACAAAAAATCCCAGCTTGCTTATTAATTTATCAAGAACATCAGTGTCTTGCATGGCTAAGGAGAGATTATAAAATCTGACCCAAACCAGGGCTTGGGAGATCACCGAAGCAACTAGGTCAAAAAAGGAGTCCTAGAACAGAAAAACACCCCCTACTTGCCAACAAATCATAGCCCATTTACCCAAACAAAATATCTATCTTTCGAGGACTGAAATAAAATCATAAAGACACTATGTGCTAGAACTGAAAAAAGAATGAGTTTTTAGTCTGGGCTAGGTTTCCTACAACCATTTTGAAAGAATTTTTCAGGAAGGCCACTTCCCAACACATCTGCGAATCAAAGATCTTTTTCCTCTTTCTATATCTACATTAAAAATTTTACATCAAAAATTTTAAGTAGTAGAGGAGAATAAAAAAATCAAAGGAATATCTCCTAAGAAGGCCATTTCCAGGGTTTTATTCTATGAAAAAAATTCTTATGTTTCCCCTTAGCATCCTCCACGATCTCTTTAACCTCCTCTGAGGGCTTTTCCTTTTGAATATGGATTTTAGAAATCAAGATAGGGTCTGAGCCAGTTTGATTTCTGATAATAAGTCCTTTACATAAATATCCATAGGTATGAAAAGGGTTTGAGATATTAATACAACTCAAAAACACTGATGCCTTTGTGGAACCCTAGTCATTTCTATTATTGTTTTAGTTACCCATTTCCCTAGAGAGGAGTCTCCATCAGATAGTTCTATGTCCACCTTCGACCACTCCATCCCCAAAAACTCTTCAAAAGGCACATTAGCTTGAACAAAATGAGAGGTAAAAAAGATAGAATAGTTTTGAAAATATTGCTTCTTCCTTCCCCTACCTAATTTTAACTTTTCCACTATCCCCTACTCTCCTAGACTCATCCCAAAATCAACTTTTGCTCTGCTTGATTTTCCTTTTTGAAACATGTTCTTGGTTATTTCCTATACCCCTGACCTCCTTCTCCCTTGTGCCCTTAGATCCACTTCCACAAATTTTGTTGTTGTTGACAAAACCTGTCTAGCGGCCTAAGTATGACCTTCCCTACTTGTATATTCTTCCCCTGAGTCTATTGTCACTCCTTGCCCTCCAAAGTTCACCACCACCATCTATTCTCCAACGCTCATCGTTGCCATCTCTTTTTTTCATTCATAAATTTATATATTAATAAAATAAAAATATCTTTTTATTTAATGAAATAAAAATATATATTTTATTTATAAAATATTTTAAAAAATTGATAAATTAGAAATATAGTTATTTTAAAATTGGTTTTATTTAATTTTTTTCTTTTACTTTTCTAAAAATATAAATTATGAAATATTAAATTATAATGATATTGCTATCAGGATTCAATTATGTAGTTTTTTTAGTCAAACTCATTGACCCATGTAGTTCACACAAACACATCTCTCATGAGAATGAATGGTCCACTTAACACTCATTGCATCTAGGTAATGATTGCAAGGGTGAAGCATTGGACCTTCCTAGGAGGTCACGCATCCCAATACTAATCCAATTCAAGCACACTTAACCATGAAGTTTCCTCCAAGGTTACGCCCACTTAGCTTTTTTTCCCATTTGTAAAACTTGATATCCCATTTATAAATCCTTTAGAGAGTGTTGTGCCTTATGAACCATTCATTATAGATCCCCTTAAACTCATCAATTGATATATAGGAGGTATTTTTCATAGCAAATCAAATTATTATATTGCTATCAAGATTCAACTATGTAATTTTTGAATTCAAACTTATTGACCCATGTTTCATGAGTAGTGTTTCACACAAACCCATCTCTCATGAGAATGAATGATCCACTTAGCACTCATTGCTTCTAGGTGGTGCTCATAGGGGTGAAGCATTGGGCCTTCTTGGGAGGTCACCCATCCTAATAATACTTCAACTCAAGCTCACTTAACCATGGATTTTCCTCCAAGGTTAAGCCTACTTAGCTTTCTACCCCATTTACAAAACCTTTAGGAAGTGTTGTGCCTTATCAACCATTCATTATAGAGACCCTTCAGCTCATCAATTGATAAGTAAGAGGTATTTTCCATAGAGAGTCAAATTATGATATTGATAAGTAAGAGGTATTTTCCACATCGAGTCAAATTATGATAATTAATAAGTAGAAGGTATTTTCCATAGTGATCCAAATTATGATATTGCTATCAAGATTCAACTATGTAGTTTTTCGATTCAAACTAATTTACCCATGTTTCATGAGTAGTGGTTCACATGAACCCATCTCTCATGAGAATGAATGGTCCACTTAGCACTTATTTCATCTAGGTGATGCTCATAGGGGCGAAGCATTGAGCCTTCTCGAGAGGTCACCCATCCTAGTACTACTCCAACTCAAGCACACTTAACCATGGAGTTTCCTCCAAGGTTAAGCCCACTTAGCTTGCTACCCTATTTTTAAAACCTTTAGCAAGTGTTGTGCCTTATGAACCATTCATTATAGAGCCCCTTAAGCTCATCAATCGATAAGTAGGAGGTATTTTCCACAGTGAGTCAAATTATGATATTGCTATCAGGATTAAACTACGTAGTTTTTTTAGTCAAACTCATTGACCCATGTTTCATGAGTAGTGGTTCACATGAACCCATCTCTCATGAGAATGAATGGTCCACTTACCACTCATTCATCAATTGATAATTAGGAGGTATTTTCCACAATGATTCAAATTATGATATTGCTATTACGATTCAACTATGTAGTTTTTTGAGTCAAACTCATTGACCCATCCCAAAAGCATTGGGCCTTTCTAGAGGGTCACCCATCCCAATACTACTCTAACAAGCATGCTTAACCATGGAGTTTCCTCCAAGGTTAAGCCTACTTAGTTTGCTACCTCATTTTCAAAACCTTCAAAAAGTGTTGTGCCTTATTAACCATTCATTATAGAGCCCTTTAAGCTCATCAATTGATAAGTAGGATGTATTTTCCACAATGAGTCAAATTATGATATTGCTATCAATTGATAAGTAGGAGATATTTTCTACAATGAGTCAAATTATGATATTGCTATCATGATTCAATTGTGTAGTTTTTTGAGTTAAACTCATTGACCCATGTTTCATGGGTAGTGGTTCACACAAACCCATCTCTCATGAGAATAAATGACCCACTTATCACTCATTTCATCTAGGTGATGCTCATAGGGGTGAAGCATTGGGCCTTTCCAAAAGGTCACCCATCCTAGTGCTACTGCAACTCAAGTGCGCTTAACTATGGAGTTTCCTCCAAGGTTAAACCCACTTAGCTTGCTACTGCATTTGTAAAACCTTCAACAAATTTTATGCCTTATGGAACCATTCATTATAGATCCCCTTAAGCTTATCAATTGATAAGTAGGAGGTATTTTGTACAATGAATCAAATTATGATATTGCTATCAGGATTCAATTGTGTAGTTTTTTGAATCAAACTCATTGACCCATGTTTCATGAGTAGTGGTTCACATAAACCCATATTTCATGAGAATGAATGGTCCACTTAGCACTCATTGCATCTAGGTGATGCTCACAAGGGTGAAACATTGGGCCTTCCTAAGAGGTCACCCATCCCAGTACTACTCCAACTCAAGTATGCTTAACCATGGAGTTTCCTCCATGATTAAGGTGAATAAAATTGCGATATTACTATCAAGGTTAAACTATGTAGTTTTCAAGTCAAACTAATTGATCCATGTTTCATAAGTAGTGGTTCACACAAACCCATATCTCATGAGAATGAATAGTCTACTTAACACTCATTGCATCTAGGTGATGCTTACAGGAGTGAAGCATTAGGCCTTCTTGGGAGGTCACCCATCCTAGTACTACTCTAACTCAAGTGCACTTAACCATGGAGTTTCCTCCAATGTTAAACCCACTTAGCTTGCTACCCCATTTGCAAAACCTTCAACAAATTTTGTTTCTTATGAACCATTCACTATTGATCCCCTTAAGCTCATCAATTGATAAGTAGGAGGTGTTTTCTAAAGCGAGTCAAATTATGATATTGCTCTCAAGTTTCAACTATGTAGTTTTTCGAGTCAAACTCATTGATCCATGTTTCATGAGTAATGGTTAACACAAACCCATCTCTCATGAGAATTAATGGTCCACTTAGCACTCATTGCATCTAGATGATGCTCACAAGGGTGAAGCATTGAGCTTCTCGGGAAGTCACCCATCTTAATACTACCCCAACTCAAGTGCGCTTAACTATGAATTTTCCTCCAAGGTTAAGCCCACTTAGCTTGCTACCCCATTTACAAAACCTTTAACAAGTGTTGTGCCTTATGAACCATTCATTATAGAGCCCCTTAAGCTCATCAATTGATAAGTCAGAGGTATTTTCTATATCAAGTCAAATTATGATATTATGTTTGATTTGGAGTAGAATTGGGATGGGTGACCTCCTAGGAAGGCCCAATGCTTCACCTCTGAGAGCATCACCTAGATGTAATGAGTGCTAAGTATACCATTCATTCTCATGAGAGATGGGTTTGTGTGAACCACTAATCATGAAACATGAGTTATGATTTTGACTCAAAAAACTACACAGTTAAATCTTGATAGCACTATCATAATTTGACTCGCTATGAAAATACCTTTTACTTATTATATTAACTTATAATTAACATTTTAAAAAGTATTATATTTTGTTACACTCTTAAATAATGTTAGAAATTTAGACTATGTAATAAAAGTTGGAAATTGAAAATAATTTTATATAATGTTGTATGTATTCATAATATCTCTTTTAAAAATGGAGGTGTTAATTTTATTTATTAAAAAATGTAAGTGATTTTTTTTTGTTATTTATTTTTTTCTATTTTTTTAATATTTTATTTTTTATATAAAATAACTAATACAAATATAAATTAAAATTAATTATTTTTATTATATATTAAAAAATAATTTAATAAAAAAATAATATTTTTTTTATAAAATTAAAATTATATATATATATATAAACTCAATGAAATGGAAGGATGCAATCCCTAATCAGCGAATAACATGTGGTATATCTCGATCGAATGGTAAATAGAAGTATGCAAATGAAATTTGGGAAGCAACAGAGTTACATGTCAGTGGGATAAAGAACCCCAAATTGAAGAAGTAAAGATTTAGTGGAATTTTATGCAGGTTGGATGGAAACCCCTCATTAATATCTAACCCTTACCAAATAATTTTAAACGAATAAAAATAGCCATTAAAAAAAATTGTAATCTTGTTTATATTATTGTATTTTTATTTAAAAATGTTATTTATTTAATTCGTATATGTATATTTGTATGTGTAATTTTAAATCTCTATTCATCTAGAATTTGTGGTAGGTTTGTTCTTTTATTATTATTTTTTAGGATTAAAAAAAATTTATCAAATTTATTAATATTTATATTAATAAATTATTTTGAAATTTTTCATATAAGTTAATTATTAAAAAAAAAATTAATTTAATTTTATATTTCAGATTAAAATTTTGATTTTTTTTTTAAAAAAAATTAATATGAATTTTTTCAATCAAAAATTTAAATTATTGTATATATTTTTTAATAAAGAAAGTGAAAAAAAAGCATACATATTAAATTTTGAACATCAAATGATGGTTATATAATTTTCTAAACTATCGCTTTCTCTAGCTCTAATTTCTAATTTTTTGATCTATTTTAAATACGAAACAATCGAGTCACTAACCAACTTACCTATGTCACATTGACAAATTTTATAAACATAAGCCCTTGTGGTGGTGACTCAACAGTAAAGAAGGTGGGCTTTACCCAGTAGGTCTCATGTTCAAGTCTCCCTTGCCATTGGTAGTTGACTCTTCAAGTGGCATTGCTCTCCACAAACTCTAAGAAGATTGTTTAATTTTTTAGTACTGTATAGAATCTACTAGGCTTCAAAATATGTATGGGAGTTGAGAAAATATTGTAGTAACTTGTAAGAAAAGCATGCACGAGCACGATTCCACTCAATTGAATTAAGTACATAATTAAGTGCTCTAAGTTATGATTTTAGAGGGATTTTTTTAAATAGAGAAGAATTGAAAAATTTGATAAAAAAAAAAGCATGTACATCAAAAGTCTTCACTACTTTTATATTTAGTAGCTGGAAATTCAAATAATTTTTTCCCTCTTTTCTCTCTTTTCCATTTCATAAAGGTCAGAGTCCCTTAATCATAATTTATAGTTGTTAGTTCTATCCTAGATTTATTTGGACCACACTTTATTTCATATTTTTATGACCTTATTTACAAACCTTGTATAAAATACAAGCCCTTCTATGAAGTATTTATAATTGTGTATATTTTTATACAATCAATAAAAGCTTTGGTGGTTATGTATTTTATAGCCTCTCACTTTATTTTTTATTTGATAAATCCATGTTCATATTAAATTTATTTCTGACCTCTCATATTTTCTCATAAATTCAACTTTCAATATATCTTGTATCTTCAAAATTTGTGTTTCATACTCAGAGGAAGAAACCAAACCCAACCTCTTCCATCTTAATACATTACCTCCTTTATTATTTTATTTCTATTTTCATTTTCCCTTGGAAATATTTTATTTAATACATCTAAGATATGAATACAAGAAGTTCTATTTGGATGTTTTTATATAAGGTGCAATTCTACACTGAATAGAATTTATGTTGTTAGAATTAAAATTTAATCTGCATTTAATTAAATATTTTAAACCATTAATTCTTTTTAGTATGCTCAATATGATAATAAATTTATTGATCTTCAAATAAATCCAAATGATTCATATAACTTTTTAATGTTTTGATGAGAATCTCAAACCCACTTTCTCTTTGAATCATTTTATGTATCACATGGAGACTTTATTAATCAAAGGACTCATAATCAAATAGAGTAGAAGTTGCATCTTTTTAATTTAATTCATAGTGAAATTGGAGTGTTATAGATAAATAATATCACTCCCTTTCATTTCACGGAATTATGATATTCCCCCAGAACTACAACAAAGGAATCACATTTCTAAATAAACTATATAATCCTTCCTACATTCACTAGAGATGGCTATTTCATCCACATATACCATCTACAATATGTAGAATATATATTTAAATTGCATCATATCACATAAATTGATGTGAACCTTAGGTTTATTCTTCATCTTTAAAAATAAAATATTTGGATTGGAATTAGAAATACTATCAGGCTACTATGATCTTGGTGAAAATTTACATAATTGGTTAAAGGAAATAATAAATAATCATCTCTAATAAAGCATGTTTCATTATTAATTCATCCCACATGAAGATATGTTAGACTTGAACTTAGTTTCAACAAGTTTTGAAATAAAATACATGTTGAAGTTTTCCCTCCACTTTGTCTAGTATTTTTTAATATCTAAAAACTTTGAATTTTAATGTTTGGTATGATCCAACCTTTAGGTGGAAGAACACTACCATAATCTTATGAAGTTTTTATATTTGAAATCATCACTTTATAGTTTGGATTTCTGGCTCCTATACCTATAGTTGAGCATTGTTTTTAGATTTTTAATTTATTCTTCACAATTCTCAAGGCTTTACAATACAAATCCTAAGCCCACCTTAACCTTCTCAAGGCCAGTCTATGACTGAGATTAAAATCTTGATTACATAAATCTCTAATGATTTATTGGCATTTAAAATCTAATAGGTCATTAAAAAAAATCTAAAAATAACTAACTATCCCAAAGTTTCCAATGTATGTTTTATTGTAAGTGATAAAAATTATAGTAAATTGCTATAATTTTCCAAAAACCAAGAATAAAGGTTTTATGTATATTTTACAAGATATATGCTCTAATGTTTCAACAAAATAAACCATGTTAAGGCTGATAAAATTATGGAAAAGTTTTTTTTTCATATAATGATGATAAGGGGGAGAAACACTAGAAATAATGAAATAAGAGGATAGCCGAGAGGATGGAACATGCATAAAGCAATATGAAGATGATAAAGAAGGAAAATTTAAATGAGTTATTGGTCACTGAATGAACTAATGATGGATAGTAGGAATTAAGACCTTTCAAAGAGTTCAATTCTCTTATTTTTTTCAAAACTTGTAGATCCTTAAAAAAAAAAAGCATTTTTTTATAAAATGAAAAAAAAAAGAAGAAAGAATGAAATGTGCTCTTGAGGATTTGTCCCCAAACCATGTTTCTTAATTTATTAATAATTTCAACCTCTTTGATTTTTATTAATATTTTTTTGAGGATATTAACAATGATATAAATAAATAAGATATTAATTGCATATTAAAAGTGGGTAAAGGATCATGACTTTAATATGGACTTACTTTATTCCCTTTAGATATGTTCTTATTACAGATGAAGAATGTTTTATCTTTAAACAAAATTTTAAAGAAGAATAAAATATAATGAGTGAGAATAATATGGATCTTTTCTTCATCTTTGATTAAAGCAATGTTCTTTTTGAGGTTGTAGATCAGTTCTACTTCTTGATCAGGCTCAATAAGTTAATAATAGGCTTGTTTGTAACAAACATGAAAAGGACCCTAATGCTTTCAAGGAGTTCACAAAATTTTCCATTAAAGGAGGAATGTCTTATTAGATTCCAATTTTTTCCATTAAAGGAGGGATGTCCTATTAGGTTCTAATTTTTATTGAAAACTAGTTTAGGGAAGCCACCAATCATGTTCATATAAAAGCATGAAGAAAAACCAAACCATGAGAATTTTTATAAAAATCATACATTATTTTAAAAAATAAAAAATGAAGAATATATTTATTTTGAAGAGAAAGATAATTTTTAACATGACAAAAGATCAAAATATTCCAAATTACTTATTGTTTTATTTTCAATAGTTTTTTAATCCTTGAAGCTAATCTCATGGCCACTTATGATTACAAAAGTTATAGCTACTTTTCTAACCCAATTAATGAATCTATTTAACTTGAATCCTTCACAATAGTAAGAGTAGGATTTCTCATTCTCTAGATAATAAATATTTTATGTATCACTTTATTAAATTTCATATGAAACTATGTATATTTTTTCCTTTCTATAATTAAGATTTTAGAAGTTCAAGCTAGAGAGAGGAATATTATAGTCCCAACAAAATTTTAGGTAAATTTTGGGAAAAGTTATAAAAAAAGAGGAGACATAATGAAGAAAAAATAAGAGAATAAGTATAAACCTATTGGTAATTCTCTAGTTTTAAACAAAATACAGTGAATTCCTGGTGGAAAGATTCATTTAATAAATATTTAACTCTCAAAAGAGTTTGTGATGATGAGAGTGAAGTTCCAAATTTAACTTAATGTTGAGTAAATGATTTTTGAAGTATGAGAGGGGAAATATAAGTCAAAAAACAATATTAAAGTAAGGAAATATACATTTAAAAAAGGACTTGGTAAATTTCAAGTATGATCTAAATAAAGGGGTGGTATCTCATATTTCAATTGTGAGCTCTCAACCCATCAATTCTTTTGAAGTCTTTATTCTCATCTACCAAAATCTATGGGATTAAGGATATTGGACTATTGTAATTAAAAAGAGAAATGGTCATGTTAAAAATTTCTTTGAACCACTAAGCATGACCCTTTGCTTTCATAAAATAGATAGCGAGGGAGGGGAATATTCATTTGTGAGGATAATTTTTGTTGTAGTATAGGTCTGCAATAAATTTGCAACCTATTTATGTTGGTTTGAAATATTTTTACAACTTATTTTTTATTGTTGGGAGTGGTGTT
The DNA here is from genome assembly GCA_037957365.1 of Torreya grandis. Taxonomy (NCBI): domain Eukaryota; kingdom Viridiplantae; phylum Streptophyta; class Pinopsida; order Cupressales; family Taxaceae; genus Torreya; species Torreya grandis. The sequence continues at coordinate 1,569,266 of JARHVA010004295.1, forward strand.
TTATTGTATTGATATCTTTTCACATTCTATTTTAGTTTCTCTAATAAAAGTGTTTCATTGAAATTTTATTTATATATTTTTTTATTCATTGTATAAGCAAAAGGTCCCTTTCAAAACCTTCATTTTACTATTATATATTAAAATAAATAACTTATAAACTTATTTAAAACAATAAAAACCTCAGTTACATAATATTTTATGAGATTTCAATATTTTTCAAACTACACTCCATGCCTAATGTAAAATACACATATATTTAACACTTGTTAGAAAATCTTTTCTTAAAATATGCCAAAATGTTGATAAAAAAAACTTCCTAGCTTGATTATATCTCATCCCTCTTTTATATTGAAATGATATTCTCTAATGTCCCAAGTCATGTTTTTTTTCCATGCTCTACTTGGTATCCCAATGCTTCTACTTTTATATAGTCTTGAGCTATCACATACTTATTACTTTGAATAATAGTTAATTCCTTGGTCATTTTCAAAGAATAGATGGTTAAAAATATTTTAATATTCAAATCCTTAAATATAAATATTAAGTTTAGTGGGGCCTTCCTTTCATCTAATTATATTTTATCAATTCCATAATGTTTTTAAGTTGAATTAGTTGATATCATTTAAAAGGTATAGATTGTATTGTTAGATCTTTGAAAAGCTTTATGTGTCATTAAATCTTCCTTCATTAAAAATTTCAATGCTAAAATGATAAATGTGCAAAAAAAGGGGATTCCCAAAGAAAAAATGTAAAATAAACTACATGAAAGTTTCAAGCTAAGTTGGAAAGGATCATAAAGGAGGTCTTCCAACATCTAATCATCTCAAGTTTGATAAAATGAGCTTTAAAAAAAATGATGATAACATATTGAAAAATTCACCATTGCATCATATTTTTTTTTAGAACTAATCTTTAATTTTCCAATCAAGATTTATTATAAGATCGAGGAATTCATATAAAAGTGATAATTTTTTTTATAATAATATATTTTATTATAAAAATTAATTTTCTTTTATCTATAACTTATTAAAAAAAACTAGAAAGATATATTTCCAACCATATTAATTTTGAATTAATTGTATGTGTCTTGACTATTCAATTAAAACATTAAAATATTCTTGCAACTATTCTTCCTCAAAAAACCTTTTAGATATCCACAAACTATAAACAACTATTTTAATGGTTGATTCCTTCATATTGTCTAGAAGGCTTCATAATGTATATGAAAGTGGAGAAAGGACTCATAAGTCCTATAGGAAGAGTGTGGGATACTCTACTAAATTGAATCAATTATGAAAATGGGGGGATACATGAATAGTTAGGCCATGTTAGGCATTTATGAGAGGAAAAAAATACTCTACGTTGTATTTATGGAAATATGACATAGGTGTAGAAGCATTGGAATGATATATAAAAAATGATTCTTCAAAATTATAAGTCTTCTCTACTTTTATAATTGGTAAGTAGGAATTCAATTCATATTATTCCTCTCTTATCTCTTATTCTATCTATAAAGTGTATAGGTCCTTCATTATAAGTTTTTTTAAAGATTTTTATTGGACTATTTTGGGCCACATTTTATTTCATGTTTCTATCATTTTTATTCTTAACTTTATTTTGAATACAAACTTTTCATGGCATATTTTTAGTTGTTTATTATTTTTTATAATTGATAAAATATTCTTTGGTTCTATTATGTCTATTTTCTATATTTATTATTTAAGATAAAATCATTCTTATTATTTTTTTCTAAATGTAGACATTTAAATTTGGTATTATACACTTTTGAAACATCAAATTTGACATACTTTGACATATTTAGATAATGGAATACATATCAATTATGAGTAAACTTTTCCTCTATCTATCTACCCATATATTATCTTAGCTTCTTCTATTTTCCAATAAACCTTTTTAATAACATAATAGTCTATACAAAACATCTTATAATCCTAAAGAAACCTTCTCCATATCTTAGATCATTTATTTACACTTACAAGACACTATTGGTAATGCCTAGACATTGTCAGTCACTACAAGGTTCTATCTCTATTGGTAGAGATCAAACAAAATCAACAACTATTTTTCACATTAGGAAGTCTCCATTAGGTTTTCCTAGACACATTTCATGGCTATTTCATAAAGAGAAATAACATTAAAATATAGATACAAATCATTCATGAGTTTATACTCACTTATTATGACTTGGTATGACTTGGTCATTACTCAGTAATCACTTCAAAATTTGACGAATCAATTAACATGCTCTTAAGACGTTATAAAAAGGTATAAACATCTAAAAAATCCTTAAAGGAGTAACCCTAAAGATAAATCTAAATAAAAAAATAATAAAATTACAAGGTGTTAAGTGTTGAAGCTCAAAATATTATATTACATTATATATTGTTCATGATGTCTCACGCATGTGCACACATGCACCAATGCATGCATCTGTATGCACGCACACACACGCACGCACACACGCATGCACACACACACACACACACACACACACACACACACACACACACACACACACACACACACACACACACACACACACACACACACACACACACACACACACACACACACACACACACACACACACACACACACACACACACACTTGTGGAATAAACATGTAAATTTTGATATCTATTTATATTATTTTTATGTACGAAATTATCATCCATTTAGTGGGGATTTTTTAGGATATCCATCCCAAAATACTAACCTTTTTTTCAAGATCATATTATGTTTGAAGTCATAATTAGGGTTTGGATGGAAAGAAAAGGAAAATAGACATCATCGCATAAGATTGAAGGTGTATGAAAACACAAGATATAAATTTTATATGGAGGTTAAAGGATATTTTTATAGCCCAAATTTTAACCCTAGATAATGCATGTATACCTTATCAAATTTGGGATAACATGTAACTATATATACATATAGACAAGATACTACAAGAGATAGATATCTAGATTTGAAGGGATAACTCCCTTGATCTATCTTTTAGGCTCACACACTACACTAGACTAATCATTATTAGGTTTGAAAAAGGAAGAAGGAAACATAAAATTAACCTATACTAATGAAGGTGATAAACCAAATATAATTCCACAAACATACTTGCATTTGCACTAAGAAGACAAATTATCGAAACTGATCTCAATTCAAGGTTATTCTAGCATAAGTGTTTCTACATAGAGGTAAGTTTCTATGTATATAT